>CM061114.1:254125-854125 GCA_030770115.1 Daphnia galeata
GGTTTTGCATGTTGATGGTGCTTCCGTCTTTATTTCCATTCCGTCCTTATATTATAATTATATAAGCCAACCTTTAACAAATGCAATTGTTTCTAACGTTTCGCGGTTCACTGTTGGTATTATTGTAGTGTGAGAAGAGGTTTTTTCTTGTAATTAAAAATGGTTTTTTTAGACATGATTGGAGTTTTTTACGGATGGGAGATGAAAGGGCTCTCATGAAGCTTATAAGTCCACAACAAACAGTAAAATTTGCTAAATTTATTTTCGAAATTTACTGTTTTCACCGTTTTTTTTTTAGGTGTTCGTTAATGTTACCAAAGTTTTGAACCAAAGAAGATTTGGCAGAGTTGCAGTCTTGTCAAGTAATTATAAGTCTGAAAGGAGTTAGAGTTGAAGTTGTGGATGGTAATTTGAGCTATAGATGTTTTTCAGACTCTATTGTATTGGTAAATAATATTACATAATTTTCGCGTATCTAAAAATTTTTTAAATTCAAGAATTTTTTTGTCAGATTGGTGAACGTTGTCCAAATGGTGTCATGCGAAACAACTTGGAAGGATGGATTCAAGACATGAATGCCGAATGCGATGCGGCGACGAATGAGTATTCAAGACATGATCGTTGTCAAGGTTAAATTGCACCCATTGTTTAGTCGTGGGTGTTATTGATTGATATTTTGAACATTTCCTGTATTCTTAAGAAATTTGTGGGTTACACAGATCTTTTTTTTAATGGAACATAAGTTCATTATAGTAGACAATATGCCCTTGACTGCTTGAGGGAAATACACAGATTTGAATATTTTTTTTGTAAATATTGTACTCGGTTCTTTTTGAGATATTCTATCAAAATTTTACCTGTTGTACGACAATTGTACCACCTGTTGTACGATACGACAATTGTACCATTGTTTCGATCGCCATTTGGCGGTTAAAGTATTGACCACTAGGTGCCACTGTATATGAGATTATAAAAGGATTTGTCTTCTGGTTGTTATTGTTGTTTGGTCATGTGCGGAAAGATATAATTAGCAGTATGGCTTTAGTGTGCCTGGCCATCTAATTTTGTCAAATTCGACGCCAACAAGCCGTTGTGTCTTGCTGTTTTCTGACTTATTTTCAAGTATCAACAGTGTAAACTGTACATTTAAAATTATTCAGCGTATCAAAAACTCCTTGAAATGTGCGTAAATATTATTTAGTTGATATTGTGAGCAGCCTGATTTGCGAAACAAATTTGTCTTCGCCAAAATAATCCGTTTCGTAACGTAAGCGGGTGTTTTGTTCATTAAATGACGCTAGGTGGCACGGAAGTTTTTGTTTACGACAATTAAATTTTCTCGTATGTTGGCTACTGACGAAAGATGGTGGCCGTGAAAGTGAAACTGGCGCTCTTCTGATGAGTTACGACTATCACTGCGCTATTAAAATGAATTCAATATTCGTAATTGGGAAAGAGGGTGTTGCGAAGAACTTGGCTAGAGCTACAAGATTGACAGCAGAGTTAAATCGGTACTCTAAAAACTGTAAACTACTTTGTAATATAATGCGTGATACCAAGATGAACATCAACGAGATCAACACAGCCGATTATTTGACACAAGGTGTTTATCTACATGTCTTTTCTTAAAATCAATATCTCACTAGTATTTATATTTCAGATGAGCTTCCCAGTCTTGAAGTGAACCCTGATAAGTGACTTGTTATCAATTAACTAGTTGACTAATCACTTATCAGTAACTATGATAGTACGTGGTTATTCATATGTTGCCAGAATAATTTTACCAAATGAATCAATTGGGGGCAAACCCTTATTTCCTGTTGTAAGTTACAGTATGCTGATTGTTTATGTTACATCTAATAAGTGAAATGGCACAATAAACTTCTAGATTTTAAATGGTGTAGATCACATAATTTAAGACTCTACACAACAGTGTCACTGGAAAGGTGTAAAATTTAGACATACTTCTTTTTGTCTTTTGGGTAATAACTAGACATGTGTGGCTACTATTGGTTAGCAGATTTTATTTATATTTTCATGTAAACAGGACTCAGTACTACATTCAATACTCATATTTTCTGAACGAAGAATAATGAAGCTTCCTGCTCCTATGTGATGACTGTAGTTTAAGAGAACAGCTAGTGACGCTAATGATGAATGCTCCTAAAAGGATAAAGATAATAAATGCATTTGATTAGACATTTATGCCACATTTTCTCTGAAATAGTAGAAAATTGAAAGAAAAGAATGAAGTTGGTTTTTTTCAGCAGATGGGGGAAATTGAAACAGGAAATAATTGAGTCACTACATCTTTAAGTAGGCAATTAATATGGTTCTGTCAGACCTGAAAATGATAACAGGTATATAGATTGGTTACCAGGTAGACAATACACACTTTTTCTTTGATTTCAAGTAGAATTTAGGTATTTTAGTATTTACAGTTATGTAGTAATCCTCTAGGTTAACTTACTTGCGAATTTGTTACTGAATTTATTCAGAATGTATGAAATAAATCGAGAAAATAAGAACAGAGGAAGAAAGACATTTTCCTAAGACAATGACAACAACAGCCAAGGACATCTAGCGTCAGTTATTAGACACTCATGCTTGGAGACTGAATGCCAATCCAGCAATTCTTTAGGCACGAATAAATCTTAAATAGACTACATATTCTTTAGTTAAACTATGCTTAAATTGATGGAATTCCGGATAGCGAAAAATAAAAAAAATGAGGAAACTTCAATACACAAACGAATACCCCAACCGATGAAACCTACTAAAGTAATTGCAATATTTATTCTTCAGTAGAAAACCGTTGTGTGATGTGAATATTAGAAGTTAATTAGTGTACCACATTCTCTAGTTGAAAATCCCGCTTCGCTAATAGGTTCGTAGGCAAATACAATGTGATCGGAAGAAGGATTTTTTTTAAATAAGTTGCATTTTCTAAATAATTCTCTGAAGATCCTACTTCTCTGACGGGATGTATACTTGTATGTCTTCTATATTGGCATCGCCGTGGAACCGCGTCATGACTTGTAACCCATTCGAGTGAGTCAATTCAACGCATCTCTTTTCCATTTTGTCTGTTTCTGTTTTCTTTTCTTTTGATTCGTTTTCTCATCATCGGCATCCCCTGGTTGATAGAAAGAAACGAATCAATTAATAATATATATCTTTTCGTGACAATCCATCGCCGGCAGCTCACGTAGTGACTAAATACAGCCCGTAAATAGAAAAGCGCCACACACTCTGAGCAAAAATGTTAAGGAATTATGTCAAATAAATATATAATGTGTATTATATCTATTATATCAATGATGACTGTTATTGTATATGTACCAGCAAGCTATCTATATAAACGCATATAATTTTATTATGTTTCATTTTGATTCTCAATAAATTCTTCTTCTTCTTGTTTTATTTTTATTTTTTTTTTCCTTTTTCATGCCGAGCTGTCAAACTGTCAAAGGCCATTTAGCGATGGGATAGCGATGATAAATAAGTAAAATACAATTTCCGATTTTGCCGGGTTGTTACTATCAACAACATCATAATCGAGCAATCAAGAGAAATTCAATTTGAAAAAAAAAAATATTGCTTGGTATTTTCATTTCTTTCTCTGTTGCATCGGCACGCGCACCTGTGAATTCGCGATAATTTTCATTTCATTAGCTTCTCTTTTGTTAAAGCTTTTGTGTCTAGGAAAAGACAGAAGAGAAGATGGAGTGGAGTTGTTGGCGATAGAGACTAACGACTAATTCGTCGAAGTCGGCGAAACGTCGTCGTCGTTGACTCGTCGTAGACATTTTTTCAAAACTCTCTCCCAAAAAATCCTCCTTCTTTGCCACCTTCTTCTCTCTTTCTCTTGGGTTCTGGTATTCCTCCCTCTTTTACTATATGTGTGTTGTAGCCACACACCCCTCCAGCTCTCCCCCTTCCAGCCTGTTAAAAAAAAGACAAGGGACTCTCTCTCTGTGTGTGTGTGTAGAGAGCTAAGGGATAGGCTATAGCAGCTAGTGTGTGTGTGTATACAACTATACACACTACAGCTGCTAAATACAAGCGCTCAGTAAGCCAGATCGGTTATTCGTGGCTGGAACTCCGAGCGCGCATTACTACTACACCAGCCCTCCTTACGGCAATCGACGTTTTCATTTTCTCTTTCTGTGGGTTGTGTTGTATATTCTCTCCAGAGTGCCTGATAAAAGAACAAACAATAACTTTTGTGTCAAACTTTATTTTATATTCCCCTCGTTTCGTTTGGTGTCAGTGTCTTTTTTTGTGTTTGTGTGTCTTATTTTTCATTCGACTGTGATTTCTATTGCGACCCGACGACATTTGTCCGTTCAACAACAACGAAAATAGTGTGATATCTGTTATACAACATCTCGTAAGAAAATAACAACAAATTTTTCAACGAAATTGTTTTGTCTCGCCCCAACGGAATTGACCGACGACCAGATTGAAATTGATTTCATTTCAGACGACGACGACGTAAAATGTAAGTCCATATTTCCTTATTATTCATTATTTCGTTATTATTCGTGTATGTGTATGTATATTTAAGTCGTGGAAGGGTGGCGGAGGATCGTAATCTGTCAGGAATGTGTGTGTGGGTGTGGATGTATATAATAATAGGTATATTGCATAGGTAGCAAAAAGAAGTGGCTAGGGAGAAAGTAGAGCCAATGGGAGTAGGTAGGTGTGGCGGAAGCAGGGAAGAACGGAATGTTTATGTGTCGTGGAACATGGAACTGCTGCTGAGAAATTGTTACAGCAATATCGTTTGACGTTTTTTTGTCCGCGCCGTTTTCTTAGCTTCAATAAATACAGCAGTAACGCCATGAATGCTGTGGGCCCTTTGGCACGGAAGTTGGCAACGAAATAGATTGAAAGAGAAAAAAAAAACGGTTGTCGCTTAACGACAGCACATGTCCGGTGACATAATATCCAATGATATATGAGAATGTTCGCACAACCTTTTTCTCCTTATTTTCCTTTGACGTCTGCGAGACTTCGTACTATATTTTTGCGTCACATATTGAAATGGGTTGAGCTGTGTGAGTGATGCCACCCTTCATATAATTTTTGTGCTCTTCGACCAATACGATGAGAGGCTGATTCTGGCATTTGTTTTTTAATAAGACGTGCGCACGTATAATTGATGCCGCGCTAGCGCTGAACTTTCTTCTTCTCTTTTTCGTTCCGGATAAATATGAACAGACAAAAAAAACATCACGCAAAGGCGGCGCCCTAGAGTCTCTTCTTTTTCTTTCATTCTCTGCTGATGGTTGGAGCAGCTGAGCTGTACCAGTACTTGAGCGTCGTTAGCATTGATGGCCTTCTAAGGAATAATTTTAGGTAAATTACAGAGTCTTCCAATGAGAGTCAAATGGTGATTCTTAGCCGTTTGTGATCACCTACTGTTTTTGAATTACGAATGAATTTCCATCTCATCAGATTCCTCAGAAAACTGACAGGCAGTCAGTCATCCTCTCCCCTTGAATGGGGATTTAATTACTAGTAATTTAACTCTTAGAGCAATTTAGATGGCTATCATGTTTGAACTTGATTTTCAGGAACAAGTCTGTTTCGGTGAGATAGATTCAAATTGGGAATGTAATTCAGTGAGTTGATATAAACACCAATGTAATCTAAAGAACAAGTTTGAATAATAACAAGGAATAAGGATAAGGTATTAGGAATAATAATCCTTCGGAATATGCCCACGGAAATGTCGTTATATAACCGTAAAATCTTGTTTCACCAACACACATCTTCAAGGTCCATAGGCACTAGAAGTTTTCACTATTTAAAAACCAATCACGTCATTTGGAAAGTAAAAGTGTGGCATCGGTGACGACCGAAAGAAGACGACGACAACGGACGAGAGTTTTTTCTTTTTGTTTTGTGTCACACATCATGACGTTGCATCACAGGCAGGCACCGAAATCTTAACATTATTATTCTTCTTCTTCTTTTAAATATATATTTGTTAATATATATTTATTTTTTCGTCGGGCACGGCCGACATGATAGTAGCTAGTGGACGGACGTTTTGCGCGTCTGTTAGAAGTAACAATAACCAAAAAGATGAATCTTTCTTTTTTTCTGACCACATTAATACTAAGTCTTGAATGAATATTTATGTTTGCACGATATATGTTTAGATGATGACCATCGCTACACACACATGACATGAGACATCGTCTCTTTCTTCCCTCTCGATCATTTTCATTGATTTTTTTTTGTCGTGTGTTCTGTGGGGTTCGTTCAGTGGTGCCTCGTTTGGTTTACATTGAGGCTGTTTCAATACTTTTGTTTATTTTCGCTAAGCTTGTTTGGGAAACAATTTACAGGTCGTCGTCAGAAAACTGCTGGTATTGCGGTGAGCCGGGACATATCAAAATCGATTGCCCAAGCCGATCTGTCTCGCGCTGCGCCAAATGCCATAAAGTTGGACACGACGTTGGACAATGCGACAACAGAAAGCGTGGAAGGGACAAAAGCCTTGAAAAACGTGGAAAAGCCACTGTAAGTCATTTTGTCGTGCAAGTTTGTGTAGTGGCTGTGCTATTAATGCATCAATTGTTATTTGTTTCGCTTCTTTATTTAGTGCGGCGCATGCGGTGAAATTGGGCACAAGGCCAGCAAATGTCGCCAAATAGACGTCGGCGGATCGGCGTCGTCGCTTGCTGCGTCACCTGGTGAGGCTTCTTCGAGCGCGATCCAGCCGCAATCCCGTCGAGAGCCGGCGCTTGGCAAGTCTAAGGGTAAGCTCTTCTTGTTCAACAACGTTCTCAACAATGTTATAGCCTGTCGGTTTTTTTTTGGTGATGCAGACGTTTTAAAAAAATGTGGAGGGTGTAAACAAATGGGGCATGTGCGCATCCATTGCCCCAAAGTCGTAGCCAGAAGCGGGGGGGAGAAATGCCCGAATTGTGGACAGCCGCACGACAAGGCCAATTGCACAGCGGTCCGTACCGGGCAATCGCTGATAAAGAGAAACCAACTTCTAGGTCAACCACTGCTGCGCGCCGTGACCGTGCGTGACCACACTTGTGTCACTATAGAAACCGACATATTTAAGGAGGATATAAGAACGGTTGCTGGTCGCATGCACCAGCAACACCACACATTTTACGGTGGGTTTGTTGTAATACCGAAGGAGCCGCTGCCATCACTCCCTTTGAGCACTCTTGACCACCTTATGGTCAGCGTTAGGGATCAGCAAATTTCGGCACGCAAACAGCTAGGATCATTTCGGATGGAAAACTCTCCAGGCACGACCCAACGATGCAGCGACTTTATCCGCGAGGCGCAACAACACGCCAAGGATCTGCTGCAAGCCGTGAAGCAGTCCTCGAGCAACTCGTACTGGCATAGCGCACACGAACTTGCCGAGAAATTTGTCAGGGATGGAAAGGGTTCGCGTTATGTCGTCGATCTCGATGCCACGCTCTTCTACGGCAGCAGCCGGTGGTGAGTTGTCCATTACTGCTTTTTATTATTCCAGTCTTGTCTTTAATTTGCGTACCGTGCCCGTTATGTCTAACCTTTTGTTATGTCGCCGTTTCCTGTTGCAGGGTAATAAGTCGCTTGCGCAAGACGTTTTTACCCTACCTGGATGAAGAGCAAGTGGGGGATGGAGAGTCGGTTGAAGACCAATGTCGCGGCCCAGCAATGTCTGGCATTAACACGCCGCACATTATGATTGGTCTGGCGGGAAGCATGACGGGTTTCCACGTAGAAGATTTCAATTTCTGTAGTGTAAATTATCTACACTATGGAGCCCCTAAACACTGGATTATGTAAGTTATCTTCACCTATTATTCCCGAGTGTTTCACTTTTAATTCGTAACCTTTTTCGTTGCAGAATACCCTCGAAGTACGCGGCAGAGGCACGCGCTTTATTCAAGCAACTTTTTCCCGACTGCTACCGTCAATGCAAGGCCTGTGATTTGTAAGTCGGGCTGTGAAGCTATTTTCTTGTTTTTATTTAGCCCTCAGAAAGTGTTTCGCTTGCTAATCTACTGTGTTTTTCATTTTAGACATCGCTACTTCTTCGTTTTCCCGCAGCTGCTTACATTACACAACATTCCCCACCACACAATCAGACAGCGCCCCGGGGAATACGTGTTCACGTTCCCCGAGGCGTTGCACTTGGTCATGAATGAAGGATTTAATGTAGCCGAAGCAATAAATTTCGTCAACAAAGCCTGGAAGAAGCACATCTCCACTATATCGGAGTGCACCTGCCACCACAAATTTGAGCTCAACGCAATCAAGAAAAACTTCCCATGTCTTAAGAAAATCAACTAAAAATTATACTCTATCCATCCGTCAGATCCTGCACATCATACTTTGAATTCGACAACCGTGCCGCTTTCCAAATCAAGTCATGGCGACTGTTGGATGGAAATAGATGAAACAAGAAAATCTCATTTAGCTTGTCTCTAATAAATTTGAGTGAATCGTCATATTATTGTACGATATCTTTCATTAATGTATTGTATTAATTATGTATCAGAAATTCAGAACTGCTTTGTATTCTTTCTTTTAATTTTTAAGTCCTTGTTCCGTTGTTTATGGTGATGGAGAAATACAGATTAAACTTTTCTTTCACGAGAAATTTTGAAGTTTGAGGCCCAATGCGAAAAACTATAACACGGCACATCACATTCTGCATATAAAATAATCAAAAGGGCGAAAGAGTACAAGAGGATGGGTTTAAAAAGCGGCCAACATTCATTTATATTTTTCCTTATCTCTCTTTTTTTTCAATTAAAAAATAAAATGAATTTATTTGTCAGTTTATTTTTCCAACTACCTGAAAAACGTAATAAATCCGAACATCTAGCGTAAATGTTGAGTACCATAATACGTTGAATTACAAAAGGATTTTGTTTTCTTGCAACAGTCGATTCTTTTGTATAATTAATATTATCCCCTATATATTAGACCAAATCAATACCGACCAATAAGATAATGAATAGGATTAATGAATAGGAAAAATTGAAAAATATTTTTTCTGTTGAAAATTAATGTCATGTTTCATTATTTATTGCAATCGAAGAGCATTCAATAATACAACACAATGGGGAGATACTATCGATCAATCATACACAGAGAGTCGAGGTCATACCAAAGTATTGGGAGTTATGAAAATCCAAACACACACTCATACGACCATACACATCATCGCGATGGTCATGCCAGAAACTACGTGCTGCTGCACGATGCATGTTTTTGAACGAAATGAGAAACGGCCACTAGGGGGGGGGGGGTAAGAGGCTTTTATATTTGTGCACATGCACGTTTCTTATCCTCTCAACTTTTTTCTTCTATCTCTCTCGTCTCTTTTCATATATCCTTCCTTCTATTTGGAAAAGAAATTTGATGATGATAGAATTCAAGCTTCTCCTCTAACTTGAGTGTCTCTCTGTGCGGATGGAAAAAGGAGAAGATGAGACTAAAGGAAAAATCCCTAGCCAATACACACGAACTTCTATCTTTTCTTGGTCATTGTTCCTTTCTTTCCTCCCATTTCTTCTTTTTCGGTAAGTCTATCCTATTCCAGCGACCCGACCTTTTATGGTAACTAATAAGAATGATTCGTAGATTTAGAGAAAAAAAAAGTTTATACCAACTGTATTCAACAGTATAGTGTGACCAACCTACGCACACACACTCGAGAAAAAGGTGTTGGATTTTAATATTAATAAGGGCCGTCTGTTGTTGGATCATCCTTGTATCATGTAATGCTCTGGGTTATACAGAATTTGCTTAGCAGCACCCGCTCAATGGCAGTTCCACAAAACTATTACAACATTGAGATATTGAGATAGATACTTGTGACAGGGAAAGAGCATAATAACACCACTGTTGCCATGCTGCCAAGATATTGCCAAAGTAGCTTTGGTATATTCTTTAAAAATAAGGGAATTATTGAAGAGTTTAAACGCGGGAAAGATTAGCCAAAATGATGAGTGTTTGACGGGCGCGTATAGTAGAGAAAGTTAGGGTGGGCAAAACAATAAATTTTTCTGGAGGGCTTTATTACGACCACTCGTTTTCCTGTATACTATCCTGCCGGTATGAAAGGTATGGAAAAGCTCAGCTATTACAATGATATATGCGAATATGTATTACTTTCCAAGGGAACTGTTCTGCAACATAAAATGCACCCAGCTCAATAACGGAAGAGAACTGTATCGAATTCCCAGACTCCAACATAGAGCCAATGACGCTTCTGCCGACTCATCCCAGGCAATAAACAATGTGCTGCTAACACGCATACACATATACATTTCACTCTTCTATAGCCAGGACTAAAATAAGAAAAACACGAGTTAAAGTAATCCTTCAAGTTGATGCTTGTTGTTGTCGAACGTAGCTACTGTTTATACACATCTCAAAACATGATTCGCATGATTGAAAAGCCTCTGCTGCTGGTCTAGGGCTACGAACGGACACACACACTCTACAATTTTACGTATCCATAAATCATAGAGTATCGAGTATTTGCGAGGCACATTCAAACTTTTCAACAATGCTCTGTCCAACAACAAAAAGAGCTACGATAAAATTGAAAAATGAGAAAAACTAAATCCGTGCTGAGTTCGACGCCCCCCCCCCCCCCGTCATTTGAATGGGTTTCGTGTATTAATACCCAACAGGCCAAATTAGTCTGCAAAATAGGAAAATAAAAACTGCATGTTGGCTGGGGGGACGTCTGAAACCTCGACTTGGCTATATAGAGACTTTGACTATGTCTCTGGAAGCCCACTAACTGAAAAACAAAATAAAAACTACAAGTTAGAATATTAACATCGGGTAGAAGTTCACATTAATTATTATAAAATTAAAGAATTTTGACGACTTCATCTTTGATCTTCATTCTGATTTTTCACGGCTTCGTGTGTGTAAAGGTTTTGAAAGAGTAGGATCGTTTGAGTCGGCCAGCCTATGAGCAGGCAGCGACACCTAACCACGGCGACGCGGGAAAAAGTATACCACTTCTCCTCCGCTTCGTGTAGGAGGGAAAGGGGTAGAGGGAAAGGCGACATGAAAAGTGAGTGAGCAATGGCGGTTGCATGCTGGCTGGGGGACGTCTGAAACCTCTAGTTGGCTATATAGAGACTTTGACTGAGTCTCTGGAAGCCCACTAACTGAAAACAAAATAAAACTGCAAAGTTAGAATATTAATATCGGTAGAAGTTCACATTAATTATTATAAAATTAATGAATTTTGACGGCTTCATCTTTGATCTTCATTCTTGATTTTTCACGGCTTCGTGTGTGTAAAGGTTTGAAAGAGTAGGATCGTTTGAGTCGGCCCAGCTATGAGCAGGCAGCCGACACTAACCACGGCGACGCGGGAAAAAAGTATAAACCACTTCTCCTCCGCTTCGTGTAGGGGGAAAGGGTAGAGGGAAAGCCGACATGAAACAGTGAGTGAGCAAATGGCGGGCAACCGCCCACCGGCAATAGTCACGTGTAAACATTGCCCCATCGACTCTGTAGTTGAAAAAACAAACAGCCAATACGTTTATAGAGTCAAATTAAAAAATCTCAAGAATCACGTGCATTTGAAAACAAAAAGTAATACATACCAGTGTTAGCGTGAAGAAGAGACGAGAGCGTGCCTTACATACGTCCACCGATCACGTTGAACTAACGAACTGAAGAGAAGGTTCTAGTCGGTAGAATCTGCTCTGCCTCAGAGTTGAAGTCCCATCTCACCAGGAAAAATTTACGCTTAAACTTGAAAATTACAACGAGTTGTATGTAAGAGTAAGAATCACAAATCGTCAATAAGAATAGATCGAACAAGAGAATAGATTCGAAACAAGATACAGGCAAAATATTTTGTAAAAAAATATTCTGCTAATTGGGTGTTTCAATGCCACATTTCTTAATCATCGAGTAGTTCGTCGTCAAAATTCACTTCTGACGTATTGACGTTGTCGTTAACCTCGTTAAGCTCCAGATTTTCCAAGTTAAGCACCAGATCTTGATCCAATTGGCTTAGTAGCCTAGTATTCTATGGGCTGATTCCGAAATTGCTGGCTGAAAATTTTTCTTCGTCGTCATCTAGAAAATTCGTCTGATGAGGAGAGAACTGGCGAAAGGATTTAAATTTACCAACTCATTTGTTTCCTCAAACTCTTTCTCTTCTTCGATAAAGGACAATTGGCGGGTGTAACATGATGGAACTGATCATTTTGTTTGGCTTGACTCATTTCTTCTACTGGTGCTACTCCCAATTATTGGGCAAAGAAGAGTAAGCTGAAGCTGGCAATTGTTGGCGCTTTGTTCAAGAACTGTTTTCGTCTTGAGGAGCATCCATTAAATTCAGGGAAAAGATTGTCATACTGGGTAGGATAGCCAGACTATTTACTATTAGTCAAATAATTTTACCGCTTTGGTCCATGGAAATTGCAGGTTCCTCTCGACCAAACTTAATCAGGAACCTTCATTGTAACCTAGAGCAATGTTATTGGACCCAGGCAAACAACAAATGGTTCAAAATCAGTGAAAAATCAGTAACAAAATCATGAATGAATGGAACAGAAAGTAAAAGGAATTATTAATTTACCTAACAGTCCCATCATGAGATCCAGTAAGAAGAATTGAGAGTTCGGGTGGAAAGCAATTGAAGAAATATTCTGTGCATGTCTTTCTTAAGTTTGAACACAGGTATTATTCAGATAATCCCAAATTTTTACAAGACGATCATCCGTACCCGAAATTAAATAAGGTTTGTCTCCGGCGTGGTAATAGTCAACACGATTCACTCCCTTTTCGTGATTTTTGAGAATAAAAATTTGGTGTATTGGAACGCAATTGCCAAACCTGAATGAAGGCTCAAAATGAATAGTTAATAATTGCATTCTTGACGAAAATAATTTATAAAAACAAACCTTGACTGTGCTATCAAGAGATGCAGTGTGCAAATGTTTTGTTATCCTTTGGATTGATAACCAATCTGCATTACATAATTGCTGCGACCCTCAAAGACTTGTTGGCATGCCCAATTTTGTTCCCAGTTCCACAAAGTAATGGACATATAATCTAAATAAAAAAGGAATGCCAAGTGAAAACAACAAATAATATACACAGGCAATGCAGCGTCACAGTCTGAATGAGTTTCAAATGCTGTAACACGACCAATATTATTTCACACCCATACTATTTTTAAATGACCAATACTTATTTTGTAATGGATGCAAAATAATAGAATACACAGATTAATATACCTGCCTATCATTTGATCCACTAACAACTCAATTTTTCCTTGGGACAAACTTGACAGTCCGAACAGGCAAGTCACAGACCTACAAAAAGGACAAGTTGTCATTCATTGAGGAATAAATGAAAAAATTTTAACTTAACCTCAAAAGATTTTGATGATTTGTTGGGATACACGGTTTCAAATATACACATTACCGTTATACAAGGAGACCAACATCCACCGTTTTGTTAGATGCATGTCTACACTTTTAACGCGATCCGAACGAGTGGTCAGCCTTCGTTTGATTTCTAATTTCAGTGGGCTGTACAAAATATACAAGAAATTAGTGCTATAAGTGTTATGATTATAGAAATAACATTAATTTTAAACCATTTTTGTTTTGACGATTGTTGCATCGTTCTACTACGTGGTCCGGTTGAATCTGTTCATCACTGGGGGAGGAAAGAATAAAGCGACATTGCCAGTTAAGATCATTAGCTAAAATACCAAATTGTCTACTTTCAATCAGCTTATTGCTTTTAATTTATTATTTTGGCAGAATTTTTTTCTTTTACAATTTAAACAGTTAGATGTTGAATATATTTCAAGTTTTGCTCTATGATCATTTAAAAATATGTTTAATTATGTCTATAATGTCATAATGACAACCTATCATGTCCCAGTTCAAACAAAAACAACCCGCAACCAGTGTCCTCTACCGCAACGCATCCGTAAAATTGAGATGAAATAAGCTTTTGTTAAATATCTAGATCTAGACAATAAGCGAGGATTATCCCAATCCAACACAGGAATGCTAAGTTAATGTGGAACATGGTTGTATGAAACGTCCACGGCGAATTCAATCTCAGTTGCCGGAATAAACTCGAAGCCAATCAGCTAACCATTTCTGACGAAGAAGAGAAATCACTTTGTTTACTAAATAATGAATCAAAATTGAAAAGATTTTGTTGGCGTTAATAAGCGTTATTCGGCTATACGATGTTTCCATCAGGCGCGCTGTCAACAAGTGTCTCCGATTTAAAAAAAACTGCATGGATGGACAGAAAAGCATTAACATCAAAATATTTGTCGTCTTTGATGCATCAGACGTTATTGAAAGTTAATTCCTATTTTTCGAAAAAGATAAATTGCAACAAGTTAATAATATTATGGAAAAGGGATCAAGGAGAAAAGTGATTTGATGCAACAGTGGCTACTGCATAAAAATTTGAATTTAAATTTAAAAACAAACAATTCAGATTTTAATCAAGACGCAAATCAGACCTTCAGTTTTTGTCATCTTCATTCGCCTCTGATTGCAGAAAAATTTTAAAAATAAATAATAAAAAAAATAGGCAGAATCAAAGAGATAAACAGAGATGACCTTGAGATAACAGACGTTACTCGTGAAAACACAACGACTAACACATCAGCATTGACGTACGTAAACAAAATAAATCAAAACCAACTTTGTCCGGACAATAACACGAACCTGCAAAAACACCAAAGGGAAACAAAGGGACGGCCGAGGAAAGAAGAAATCATATATTGATGGAAATTGCGGGACAATTCTCAAGAAAGGATTTGTTAAAATGAAATAAATATTATAAACGTTAGACAAAATTCAGTCAGGACTTGCAGTAGAACACCACATTCTCGACCATATCCGGTTAAACACCAGACTTCAGTCCCATGGTCGGATCTGTGCTTTTTTGCTAAAATTTTGTTACTTAATACATGGAATTTTCACAGAAGACATAAAACCACAGCCCTAGCTACATAGTAAAATAAAGTCTTTTAAAAAATATGAATAATTTATGAGTAGCTACTATTTCCGTTCTTTTTGGTGGTACGTTAAAACAGGAGAAATTATACTTTTAAAATCCATTATAAATCCTAAACCATTATTAAATTTCAAGTTTCTGTGTATTACTCTTCTCATTAGGTATTTTTACTTAGAAAGAGGACACCATCTTCATTAACTGTATTTTTTAAATCCGCAACAATTTCTAGTTGTAAGTTTAGGAAAATCCTCAAGAAATTTAAAGAATACAGAAATCAGTCATATACAGAAAAGATATAGAATTTTATAGATATCAGAAATCAACGAATACTTAGGAGACGCGCGGCTAGTCGGCAACCTCTGCTGCGGCCCTACCTGCCGCTGCCTCAGCTCGCAGCTGACGTTCGACTTGCGTCCTGGAATGAATTCTGGGGAACTTCTTTAGAGGCCCAATTTACCCACTTATCAAAACGCTCTTTTGGATAACGTTTTTTTGGGTGGGGTGAGCTCCGCTGGCGGCGGCCAACGAAGCGTCTCCGGATATGGACGTGGCCAAGGGCACTCTTTTCGGAAGTGAATGATTCTGTTACAGTGACTGCAGTTGTGTACGTTTCGGTTGGCTACAGAAACGGGCACAACTGCAGTCACTGTAACAGCATCAGGGACAGAAACGGGTAATTTTGGCACGGGATCGATGTGGAACAGCATTGATTGGCAATCCCTTCCTTTTGGTAGCACGCGAATTACATTGTACAATCTTCAACACAATTTTGCCCCCAGTGGTGGATGATGATGGTGCAAACGTCACGTTTCTTCTTTGGGCTCTTCTTCTTGTTTTTTGCTGGGGGTGGAGATGCTACAGGAAGCAGGTCTCGCACCAGATCTTGTTCTCCTTCTGCCTTGGTCTTCACCTACTTCTTTATAGCCCATCCTCCTACAAATAACATTCAATCAAAAATTCACATAAAGAGGATGAAACAAAAATCAATGGGTGGATGTGAAATGAGTTACCTTGAGAAGTGCTTCTCCTTCTTGAGTAGTCCGTTCCAGAGCAGACAACTTCTTCCCCAAACCTTTCTTTCCTTTGGACTACAGCAGCAGCATGCTTTAATAAATTTCAAAGAAAAGAAAGAATAGTGATCAAAAATAAAATTTTCCAATGACCATACATGCAAGTTAATCGAAATTTCAATTTTCCGCCAAAAGTCTAATTCGAACGAAAACAATCGACGCTGGCAACCAACGCCTCATACTTCTCTAAACAAACTAGCTCCTTTGAAAATAAAATAAACACACTATTGGAATTTGGTCAAGAAGTTTCAAAAATTCTAATCACAAAAATATTTGAAACTGGGCCACGGCCCACAGCTATAGATTTCGTTGGTTATCGTTAACGGGCATTCTTCACCCAAAAATTGAAATCAGCTTTTAAAACCGTTAGGTCTATTTCCAATCAATTTGCAACACGAAATTTCCCTTTCATAGTTTTCATACCTGATTCTTTTTCACTAACAACTTCGGCCACTTCACTCGACATATTGGATGTTATTCCAACTGATTTGCAAACAAATATTTTCAAGATGAAAAATGTACAAGAAGACAAACCGAAGCCAGAACCGGCTTGTAAACAAGACACACTAGAGAGGGACGTTTCGATGCCAAGCTTTTTCCACCTTGAAATCACGACAAGGTTTTGGCAGACGTTTGTGCAGACGACAGATTTTCGAAAGTTTTTGGGAGTAGTTTATTCAAAATTTGACCGCTAGATGGCAGTAGCTTTTTTTTGTGGCCCTTAGCCTTAGCATGAAGTACAGTACTACTTTCTGTAACTTCATGGCCTTAGTGCACAAGCGTGTGTCACCAACCTGTTTGTTGTTTTCGACTCTAGGTCGTCTGCTACTTTTGCATTTTGTTTACGTTTCGCTTTTTGACTTTAATTTTTCAAATTTCAACATTAACAAAATTGTTGTTTATAAAACAAAATTGTTGTTTATAAAATTTAAAAACATTTAAAATGATGAGATTGCCGTTTTTGAGACACGATTTCTGAATAGACAGTTTTTATTGCGGGGTAGGTCGTCAGCATGGAATATCTACACTTTGTCGAAATCATTTCAAATCGTTCAAGCATTGCAAGAATTGACAGAGAACAAAATGTTGTTAATTCCCTTTACAATGGGTTTTATTGTCATCGAACAGAGCTTGTTTGGCTCAATCAATTACTTTGACAGAGTCCAACTCATCCAAGAAAATGCTTACAGGCAAGATCACTGTTGAAGAAAGCTCTACCAAGACTGCAAACAATGTCAAGAAAGAGACAATTCCTACAGTGTTTTCGCATCAGTACTAAAACTGTAGTTATACTACAGGTTGAAAAAGATCACTGGATGTTCATTTTTTGTTAAACTAAAGGGTTGTCAGGTCCATCAGGTGCTGGGAAATCAATCTTCCAAAATGAACTTGGAAAACATTGGAAAGTTTCTTACAACTAGGCTATAGTTTACTTCAACAAAAAAAAAAATTCGCTGGTCAAATTTCAGTGACAAATAAAAATTGGCAAATTTAAATAAATATTTCATTTCCTATCTTCAACAAATTAAAGAAATAGATGAAAAAAATGAAAAAAATTATTTTTAAAAACTATGGCCAGTATGAAAATAAATTTGACATACAGCGCAATGAAACCACAGAGAAAGAATGAAAAATAGAAGAAAACACCGGTTACAATGAAATAATTGTAATATTGAATATTATTGGATCACGAGGCCTTTAAACCATTAGAAAGATCAAAGAACTTAAATGTTAACCTTTATGTGAATCTAAAAAAAAAACGTTTTAAAGATATTTAAATGAAAAAGATCAGTTAAAAGAATGCATATTAAAAACAAACTACTGTGCGAATGTTTATTCATTTTCTAGGTTTCAAAAGTAACAACTTTGTTATTAGCTATTGAAATTCCAAAGTAATCAATTATTGATTTCACGGATCCATTCTTGAATTTCGTTGTATTCGGGATATGATTCCATTTCCAGTTTCATCCATCTAAATGAATTTGAAATAAGATGATTACTAATTAGTTTTATTTCTGGTATGAAGCAGTTGAATTTACCAATAAAATTGAGTCTGAAAAAAAAGGAGCAAGTTATGGGTAAATCATCTATCGCTCGTAGGACCTTGATTCCTTTGATTGCGATGATTGCAGAATTGGGAATCAATTTCTTTTTGAGTGGTATAATCTGGAATTTGACCCTTTCGCATCGTGAATCACCAATCTATTTCAATAATTTTTCAATCATTAATGCAATATGACGGTTATAAGTTTAAATGTGCAAAGTATTACTTGCTCGGTATCACGGTTCATCAGAGTAAGAGATTTCTCATCGGTGGAATCCAAATCACACACTTCAGTTACCATACCAATTACATCTTTTACAATTAAAAAAAGGAAAAAGCGTAGGTCATTAAATTCCTTTTCAAAATTATGTTGAAAATTCAACTTACCAATTATGTCTCCATATTTTGAATCGCTCGACAAAGAATTGAAATCTTTAAAATTGAACTGCAAACGTGGAATATCATATTGAGCTACGTCTGATTCAGAGATCCAAAGTACACTAGTCGTCCATAAAAAAGAAAACACACATGAAATAATATTACATAACACTGAAGAAAATATTTACTTGAGTCTTATCGGTAAATTTAGCCTCCACGGCAATTGCAGGAAAAGTTTCTAGTAAATACTGGTTTCATAAGAAACAATCCCGATAGCATGTAAATGTTATTTTTCTAACAGAATTTAAGAAAAAATCCTTAGACGACAATAAATTTTTTTTTGTTTGAAAAGAATACCTTCAAAACGCCTGACCACTTTTCAACCAGATTGCTCCACACAGTGACTTTAATTTCACCAGATTGATCAAGAAAGTTAAATCAATAAGTTTCTGATGTTTTTTTTGAAAAAAAAACGTCCTTGACAACCATGTGAATCAATCTTGCCGCCAATTTAAAACTAAACAAGATAACGAAATATAAATCACCAGCAAAAATCATTTGAGCAAACAGAAGCTTACCTTGGATTTCCTAAAACAGTGAGGCTATAGGGACGACTTGATTACTTTTGCTTGCGTTCGGATGTTTGCTTTTCATAGCCTCCATTTTTTTCTTGGCTGGGGATGAATCAGTGCTTTGCGGTACTAGCTCCAGTATTTACGGAATCGATGCTCGTTTTACTCATTTCAGTTGAAGACCTTTTTCTTTCTGATAACGCATCAGCTTTTTCTTCCTTCGTTGGAGTTACCTCGATCTCGTTAACACCTCCTCCAGTTTCAAGCAAATCCATGTTATTGCTGCTCATCCCGGGCTTCTCAATAAAATCTTCCTTAGTTTTTAGTTTCTTCCCTAAATCCACGGTGAACCTTTCTTCTGCAGGTGTTCAAAAGCAACTGATTTCCTTCTTGTGTGAAGCGAAAGCTATAACAACAAACGTAATGAAAACGTCTTAGTTTTTCATTTCACTAGAAAAGAAATGTCGACGTTTGATCAACGCCTTTCTGAGAATTTTTTCTTGTCTTTAAAGACTTGCTGTACATCGGGTACTGATACTGGTAATTAAAAATCTCAGAAAAATGATCGTTACTAACGTTTCGTTAACATTTTTCTTCTAATAAGCTATTCTCTGAAAAGAGGGGAAACTTTCAACTGAAATGAAAATAAAATTAAATCTTTAAGGCAAAGGGGGAATCCCAACTGATTTCCTTTAAATGTGTAACTACGCCTACAGAATAGAAATTTAAAAAAATCTCCTTTCAAGTTATATTGAGAGCACATACCAGTAATCAGTTTTCCATCATCATTGTGGCCAGCATGGATTCACTCATCGGAGAAAAACGCTTTTCGGAAAGTCAGCAAAATATAGCAGGAACGTCAGCCAAAAAACCGCGATTAGGAGATAAAGGATTAAACTCTATTATTTCTGTAAATCCAACGTAAGTAAAACATTCATTCGATCATTTAACACTCAACTTAAAAACAAATTTATATTTTATACATTTGTTTTAAAGATTCAAACTGCATGCTCGACTTACCTTTAAAAGTATGAAACATTTGAAAATGGCAAGGATTACCAACTGACCAACTGGATTTGACTGCGAAGCAACAGAATTTGTTGGCTTATCGTTTGGTAAAATAGCGTTTACATTACAACGACGAACTACAGGTCAGTATTAAAGCGAAACCATTAATTGCGATAGTCAGAAAACTGTACATCCTATAACTTTTATATAATCTTCTGTATGAAAGGAAAAACTACATCTATTGCATTACAAACGCTGTCGTCCTCCATCATAACACAAGACAACAGCAGGATTTCCCTAAGCAAAGGAATAACTCTAAACAAACAGACTTTGGTAACCTTATTATCTTGAATAATAGGGGATTAACAATAAAACAATAATTTTTCTACAGATTGAACGAGTTAATTATGAGGCCAACTGAAGTATTGAACTTTCCTAATATATCATACTCCTACAAATTGATCGAAGAAATTATTGCGCTAGACCTAACCATCGAAAAAACAGCGCATCGGTAGGAGCAACCATAAACGGATGAAAAACTAATGCATCTCATTAATCATCATGTTACATTTCATTACAGATTTTATTGGAATATTTTTTGAATGGATTGAAGTGGGGAAAAAAATGTCGTTAAAGACAACCAAGTGGAAAGGTAAGAAATTTTGACACTAATTCAAAAAACTGTAAAGCCCAATATACAAAAAAATACTTTTTAGCTGATCGTGAATGTAGAAAAAGCTATATCACAAGTTTGTCACCAAGATTTTATTGAGATGATAGGCTTACCGCGTTGCGCAACAGTCAGTTTCAAGGACTTGCAAATGGACGGAGATGTATTTTCATGTTTCAATGACACTATCATTAAGGTAAAAAAATGAATGCACTGTTTCTGAGCATTTTGAGTATTTCATCGTTTCTGAAGATTAATAGATTCTGTCCACAGTCCCATGAGTTAGCAGACTGGCTCGAGGATACATTAGAAAGAAATGAACCAGATGAAGAAAACTGGTACAACGGCGGCAGCAGCGAAGATAGTGGTGTTTTCGGATTTGAACTGCCTAATCCAAATCTAAATTAAAAATTTTCATTATGGCATCATTTCAAATAAATCAGTTAAATCTATCGTATTTTTTAATTTAATTTATCAAGGCTATATCAATTAAGGATATCATACAAACAATACCAAGTTATTACAACTTATTGATCTGGGCTACATAACTTAATTTCATCTAAAGTAAAGGATCTTATGTATATATAGAGGCTGGGCATTGACGGACATTGAGTAAGCTCGGTCCTCATGAAAATACATCCTCCCTTTAAGCACTATCATGTTGATTTCTACTTTCCAATATGTAATAATAAATTTCCAAATTTGATTCAATTAACGTGTTGTGTGTTTGTGTTTAGATTGTTTCATACAGAACTACTAATTTGCTCTATCCTGAAATTTACAATTCAAACAACATTTGAAGATAATAACACCTGAGATATTCCTATCTAAATCAATTGTACGTCAATCTTTACTTTTTAAAAATATTCTTTCATTTGTAAACTTATTCTTTCCTTTAAACAGAATGTTTTCAAATCTGTCTATATACTGCTACTGAAGCTGACACTTAGAGAAGGGAGAAGAATGAAGACTCCATCGAACTTCAGTATATACGTCATAGTCATTATGTAACTGGTTTAGTCATCATTTACACATTAATTTTACTTGAAGCACAGCAGCGTTTTCCCCACTGAAAAGTTCTTTTCCAGTAGGTTAAAAGTACTGAACACGTAAAGTAGTTTGGCTTCCTATCTTAAAATCTAATTTTCCTACTTAATTTGTCCAGAATCCTACTTGAAAAAGAATACGTGTACGATTTCGCCTACTGGAAACGTATTTTTTCCTGCTTGAATAAATTTTTCCTACTTAACTTTTCATTTAACTTATAAGTTCAGTAGGGAGAACTAGAAATTTAAGTATGGTATTTCCCGTTAAGAGTGGAATTCGGTAAAGAAGTTTTACTTAGCTAGAAAAGAGAGTAAGGAGGCAATGAAAGTTAAGTAGTAACAAGCACAAGTAGCATTAATTCGGTAAAGACGTTTTACTTATTAGCTAGAAAAGAGAGTATAAGGAAGCATTGAAAGTTAAGTTACTGCTCAGTAACACAGCACAAAGTAGCATTTATTATCTCCAATACTTATATATTTTTACCAAACTTTATAATATCGAGGGATTACATGCAACTGAGCTTTGTTTTCAAAAGAATGGCAATGATGGGGCACATAAATACAAATCAATAGACATTGATGCTTTGAATGTGCTTAGTGGTTTTTATTACAATAAAAGAAAACGTGTCACAATCGTAAACGCAAGTTAGTAATTCTTCTTATAAGTTAAGTTATAATAGTAATTAAAAAACAATTAATTATAATCAAATTTGTTATTAAAATTTACTGTTTTCCGATATTTTAAATATACTCATATTCGTTAATATGAAAATCTTTACTATTTGATTTAAAAAATTTAAAATCCAAGCTACAGTATTGATTAATATAGATAGTTAAATAAGTTAAGCGACTTTAATCACCACTATTCAAAAGGGTACCACTTCTTATGGGTCAACGGCTTTATCAATTAAATTTTAAAACACTTTGATTTTGCACAATTACTTATTTCAAGTTTCAACTAAAGATTTCCTTGAAAGAAGCAAAAAATTACGGAGTCCATTCCTAGTGAATCAGTTGTCTTAATTTACTCTTAATAATATAACAAAATGGTCTAGTGGTTAGCAATTTGGATTCATGATCCATAGGTTGATGGTTCGAACCTAATGGGGGGCGGATTTTTTATTTTTCTTTGTTATAAGTAATATTAAGTATGAATTAAATGTTAAGTATGATACATTTATTAAGTAGTTTGTCAGTTTAAGTAGGAAAAACCTGATAAAGTAGTTTGGCACTATTAAGGGGTAGTAAGTAGGGAAATCGGTTCTATGTTAAGGAGTAAAAAACGCTGCTGTGAGAGTTTCAATATTTGTTTCCATTGGATCCTTTAACAGATCCCAAAGTCTTTTCAACATGCCAGTCTGTATATGGACAACACTGTGCTGTCCCCCACGACAAAACTATTCATCAATCAATAAAAAAATGGTGGAATCAAAGGCAAATGAATGGAGAGACCTTTGCGATCCAGCAACCAATGAAGAATAAAACATTTTTCTCTTTTCAATTTGGCTAACATTCTCTACAACTTGTTTTTCTACTTATTTTAAGGTAATTAGCAAAGTTCCCAAAGCAACTAAGGAAGAGATGGAAAATGCTGTTGAATCAGCCAAAGCAGCTTACAAAACATGGTCCAAAACATCCATTCTCACAAGGCAACAAGTCATGTTGAGATACCAGCACATTATTAGAAACAATATTGTATATCATGTTTAATGGTATCTGGAATTTTAAATCTAATTGCAGTTTATTTTTTGGCAATACTGGGCTATTGCAGAAAGAGTTGGCAAAAAGCATCACACAAGAGCAGGGCAAGACCTTGATAGATGCTGAAGGTGATGTACTTCGAGGACTTCATGTTGTTGAACATTGTTGCAGTGTAATTAGTCTTCAGTTGGGGGAGACTATGCCAAACATGCATTGCCAAAGATATGGACACATTATCTTTCCGAACTCCCTTGGGTGTTTGTGTAGGAATCACTCCCTTCAACTTCCCTGCCACTTGGGGTATATTTATATATTTCTAAAAGTATTAAATTAAAAATGGTAATCTAAATTGCTTATTTTAATATAGATGTTTCCCGTTGCCCTCGTCTGCATGAAAGGTGAGCAAAGGTCAGAAGACAGGAACCCGCCTAATTTTTTTTCCTAATCTGCATTTTTTCAGGTAGCTTCTCTACCAGTCACTGATGCAGTTACTCTATTTCCATACCAGATATGGAGACAACTAAAAAATATGGGAATATTAAAAATTTAAAAATAAACTAAATAGATACAGTTGTATACATTATGACTTTATTCTTTGTAAAATGCAAGAAATATCTGAACAATAACCTTAAGATTGTTAGAATATTATTCGTTTTTATGGTATAATACAAAAATCAATATTTTTTACCACATTCTTAATTGCTAACATATGTAACGAATTTTAGAAGTCATCAAATTCATCGAAAACTGTTTTAAGTCTTCGAATGGTGACATTTTCGATAGCCGATAACCGTTTCATTTCGCGAATCACGTGAGTTCTAGGTTTATATTTCTTTACATCAGTATTTAATCTAGTCAACGTATAAAAATCAGATAATTTTCGAACGCGTGACAGGATAACGTAAATCCATCCCGAGCTTCCATACAGATGATGCTTTGACAGATAGCCAAGTATGATCGCATCTAGTGTTTTGCCTTGAACTTTGTGACCGGTTAGAAACCACCGATAGGACACAAGGAAATTGGCTTACTTGAATTTGAAATGTTTTTTCCGATTTTCCTAATCTGCATTTCACACAGTTTTTGGAAACGACAAGCGGAAAACATCCTTTATCGAGACGTGGATAAAGTAAGGACTCACTCCACCCAGAAGCTGTGTGTTTAAACACAAGACAAAGGACATCTTCGGCATAGACGGCATGAGTCATAGTTCCGTCGTCCAGTTTAGCAACTCTAATTACCGCCGAATCTCGCAAACAAATGTCTTCCAGTGTTGCGTCCGTTCCATTTGCCACTCCTTTACATACATCGGAATTTATAGTGACCATATATGGTGCTCCGATGAAACAGTAAAGATTTCCCGGTGCCTTCAATCGCTTTGATCCTAATGAGCGGATGTACTCTGCTTGATTGGGATCTATCGTTTGATGACCAGATGATTTTGAGATTGATGCTTCTATAAGCAGTACGCCACGGTTACGCCAATCAGTGCTGTTGCGTTGAATCAAAGGCAAATTGTACAGCATAGTAACTTCGCAAAATTTTAGTGCCTCTTCTCTTGATTGATTTTCTGGAACGGCGATAACGGTACCCAAAGGAGGTGACGATATGACAGCACTTGTGGGATAAATGAATCTTTTGTTGACATCGTCAATGTCCTGCTTGGTAGGTTGATTAACGCGCCATCTTTTTTGTGAATCTGCCCATCGCGTGTCAGTTTGGCGAAGATTTTCGGTTAATTCAATAACATCAGTGAGGCACTCCTTCCATGCTACACGAGCACGCATTGATGCTAGTGAGTGGTCGTCCGAATTATTTTCTTGCCGGGTAGGAAGCTTGTAAATGGTGACGCCGACCGGAGAAAGTTGATAAAAATCACCCACTAGCACAAGGTGTATTGCACCATAAGGTTTTGAATTGCCTTTCAGTTTCTCTAGTCTTCGTTTCATGAAGTCGAATAAGGCCGGTTGTATCATGCTGAATTCGTCCAAAATTAGCAATCCAATTTCAGACCAGGCAATGATTTGATCACTGCTGGGGTCGGAATCGACCATTCTTGCAGAAATGCCTAGTGCCGAATGGAGAGTGCAACCCCCAATTAGAACTGCTGCCACACCGGAAGATGCACACACAACCACAGAGGCGGTGGAATGCCATCTGCGGGCAAAATCTACAAATGTTTGGATGACTCTAGATTTACCAGTGCCACCGGAACCGCTGAGGAAAAGTATTAGTTGAGGAGTAGGCATTATTTTCTTCAACAAATCATTGATGTTTGCAGTAAGAAGAGCTATTTGAATTGATGAATTTCCTGAGCTCACACAGTTGGCCAAAGCGATATGTTGCAATAGAGCAGACCCAATTAAAACAAAAGCCATGTGTTGTTTCTCGTTTAGTCCCCAATGTCGGGACTGCTGTTGAAGAGTTGGAAAATTGGGTTCCAATTTTGCTGGTTGATTTGTAGTTATAGGAGAAGAACAATTAGACCTGTTGGACAGTGCTTTTTCAATATTTTGAAGCAATTCTACTCGTGTGCCCACAGGTGCATCCAAAAACACTTTATTGTTCATCGGGTCTTCTTTTGGATCTTCTACTAACGCTCCAACTTGAGATCTACCAGGCAGAGTAAATACGGATTTCTTGCTACTGTTTTTGGTGGGCAATACATTGATGGCCGACAGAGCTTGTTCCGGGGTTACTAAAGTAAAGCCAGATACCAGTTTTAAGCGTACAGGATTTTCGTTGAATGATGAAAGAAGTTTAACGAAAGGATCAGTCACGCTGTTTGACTTGGCTTCTTGGACACCAGCTAGTGTGTTTGAAGCATTTTCCACGTCAATAAGATTTACAATGTCATCGTCGATATCGTCTCTTGGCACTGCAGGAATAGGATCTCCTCGTTTAAACAAATGATCTTCTGATAGGCAATTTTTTCTACAGAATGACTCGTAATAATTTTGCATGTTGTGAAGGGTGGCTACTGTTTTTTCGTTTGCATCAAGCAACGGTTTGCGTTTCAAATAGCTACTCCACCAAGTCCCGTTTTCATCGAATAAATCTAATAAAAATAAAATTTCATTAAAAATTGTTTTTTTAAATTTTAAGTCTTAAATTTACACGACGATAAATTACCATTGAGTGTTCGAAATGGGTAAAACATGATAAGCACATCTTCTGCGTATTGTTCTCGTCTTGAAGTAAGTTCATCAATGTTCAAATCACTGTTGTCTACTAATCCTAGCACATCCGGTACTCTTAAACCACTGTATGAAGGCCAATGAAGGTTCTTTCGTTCCCAGTGACCGTGAGTTTCAAATTGAGGATGACCGCAATTGAACTTATGCTGAAATCGGCCTCGTTGAACAAACTCCGTACTCTCCATGTCGGATTCTTCAATGTCTTTGAAATGCTGCAATAAAAACAATTGGTTAAAGAATGTTGATTTATTTCAAATTCATTATGCTGTATGCACTTCTACCGATTTGAGCTGGCACTTTTCCTGACTGCTAATAAAATTCCAGTAGTTCATAGTTTCAATGATGGGGTCGTTTGAACTACGATAAACGTAATCATGGATGGTAGCCAACACTATTCCATTGTCGTTGACCGAAGCAGTCAGTTTTTCAGATCGGATGAATGCTCTGGCCTGCGGAACCGGAAGAACGGCAGTATCATGAGACATTACAAACAGATCATTTCCCAAAGCACAGTAAGAAGCTATAGGAGCCCCAACTGTTTCACCGTTGGTCGCGGCTCTTGCTCCAGATAACAGTCGTGCATATCCAATAGAAGCACTCAATTTTTTTAAATCGTTGTCTGGAACTACATTTAACATGGCTTCGTTTTCCGTTTGTTCAGCCATTTGTTGTTGCTTGAGTAGTCTTCTTTCCTCATGGGCGTTCAATGCACGCATCAATTCAGCTAGAGCTTTCCCGTTTTCAGTACTGTACTTGGATGCGTAGGCACCGTAGTAAAGACTAACTTTCTGATTTTCAACGTAACGAGTACAGTTGTTGCAACCTAAAACAGCTAACACAGTGGGATTACAATCAGTCATGAACATAAAAACGGCCCGTTTCTTCAGACTTATGTTGAGGTAAACGATATCTTTGGATTTCGGCATTTCTGGGTCTTCTCCTTGAGTAATATCCGGAGAGCTTGGGTAGACAGGAGCTACGTTCGTTTCAGCAACTGTGTCGTGCGGTGTATTATAGCGACACAACAATCTGCGATTCTTAAAACAGCTGCTGCGATGTTTCCAGTCATGCATGTTTACAAGAACTTGAATTGAAGCGAAATTCAACAGCCAGCGATCTGATGCCTCAACGTCTTCAACATTTGGTTGTAGTGGCATTCCCAGCCAGATTAAATCAATAACTTCCTTTTTCGATAATTGTTGCTTTCCAAAGCATCTTCTGTATCCGCTTTCAAGTGCTGCGTCTATGCGACTCGTTACAGTGTAGGTTACTTTGCAGACAGGGCACTTTAAACCGTGCGCCTCAACATCTATATTACTTGGGCGACTTCTTAGTTTCTCTTGAGCTTCATTGCTTGCTAATTCCAATTCACCGGGACAGTTGTAAACAGGGCACTTTGTTATCAGTGTCATCTCATTTTCCGGCAACAATAATTCGCCCGTCGAAAAGCTTTCGATGTTCTTTGCCAACAATTTCAAAACTTTTGCAACGTGTGTGAAATGCTCTTCGTCACTATTACCAGCAGTATTCTGTTAAAAAAAAAGTTTGTAAAATTAAATCAAATTTGTTCAATTGCATAAGATTTATATCACATTTTATTAAGAAATTTGAAAAATAGTGGATAATTTAGGTGAAATAAGATACCAAGTATACGAAAAAAAACATCGTGATTACCTTGAATAAATCGTGATCAACAAACGGCAAGTTTTTCGTTTCGCATTCATCCAGTTGAGACGCGGTTTGAAGTTGTCGTTCAATGTTTTCATGACCATACAGCCAAATTAGAAAATGAGCGTGCAATGTGAGTCGTGATTGTTCTTCAACAAGTCCTAGGTAGCCTTTAGAAACGCCAAACACGCCACCTGATTTGTAGGGCAATTTTTCTTTTTTATTCCAACCGATGACTCTTCTGACAACAATTTTCATAATGCGTTGAAAATGAAGTGCCGCTGCAACAGGATGTTTCGCCAAAAGTTTGAATCGAAAATCTCCAGCAGGCACTGGATTTTTACAGTACGCTCCCTTTGCACCCAGTGCGTACCAAACAATCTTGAACGATTGAGTATCGTCAGGACTCACTGTAAACCAAATCTGAGCTTTTCCCAGGGAATTGTGTGCAGCATAAACCATTTGACGATTTCGATTTGCTGCTGCTTCTGAATGCTGCATCGGCTGAGTGGCTAGTCGAATATCTGTGTAGAAATCCATTGCTAATCCATTAAGACTCGTGGGAGGTGGAGGAAATCGCAAACCCCGATTAGCAGCGTCTGCGCATACTACTTTATAATCATGCGCAGCTTTCAAATCTTCCATCGGAACTCGACCATATGCTTCTCCTTTGCTACTAGTACCTCGCTCTGGACCCGACAATCGAGATGGAAGTATAGATCGCACATAAGCCATATTTGATACTTGCTGACGGGTCACCATGTCATAAATGGGTAGAACAAAATCCACTTGTTGAAATTGTCTTGTACTCAAATTCAGAAGATGCTTTACTAAAGCTTGTCTTGAAATTTGATTCTTCCTCTGTTCTCCAAATCCACCACGTCCAAATGGGAACAAATCAGGATAATGAAGCTCAAGATAATCGGGATTGGAATCAGACGCAAAATCTTTTTCTGGACGTACAACATAAGTAGATGAAGTGTTATTGGTCCCCATTTCATCATGGCTAGTCGTATCACTTAAAGATGTACCTAAAAAATACAGATGTTGATAAAAATATGTAATCAAGGAAGGATAAGATGAAATAATGAATTACCATCATCGAGTATCGTAGTTAACACCCGAGCAATTTTTTCGTGGTCGTTAATTTCTTCCCGTTCTGGAGCTCCAATAGTAACGGTTGCCGATTCAAATACGCCATCAAGAAACTCTTCACTGGATCTAGATAAAGAAGGTCCGCCTGTGCCGTTATCTAATCCAGCTGATTGAACTAAATCAGAATCCTGATGGGGATCTTCAGTTTCTTCTATTTCTGTCGTAAAAACCATATCCACTGACGTTTTATCAGAAGGTAGATTGTTGATTGTATCTTGATCGACTTCAACATTTTTCATTACTTTGTTGCCAACATTCCGAAAAAAAAGCAAAGAACTGGCAATTTTTTCGCGTTCAACAATGTAATCAGATTTCACTGATGCCAATTTTGCTCTTGATACAGTGGATTGGTCAGAAGCCATTGGCGAAACAATCAATACACGGATCGCTGTATCTGCAGGAGCCATCGGGAGTTTCTGCCTTACAAGGGCTGTGTTAAGACGATTTGAATAAATATGACCTGTCAATCGCGTCCCACTCGTATCAGAGTAAGAACCCATTCGACCGAATGAAGTAACTGGTCGAATTAAGGATCTAGAGGCAAAAGTCATTTCACGTATCGCTTCCGGGAGTTGACCAATATAATTTCCATTAGCAATCGCAAACTTGGGAATTCTTTTTTTTTGAAGGGCTGTTAAACATCCGTTAGTAACGCAAATGTATAGTTTACACTCACAACAATTCTGAATTTCAATTGAGCAGTTTTTGCGGTGAATTTCTACACCACGGGGGGATATCAGTAACCCTTGAAACCGCGCATCACTTGGAAAATAATGACTTACATCATATTGCTGCAGAAGAAGCGGATGTAATGTTGAATCTCCATCTGGTGATGCAGAAGGTTTACGCAAAACACTGAAAAAACTGCTTGGAAGATGAGACGCACCGAAAAGCTTTGTTTCCGAATGGGAAAACATTTCATCACAAACAGCACAGACGACTATTTCCGAATGATAATCTTCGTGGATTGCTTCAGTAATCGTTGCTAATTTTTCAGGCGAAACTGGTTGTGGCATTCCAGCATTTTCTAAAGTAGCTAATTCTTCAGCAGTGAACAATTCATTCAATAGATCTTTGCCTGGATTGATCTCGTCGTACTGTTGTGAAAGATATTTCGATGCTTTATCACGTCTAGTCTTTTGAGACCTTCTATCTTCAACTGTACGACAGGGCTACAAATACAGTATAACAATAAATACAATTGCTGAAAAATGAGTTTAACAGTCTTTTCGGATCTTTTTTCGCCTAAGCCTGGGCTACACTTGGGCGTTTTTTTAAGGCTTACGTAAATATTTCTTTAAAAAATCGGTTTAACCAACCTTTATGTGGAAGGCAACCGATTTTGCTTGGGCGTAAAACCGCTGCCTTAACCGATTTTTCCTTAAAATACTTTAAAAATCACCCCACATTAAGCAACCTTTATGTGGAAGGGAACAGATTTTGCTTGGGCGTAAAACCGCTGCTTAAACCGATTTTTTCTCAAAACACTTTAAAAATCGCCCCAATGTAGCCCAGGCTTTATGTATATACATTATAGACATATACATTATTGGATTCTACGTACAGTCATGCGTAAAAGTTTCTTTAGCAATCAAATGACTCTGCATATTTTGGTTTTAATTTGATAGAAGGATTCCTATTTCTTTTTTCCTGTTCAAGAAGTGTGAAAATTTGAAAAAAAAAATTGAAGGAAGAGAATAGTAGATTAGCGAGGAAAAGGAATAGGTAAAGGGGAGTCATCGATCCCCTCCATCAAATTTAAAAAAAATACAAAACATGCTGAACCATTTGTCCTGTTAGAAAACTTTCAAGCATGACTGTGTATATTTTCTTATTAGAAAAAGCTAATGATTCATACCAAATGAATGAAATTTAAAGAAATAAGAAACAAACGTAAAATTAGTTACCTTATTTATAATTGGATTGTTTTCCCTATTTTCCATCACTCCAGGAAGATTGCTAGTTTCAAATATCTGAAAAAAATACATTTTAGTTACTAGATTTCTATTTTCATGTGTGAATACATTAATCAGGAAAGTTCGCAATAATTCAAAATAAAGGAAATTAGATAATTGATTTATGAATTCTTTACCTGCTGATTGCATGAAGCTCCAACAGCTATTAGCTCTTCACGACCCAATTGATTAGAGCTAGCCTTTTCAGACGTTTTGCGGTTATTTTTAAGACAGCGCTAAAAAAATTGTTTTACATACAAAATGAAATTAAGAAAAATTAACCGATAATTAATAATAACTACCTGATGCATTAGATCATTTTTGTTCGTTTCGTGATGATTTATTTCTGGAATATTTTTAGCTTCAAACGTCTAAAATAATTTTTCAATGTTAATTTACCCTTAATTAAAATTATCTACTATTTTTACCTGTTTACGCTTCAAACACTTTGCAATTTCTATTGGATTGTTTTCCCTATTTTCCATCACTCCAGGAAGATTGCTAGTTTCAAATATCTGAAAAAAATACATTTTAGTTACTAGATTTCTATTTTCATGTGTGAATACATTAATCAGGAAAGTTCGCAATAATTCAAAATAAAGGAAATTAGATAATTGATTTATGAATTCTTTACCTGCTGATTGCATGAAGCTCCAACAGCTATTAGCTCTTCACGACCCAATTGATTAGAGCTAGCCTTTTCAGACGTTTTGCGGTTATTTTTAAGACAGCGCTAAAAAAATTGTTTTACATACAAAATGAAATTAAGAAAAATTAACCGATAATTAATAATAACTACCTGATGCATTAGATCATTTTTGTTCGTTTCGTGATGATTTATTTCTGGAATATTTTTAGCTTCAAACGTCTAAAATAATTTTTCAATGTTAATTTACCCTTAATTAAAATTATCTACTATTTTTACCTGTTTACGCTTTAAACACTTTGCAATTTCTAGACTTGCATTTTTGCTGGAAGCCATAGGAGGATTCTTTTCTTCATCATCTATTTCTGGAAGATTGTTAGCTTCAAAGTTCTAAAATATTTTTTTGATGTTAAGTCAACTTAATTGAGATTAATCAAACAAATTTACCTGTTTACGCTTCGAACGGTTTGCAATTGGTAGATTCGCATTTTCACTGGAAGCCATAGGAAGATTCGTTTCTTCAACATCTATTTCTGGAAGATTGTTAGCTTCGAAGGTCTAAAATATTTCTTTAATGTTAAGTCAACTTTATTGAAATTAATCAAACATATTTACCTGTTTACGCTTCGAACGCTTTGCAATTGGTAGATTCGCATTTTCACTGGAAGCCATAGGAAGATTCGTTTTTTTAACATCTATTTCTGGAAGATTGTTAGCTTCAAAGGTCTAAAATATTTCTTGGATGTTAAGTTAACTTTATTGAAATTAATCAAGCATATTTATACCTGTTTACGCTTCGAACGCTTTGCAATTGGTAGATTTGCATTTTCACTGGAAGCCATAGTAAGATTCGTTTCTTCAACATCTATTTCTGGAAGATTGTTAGCTTCAAAGGTCTAAAATATTTCTTGGATGTTAAGTCAACTTTATTTAAATAAATATAACACTTTACCTGTTTACGTTTCGAACGCTTTGCAATTTCAAGATTTCCATTTTTGCTGGAAGCCATTACGCATAAATTTTTAGTTCTTCGCCGATACTTCTAGAAGTGAATTGCGTTTTAGAAACAACATTCAACATAATATCCTCTCAACACGTAAAAGAACGAAGATTTTACCAAAGAAAACAATCATGAATGGAACATGACAGACAGGACTAGACCAAACCTTTTAAGGAACGAAAGAGTACTATTTAACTTGTTAAAATACAACTGAATTCAGTGAATCGTCTAATCGAAAAGAATAGCCTTCGACTTATAACGTCGTTATATCGATAACATATATTTAAATAACTCACACTGATTACCTATTTATGCCATGCTGATCAGCATACCGTCCTGAAAGAATGCGAAAAAAATTTTTTTATTTTTTAAGATCAAACCATCTTTAAGAAATTATAAAATAAAGTACACGCATAATTCCATAAAAGAAAACACCATAAAGTTATGCAAACCTCCACAAAGGAGAACACGATAGAACTTATTAAAACTCAACAAGAGAGAACACAATAAACCTTATTTAAGCTTATGCTACCTCCGCGTATGGGCAACAAAATTAACTTATTTAAACTATTAAAACCGTATATCGTCGAAAGATTAAATAAATACATTACCATTTTGAGAGACGGCAGTGAAATCAATATTCAACTCAATAAATCACTAAACCCGTTAGAACCTGTAGTCCACGTAAAAAGCTGCATACAAAGTGTTCCTCAGCTCTCTATTAGACGTCTCAGTTTACAATATATCCACTCTCTCCTTTGTTATTTCTGTTACTCTGAATTTCGAAATCCCAACGTTGTTCACTTCTCAAAGATGTCTGTACTCATAAAACTCTGTTCAATCGACATGTCTAACCGACATTATTTTGTCTAACCGACATTATTTTGGCCCACAGATGACGTTCTCGAGGCGCGCGGTTCAAAAAATTCCCAAACTCGAGGCGCGCTGTTCAAAAACAAAAAATGCCAAAAATCGAGGCGCGCAGTTCAAAGCAAAAAAATATCCCAAAGCCATCTATTGGTAAAAATAAAAATCGAGGCGCGCAGTTCAAAGCAAAAAAATATCCCAAAGCCATCTATTGGTAAAAATTTGCAACATTTGTTCCTCCTGTATCAGCAAAGTTGTACAGAATCCCTACGGGAAATTGTGTGCCACAGAGTCGAGCGCCTCGGCGATAAAAATTCTAACAAAATTAAGAAAACAACCTTAACAAAATAAAATGACAAAACTAAAAATCACAAGTTATGTTGCTTATTCAAGAGAAACCATCAGAGTTAAGAAATGGGAGAAGACATGGGAGGAAGGTTTTCATCCAATTATTTGCTAGCGGATAACTCCGGCGCAGAGAGTTATTATTTCATCTCATGATGAGACTGAGAGTAAGTAAATCTGGTTCCTGAAATTAAGGAACGGATGGTGAAGTTTAAGAAAGATGTTGAGACTTTTACATCTTCCGGGATCGGATGGATACGGAATCAAGTGGACTAACTTTAAACAAATTAGAATAGCAGTCGCAAAGCTGCCACCAAAGCTGTCGCCTTCCCATCATTTCCTCTTTTAGTCCTAGTACTCCTAGACAGATTGCTGATTACCACCAGAGCTTCCAGTTGTCCTACACTCCTACAGCTTATAAACAAGTTGAAGACGACTTAATAAGGGAACACTTTCCCTTCGGCGGTAAAATAAAACCAGGACCGAAAGAAACAAACTTAAACTGAGCCACAACACGTTGAGACTATAAGTTAACTGATAAGAGAACAGGGGCCAGAAAGAAGCATCATAGCAAATAACGCTAAAAAATGGCCAAAGGTTTCTTTACGTCCGAGATACTGTGGGCACTTTACGACAAGTTGTTTACCGTCCTGATGAATTGATGACCACAAAAGAGTCGAGACTCAATTCAATAATCGATATAACGTTGAAGGCAGCCAAATATTTCATCAGTGTAGTTTATCACCAGGCACTCTCGAATCTCCCTGTTACACCCCCCAAAAAAATTCCTCTTAAAATCCACAATCAAATAAACACGGTTATCATCTATTACCTTGTAGAGCAATAATAGTAGCGGTGGAAGAAGGATTGAAGAACCTCGTGAGTAACTCTAAAATAGTCCACGTGATTCTCTTCACGTTCGGTCCGAACGGCAGACTGCAACATCAGGCACATGGATGTTTTCACCTGACCAATCAATCTAAATTGAAAATGAGTTTTTTCTTTGTAATATGAAAGAAACAGTTCAAATGCTCACTGTTGCAACATTTGAAGATGGGCAACGTTTTCCAACGGACAAAATCTGGAGGAATCATGAACGTCGTGGATCATCACATGCAAATGAGCCGCAATAATCATCAGACTGCGGTAGAGCTCTCCTAATTGAATTTCTCCCTGTAAGGGCAGAAAGAAATTTACAAATTGTGCATTTGCACAAAATTCTTCATTGAGATTCAATTTTCACCTTAGACGAAACGACAAACACATTTTCACGGGGAAGCGATTTCAAGTGATGGCCATTGCATTTTGTGAGCTCCTTTTCATTTTAATTAGAACATAATTTAGTTATTTTTAAGAAAGAAATTAAAAAAAATTAAAATACTAAACTAACCGACGGCGAATAAAAGATGTGGATCAAGTGTAATACTTGTGAAACTACAAGTTTCAATTCTTTGGACGACTGTTCCTTCATTTTCGTATCGTTCGAGGAACTCAAACGTCGATTCGGCTCAACGGGATGTACGTCTATGAGATGGCGTAACGGACTGAGGAAATCGAGAGCCTCCTGGGTCAGCGGAATTTCCCCATTTCTTATTAAATCTCTTAGCGATACAAGCGATGCGTCCTGTTCTTCAGATGAGTCGACCATGTCAGTTTGAAAATCGCAAGGATTGGCTAACGAATGGATGAATGGGAAGTGAAGCAGAGGCTCCGCTGTCGCTATACTCTTCTGCTGCAATGTGATGCTTTCAATCCTCGCCATGAGACTATCAGACACGGCTGTCGCCAAAACGCCTAACCATTTAAAATAAATTGCGATGAAATTTTAGCCAAAAGTCAAAGTCAATAAAATAATAAAAACGAATAAAGTACGAGTTCCTAGAGTTCCTAGAGCCTACGTGAGCTTACTCAACAACCAAGTTATGAGGAGCATCTGCCGTTATTCAAGATTGAATCCGTCAGTTAAGGAATTTAAGGCAATCAGGTTGAAGTTGGCGTTCATGTAACTGGGAAGAGACTGATATCGAAACAAAAAGAACATGGCTTTTTGAACCATTAAGGTAGGTCTCACAAATAATCATCTGCCAGTCCTGACGATCCATATTTTAAAAAAAAATGACCTAGTTGTCAGCCCCGATAGAAAAACACAACAACAACATTTATAGAATGACCAAAATAATGGCATTAAAGGCCTATGCTGTAACTATGCCACCTAATTTCTGAAGCTTCGAGCCAGGAGAAAGTCCCAAACTGTTCCGCCAGGTCATTATAATGACAACAATGTAGGTCGTGAATTCATTCTGGTTTTGGCTGTGAGGCTTATAAGCTTCACGGTAGGACGATTTTCGATGGGCAAGGATTTCAACGTTTGCTAGTGCGTATTTTTTGTGGAATAAAAGTGAACCCGGTTTCTCAGTCTGTTCCGTGAACTTGTCAAAACTTTCAGGAAATCTAGTTGGCCGATTTTCTCCGACCCTTTCATTAACTTTACTCTACAACGAAAACTTTCGTTTCCGTAGGCGTAATAAACAGGGCGATCAATCTATTAAAAACTACTATACTACGGAGGCGCGTGCGTGTCTGAAAATGATGGAATATTTACATGTTATCATTGGTTTCCCCGATTGCAATGCCCAGCCCAACTACAAAAAATTGAGGACTTTGAATAAAGAATTTCACGCGTAATCGTCAGCTATAGCCCTAGCCTCTGACTAAACCGCCACAAGGCAAATTATACCGGTTTAAACATGAGGCAACATTCACTGTTATAGACGCAACAAAACCAGTTACCAACATATACCAACAACAGAATACCGGACAGCATAGCGTCAAATTTCCGTAGTATTCCGATGCGTAATTGTTTGAACTCTTTTGATGGTCAAATAAACGGATTACTGCGCAAACCTCGATCTCAAAAGAGCATTTGAACCTTTATGTCTTCTATATACTGTATTATGCCATATAATTTCAATTAAGGTCGATCAATACTTCCAGTAAAACTGAAATTTGCCAGACGTTATAAATATACTTATTACTATAATACTTTTAGAGTATTCGGCAGATGTGACTGTCGCCTACGACGAAAATGAGAAAGGGATTTCAAATAGAACAAGAAAACTGATTCCACTTATTCACTGCCCAAAACCTTTTCACATTTTTTTTACAACTTTTCTATCGATTTTAACTATTAAGGAAACCGACAAAAAAAAAATTTCAAACGACAGTGGACAAAAAAACCATGACCTGCAGACGTTGACCCAGTTGATTGGAACACGTAAAAATTACTATTTCACTCAAAGTGAAATCGCTCTTTTTAAATATCTTTAATAAATCACAGGGGGAAGACAATATCTAGTTCAAATAAAGACGACATCACGTCAGCATCACGTTAGCGTGATGGTCTACTAGAAATTTACAAAATTGAAACCTCACTTCACATAAGTGTAATAATAATTCTTATTATTATTTCTTATCTTTCTAACTTGGTAATAAAATAAAAATCTTCTGAAACATTCAATTTTTCTGTAAGGAAAATTTTTTTTAAAAAGGAATGACGATTGCGCGAGTCGACGACCTGATAAGAATTTGTGAATAAAATGCAGATAATGAGTGTCTGATATGAAGCTTAGCGATGACCACCAAAAAAAGGGAAAATATTTCACAATACCTTTTAAGCTTGGGCTGTCTGAAGAACTTCCGGCAGCACCCGCAGGGAAAATCTCAAAATGTCTAACTCGAAAGGGCAGGTGTAAAAAGGACATCCCCGTGAATATCCAAATATTCGCATTCATGTACACGAAAAAGACGAGGGACGGAGGAATTGACAAAAGAAAGTACGAGTTGCCCGACAATAACAGTTGCCTACAAATCAAAAATCCAAATAAATATCTTTAACAATGGAGTGCACCTCCGGAAAGCGCAAACAACAAATTAAATTAATGCTAGATCGAGCTGCGTCCCAGGAATCGCGATACGATCTTTCTATATAGAAATACAGGAAGGAAAAGATAATAAAAACGCTGAACCCGTACGCCTTATACGGTAATGCCCACATAAAAAGAATGACAAAAACAATTATTGGATAACCAAATAAAGAAGAAAACGTAGTAGGTGTCGGAACAGCAAACGATATCTTTTGTTTTACAAGCGTCAACTTGGCCCATTTGAGCTCCTGGCAAATAATTCTAATAATCGAACCTTTGACAAATCCACATGAGTTACACAATCGACAGACCCCTTCACCTCCTTCCATCAACTTTATTTAGTTGAACCAACTTAGATCTACACGAAACTGCTTTAGTCACGATGACAGAGTCGAACAGAGTTAAAAAATGCCCTTAAAAGGTAAGTAAATGTAGATTGTCTAACCTGAGCCATTCCGGAACTTCCGGGAAAGAGTCTGATAATTCACAAATAGTTAGCGCTAGATGACGTTTAAATGCATTCTAATTGCGTGAAAATGTTTGTTGACGTTTGAAAGTTCAATGCATAAAAAGATTAATTTGACTACCTTGAATTATCAAGCGGGGCTGCTGAAACCCATTGGACTTGGACGTTTATCACGCAGTTCATTTCTGTTCTTATCTTTTACTTTGACCATATCTCTACTTTGATTGTTATCTCTTTAATACACAAACCGTCGGCCTATAACTTAAGCAACTCTCTTCTTCATTATTTCACGTTCTGTTTATTGTTTGATGCGTAGTGAAATCTCCGTTGAGAACAAGTGGTTTGAGTTCTAACAGCAGTTAAATTAAAGAAATATTCTCTTACTTATTTGAGTTCTTATTTTACATGTCCTGCATATATCTATTTTGAATCCTCGAAGTGAAATCGCTCTTTTTAAATTCAAGTCATCGAACATTTTGTTTTACATTATTAGTCACTGTTCGCGCCTCAAAACTGATAAAAAAAGTAAAAATAAATCGGCTGAATAAATGCTGACAATCCATTTTATTTTCGTGTTCTCTCTAAAGCTCTAAACTTATTGTTGCCCAACACAAAATGAATAAAAAGTTGATAATTTGAAACTTGAACATTCTTGAACTCTCGGTAGGGCCTACATGATTTTTTAATGACTTTAAAATAAAAAAATGGGACGGCAGCTGGACTCATAGAATATCATTCTGCAAAATTTGAAGTATAAAATTTAAAGACAAACAACTCCTTTTCAAATGTTATTGATTATTTAAAAGAAGTAATGAAAAGATAGGCCTACACATGAAAAAACCGCAAGGATAAAACAACAGTAAAGAGCAAATTAGGAATAGAAAATCTTTATTGGAGTAGCGGTTAGATTTTTCGACAGAGGACGAACGACTGGAGACTTGGCGGAAATTTATCTTCAAACGGAATTTTTTCCTTGCGGATAACTCTGGCGCACATATGACACAGAGACGAAGGAACAGACATATTAATAAGAGAATCCAGATAAGGATCGTCATGAGTCAGAAGTTTCTTTTGGGCCTTCAAGACACTGCGAACAGTTGTGCCATCCTTTGCCATTTGGTCGAGATTCCCTCCGGCATCCAGCAGAGAAAGAAACACAATCCGATGTGAATTTGGTGAACGGAAATCGGCCCAGCATTTGGCCAAACAATAAAAAGGGCTCTGAAAACGTGGCGAAGTGATGGCGTTGGGATCGCATCCAATGGTGAGCAACAATCGAATAACTTGGATATAATTATCGTCATTTACAGCGTGATTATTATTATTAGAAAAATGACAAACGACCACTTGCAGTAGACTGTAAAAGATTTTATCGAATTTCTTTTGAACGTATTCGGTAAGATACTCAGTCAATTGATGTTTCTCTTGTTGATTTAACTCGGGAAATAAATCGACAAGCAACACCATCGCATCCTCAAGACAAAAAATCCTTATTGATTGGGAATTTCTTGAATTAACAATCCCTCCATTAGGATTGGGCACACATAACAAGGCGGTTACAATAACACCGAATTTGAAGAGAGTCAATAGATGAGCCGATTTCACTTTCTCCTTTTCAGAGTTTTTTAGTTGAATTTCTTTCGTCTTAATCAAACATTCTGACATATACTGAAATGAATTGGCTAAAAGTTTTAGACACTCATAACTAGAGGGTTGTGTTGGATTGAATTGTTTGATTTGATTCAAGATTAAATGAAAAACATCAAATGAACGGATGTAGTCTCTACCATAGTATAAATAATACCCGTATTCAAACCAGAATTTGAGGTACAACATATTTGCGGTTTCACTGAAAATTCGCTGGACAACTAGAAGAGCTTGAACAACTAAAAGTCCACGTTTTCCGCAGTAGATTCGGCCATTTTCAGGTGATTTGTCATGCACTAATTGTTGTTCCAAGTGTTTCAGTTGGTCTGACGTCACAAATTCAACGTTATCCCTCAAAATAAGACGACAAATATCAGGTAGAACACAAGGGATCTTGGGTAGAGCTGATTCACCATCATCAGTCGCGTAACGAAGAGCCAGGGCTTCCTTCCAGCATTTGATTCCGATATTGTATCCGTCGTTTTTGGTACAAAATCGAGTTTTCAGCGTATCTTTTAAGATAAAAGTGGCCCCCAAAAGTTCCAGCGCAACAATTTTCTCCGGCCGATTGATGTTACTCACTTTGACGCAATCTAAAACGAGTTTTAACCATACAAAATCATCATCCACTGCTGGTTTGATATGATGTTCCATAATGTAGAGAACGGGAACTTTGGGGGAAATACCAAACATAGTGTCCGCAATGTCCTCTAATTTAATATTAACGTCACCTTTTCCGCCTTGTTCTGTGCGTGGGTCTTCAAAACAGTATTGACTTTCAACGAGCGCTATTTTATTTTTCGACCATTTTAACATGTAGTCGACTAGGCCTCGATGTCCACATTTGATGGCGACGTGTAGAGGGGAGTCCCCGTTTTCGTCGCACTGATTCAAATCACTATACAATGAAGATTGATATCGGGATTTATGGATCACTACGGCTTCATAAAATGTATGCTCAGAGCCATTTTTGCAGCTTGAAATAGAAGATTGCAACGTGAATTTTTTTGAGACATGACTGAAAGTCAAACGACTCACCAAAACGAAGGCAAACTGAAGACTGTCGTCGATCTTATTTCAAATGCTTTTTGGGAATAGTTCAACTTCCAAGAAGAAGATCAGGGTAATTAGGCCAAGGACTACTCGGAAGTTAACCCCCCTGGAGTTGACTAGAAATCTTTTGACTTGGTGTTTAAGTGTTAACTGTTATTGCGGACAACATTATTTATTAACATTATTCAAATAAATTAAAGAATGTCATAAAAGTAGTAAATTCGAATCCCCCCTATCAGGTTGCCATCACTTCCGAGAAAAATTTCTGTCAATTTTTGGAAAAAGGTAGGCCCCCTATTTCCCCTATCCTGCCTCCTCCTCTCTCTTCGAGCCTTCCTATGAGAACTTATATTATTCAGCCTCTAAATTTTTAATATGTACCTTCCTTCCTATGAATCCATCCTATTCTAGCCTTACTGTGAGGACTTATTATTCAGCCTCAATTTGTTGACGTCTGGCAGATTTGAACTCACGATCCCTTGCGTGCTATTCTTCTGCGATACCCACCCTACCATAGGAGGCCCATTAATCTAACGAATACGTCCAGTAAAAACAGTTATTGGGTAACGAAATAAAAAAGACAGAGAAGGTGTTGGAACAGCAAGCGATTTCTTTTTGTTTTACAAGTTTTCTTGGCGCATTTGATCTGCTGTCGAATAATTCTAAAAATCATAACCTTTAACAAATCCGCATCCGTTACACAATCGACAAACCCCTTCGCCTCCCTCCATTAACTTTATTTAGTTGAACCAACTGAAAACGAGACGAAACTGCTTTTGGTCACGATGCCAGAGTAGAATAATGCACTAAAAGAGTAAGTAAATGAACATTGTCTAACCTGAGCAAATTCCAAAATAAATCTCTCGGCGGTTGTCGAGGATTCCAAATGACGAAGAATCCGGTTGCTGCGTCACATTAGTTCCAAGATGCATTCTCCCTCGTAAATCCAAGTCAAAACCTATCATGAATAAATAAAAACAGAAAGAAAATGTTAGTAAAATTACCACAGAAACGAGGAATAATAAAAAAACTACATCAGTTTTTTAACTAATAAGTCTCTCCATCGTTAGTCGTTATCATTTCACGATATATTTTATGCGTAGTGAAATCTCCGTTGAGAACAAGTGATTTGAGCTCTAACAGCAGTCAAATTAAAGAAATATTCTATTACTTATTAGTTATTATTTTACATGTCCTATGTTTATCTATTTTTTTAAGTGAACTGCCAACCGAGTGAAAACAACAACGAACTTGATCTAACAGGTACTTTAAGTGTCTCAACCGCTACTATACTCCCTCCCACTGTAAAAACCATTGCACTATTATAAAAAACCCTCCAAAATGATAAATTCTAATCAGTTGTCTCTCTTATTGAGTCACGTTCAGTTTGTCCGCTCTACATCCAAAAGCTGCTGTTCAACGAAAATGGGAAAGACATCACCAGAGTTTTAATGTGTCAAGACAGAAAAATCGTCTCTATCGTGTCACCATATCTGTCGAGAGCTGATCGAATTAAGATCAAGAAATTTTTTCGGAAAAATGGACCTGAAATAATCGACGAACAATTTCAGTATAAATTTTTCTTTTTAAATATCAACATTACCCGCTATTGGGTGAATATCTTTCCATATTACGACAATAGAAAAGAGATGCAACAATTTAAAGAATTTGTAAAGACTCTCTTAATTTTGCGTACCAAAACTTTTCCACTATTTGAAGTTCAGCACAGTTTCTGGAGTATCTTGACCAATGTGATGAAAAATGTCCTAACAAGGTGGAAATGGTTGACATATTTTTGAAACTAGTGTCGCAGAATTTGGGCGAAAGAGCTGTAAGGAAAGTCGTGCTTCACAAGGATGGTTTGGGTATTGTTTTACTAGGCGCCGAGTTACAAGAAAATAAACAATTCGTGAATGTTATGCTGTCTCATTTAAGCCATCAAGATCGTGATCATGTTGAACGTCTCATCATTGAGAATTCTCCCTTCAATTCCAGAGGATATCCATCTACTCGACATAGGGAACGGAAACCGTGTCAATGTAACCCTTTAAAGTTTGACCCTACGAAGTTTTGTATTTCCCGGTTCTAAAATGTTGTCAAACTGTTTAACTTTCGATCATTTTTTTATTTGAAAATGATATACAATAAATTTTGGTTTAATAATGACGTAGCGATTTATGAATTCATTTGATGTGATGGTGACAGTAATTGCACAAACCATTCCCGAATAACCCAACTGGGCACATGAAATCGACTGGGCACATGAAATCGACGGTCACACCTGCGATGGTGGAATCTCCTGCAATTGTGCATTCTCCTACAAAGAGAGACTCCTAACTAAAAGCGCTATCTTCGAGAACCTTTTCTTTCGCGTTTATTTCGAGAACGCAAATTGTGTAGGAACAATCACAGAAAAAAGAAATTACGTCAGTCACGCAATTGAATTTGAGACTCTGTTGAGAAATTAATGCGACACACCCACAGTGAGTCAACAAGAATGTTCGAACAATCGACTGAAGTCAAAGAAAAGTTAAGAAAAAAGAGACGGAAAAATATGTGTACCAAACAAACTTTACAGTTCGGACTCACACAAGGACGTAGATGTTAATGTCAAGAATCCCAACAACCATACAGCACTCCGAGCGAGGAAGAATAATAAATGCATTAGCGCCACTAGGTCGTCAAAATTCAAAATAAACAAAACAAAAAAAGGGCAGTTTACATTATTCAAATAAATTCAAAGAATGTCCTAAAAGCAAAACATTCGAATCCCCCTGAAACAGTTTGCCAACACTTGACATCAGCAAATTTCGAGAAAAATTTCATGAAAATTTTCTATCAATTTTTGGAAAAAGGTGGGCCCCCTATTTCCCTTATCCTGCCTATGAACTCTTCGAGCCTTCCTATCAGATCTATCCTATTATTCAGCCTCTATATTTTTAACACACCTTACTTTCATATTCCTATTCCAGCCTTCCTATGAGGACTTATTTCGGCCTCCAATTGATGACGTCTGGCAGATTTGAACTCACGATCTCCTGCGTGCTATTCTTCTGCGATACCCATCCCACCATAGGGGGCCCATTAGTAGAACGAATTTGAGAGCTACTTAACTTTCAATTGTTTTACTCGGCACCGAGTTACAAGAGAATAAACAACTGGTGAATGTTATGCTAGTCTCATTTAAGCGATCGAGATCGTGATTGTGTTATAAATCTACTCATCATCGAGAATTTCTTTGGTTAAAAAGCAACTGCACAGAAACCTCCAGCAATGATTATATAACAAATTTATGTCTTATTTTATATTCTGTACCAGAAAAGATCCTGTGTGTCCTAACAGCCTTATTATGATTCGGTGGATTTGTTTAACTATAAATACATAAGAATGTGCAAGCATTTAACACTCGTTTACTTGAGTAAAATTTCCTGAAAATTTTCTAGAGTTAGTTTCTAGAGTTTTCACGAGAACTAAACTAAGCTACACTAACCTGATTATTCTCCTAGGCATCATTGATAATTGCAGTTGTTCTTGGAGATGTATGCCAGTTGATTCGCCACATCTACAAAAAATTAAAACAAGATTACATTTATGTTAAGTTATACAGCACAAAAACATCAATGTACAAACATTATTTGGCTATTTGGTTAATACAATGCCACTAAATTACAAAAACAAAATTTCATCTCGTCAAACTTAAGTCTGACAGTGACTAGGCTCACACCAGAAGTATATTAAACAAAAAATTGTAAAATAATAATATTTTAAAAACCATAGTCATCAGCGTGAAACAAGCATAGTATTCAATAAAATGGCGACCAAATAAAATGAATAAGGACACACTCATTGAAGAAAACACTTTTGTTTTACCTTAATTATTGACTAAGTTTCGATCGGTAGTTCACAGGTAATTAATAACTGTAACTGTGCGTGCTCGGAAAAAGGTGCAATGAAACCTCGTGAATACATTCACACTCGCATGAACGTACACGAGTCAGTCTCCCTCCGAATCACGCAACTAACAGAAACTGAATATTTTGATTGAGCAGACGACCTTATTTTACTTGTTTTCTTTTTTTTTAAACACAGGGTTGCAAAATAACTTGTAATCTGAAAGCGTGAGCCGGGTGAGCATAGATAAAGACCACTGGTTGATTCTGTGCTATCCTTTTAGCCCTATCCCTACTGACGCCGAGTTCTTGGAGTGCTTGTCCTGCCCCTAGCGGATAAGGTGGTGTACTACGCAATAGGCACGAAGGGGGGTTGCAGACGAATTTTGTTTTTCTTTTTTTCTGTCTAAGTTCTTTGTTGATGTTTTAAAATCGTCACAAAGAATTTTTTTGTTAGAACATCTGATTAAAAATTTTTTGTATGTAATTATTATATTGTCGTTAAGTTTGGAAGTTGGTAGGAAGTAAATGAAGCAAATAAAAAAAAAATAATAAGCTGCCTGGACTAGGACTTGAACCACGTTCCCCGAGATCGGGAGCTAGACTCTATAACCACTACACCACCAATTGTTGAATTTATATGAAAATAATTCATGTTATTTTTTTTTCTAGGGACGGTTGGCCGAGGGAAGGTTGGCCGAACGCAGTATGTTGATAACCAAACGCACACCAGAGGGCAGGACAAGTAGTCCAAGAACGGAGAAATCGGAGGAAGGGTAGCAAGAATATTGGCGACAGTTGGCCATGTTAATTTTCTTATGAAGAGCTTCAACCAGTGTCTTTATCTATGCGGGTGAGCGTGATTTTATTTTTTAAATTGAATATATTTTATTCTTTTGACTTTCTTTATTTTATTTACTAGATTTTTCGATTCATTATTTACAACCGGTAATTCGGTATACAAATCAATAAATAAATGAACATTTCCCCGCAATAGGGAAATGATTTGAAAGTCGATACAGTGATGTCATCGCAAAATTTGAACTATTAAAATTTAAAGACGAGCAGCTCCTTAACAAATGTCATTGTTTATTTAAAAGAAGTAATGAAACGATACAACATGGATAAAACAACAGTCATGAGTTATTATTGAAGTTTATTTAGCGAATGAAAATCTTTTGGAGTAGCGGTTAGATTTTTCGACAAAGGACAAATGACTGGAGACTTGGCGGAAGTTTATCTTCAAACGGAAATCTTTCCTTGCGGATAACTCTGGCGCACATGTGACACAGAGACGAAGGAACAGACATATTAATAAGAGAATCCAGATAAGGATCGTCATGAGTCAGAAGTTTCTTTTGGGCCTTCAAGACACTGCGAACAGTTGTGCCATCCTTTGCCATTTGGTCGAGATTCCCTCCGGCATCCAGCAGAGAAAGAAACACAATCCGATGTGAATTTGGTGAACGGAAATCGGCCCAGCATTTGGCCAAACAATAAAAAGGGCTCTGAAAACGTGGCGAAGTGATGGCGTTGGGATCGCATCCAATGGTGAGCAACAATCGAATAACTTGGATATAATTATCGTCATTTACAGCGTGATTATTATTATTAGAAAAATGACAAACGACCACTTGCAGTAGACTGTAAAAGATTTTATCGAATTTCTTTTGAGCGTATTCGGTAAGATACTCAATCAATTGATGTTTCTCTTGTTGATTTAACTCGGGAAACAAATCGACAAGCAACACCATCGCATCCTCAAGACGAACTAACCATATTAGGCCACTTCTTGAATTTTCAATCGCTCCATTAGGATTGGGTACATTTAACAAGGCGGTTACAGTAACACTGAATTTGATGAGAGTCAAAAGATCAGCCGATTTCATTTTCTCCATTTCTGAGTTTGCCAAGTGAATTTTTTTCGTCTCAATTAAACAATTTGACATATTCTTAACTGAATGGGCGAAAATTTTGAGACACTCATTATTAGAGGGTTGTGTTGGATTGAATTGTTTGACTTGATTCAAGATTAAATGAAAAACATCAAACGAACGGATGTTGTCTCCAGCATAATAGTATAAATAATCCCCGTATTCGAACCAGTATTTGAGGTACAACATATTTGTGGTTTCACTGCAAATTCTCTGGACAACTAGAAGAGCTTGAACAACTAAAAGTTCATGCTTTCCGCAGTAGATTCGGCCATTTTCAGGTGATTTGTCATGCATTAATTGTTGTTCCAAGTGTTCCAGTTGGTCTGACGTCACAAATTCAACGTTATCCCTCAAAATAGGACGACAAATATCAGGTAGAACACAAGGGATCTTGGGTAGAGCTGATTCACCATCATCAGTCGCGTAACGAAGAGCCAGGGCTTCCTTCCAGCATTTGATTCCGATAAAACATCCGTCGTTACTGCAACAATTGCGATATTCCTGCGTATGTTTTAAGATAAAAGTGGCCCCTAAAAGTTCTAGCGCAACAATTTTCTCCGGCCGGTTGATGTTACTCACTTTGACGCAATCTAAAACGAATTTTAACCATAAAATATGGCATAAAATATCATCCACTGCTGGATTGATCAGATATTCCATGATGTAGAGAACGGGAACTTTGTACGAAATGCCAAACATATTGTTCGCAATGTCCTCTAATTTAATATTAACGTAACCTTTTCCGCCTTTTTGACAGGGGTCTTCAAAACAGTATTGACTTTCAACGAAGGCTATTTTATTTTTCGACCATTTTAACATGTACTTGACTAAGCTGTGATGTCCACATTTGATGGCGACGTGTAGAGGGGAGTCCCCGTTTTCGTCGCACTGATTCAAATCACTGTACACTGAAGATCCGGATTGAAGGCTCTCTATTATGGCTTCACGAAATTCATTCACAGAGCCATTTTGTGTAGCTTGAAATAATAAAGGGTTGCAACGTAAATTTTTGGAAGACATGACTGCAGTAAAACGACTCGCCAAAACGAAGGCAAACTGAAGACTATCGTCGATTCTACTGCAAATGCTATCCAGCCAGCCCTGGATAATAGTTCAACTTCCAAGAAGAAGATCAGGGTAATTAGGCCAAGGACTACTGGGAAATTGACCCTGAAGTTGACTAGGAATCTATTGATTTAATAAAATTATACAATTGGGTGATGGACGTGAGAAAATGGTTAAGTGTTTGATTGAGATTCTCAATCGATTAATGAATGGCCGGAGGTGTATTTTTTTACTTGGACAGTCAACACACCCGCAAAAGTCTAACAGCCTGGTGCACTTAACTCATCCGCACTTTCAACTCATTCGTGAACGAGAGAACATCTCCAATTCTCTCTTATATAACAAAAGTTCATCAGCAAATTATTCAACTCTCAACTGGTTTTATTCCTTCAGTGATTGATATTGCAAATGTTAACTGAATAATTTGGCCGGAAGCGGATGATGGCTGGTACTCTGAAAAAAAAATGTCTGCTGGCATCATTTTTTTTTGTATGACGAATGGAGCTCGTACAGTTGTGTATAGAAAATGCGCAATACAAAAGGTACAAAAAATGAATGGGTTTTGTTTTTGCCTTTTTAGTTTGCGATGTATAAAAAATTCAAGGATATATTTTCTTCTTTTCAAGGATTCTTAATCCTCCCCTTCATTTAAAAAACATAAACCAAGGTCAGAGTAACCATATGGGGTTAAATGGCAAAATTCATTTAAGCTTGCCGTTTAGTTTAATTTAACTGACTGAAGGAGGATTTGAACCTAAGAACTTCGTTACACAGATCCAGCGCTCTACCAACTGAGCTAACTGATTGATATGATAAGGAGCAAATTGGTGGGTAAGGATATCTCACAACTAGAAACTACAAGTAAAGGGTAAACTGCTTAATTTTCACAGCAGATTATACAGGATCGATAAAACGGCAGGCTTTTGATTCCATTACAATTTTTCATGCAATTTCCACTTTGCATTTGCATTTCTTCTATCCTTTATTAAATTGCAAGGAAAAGTGTTCTCGTTTTTCTAAGTTTTTCAGAGTCTGGCATTCAGACACTCATAACAATGAAAAACACTTAATCCGACTTATCTTTGCCGTAAAATAAAACGCCCCCTGACCACTGCCTTGATACATTTTCTATACGATTTTGTATAGAAAAAAATCACCATACAAATTGTAGAAATAATGATTTTTTTTCGCCGCGAGGCGCTTAAACTGTACAGTTCATACACTTATTGCTATATATTGTGTATATAAAATGTCTATACACTTTTTTGTCTGGCCCTCGGCTCCATTTGCTATACGGCATTTCTTAGAGAGTAAATGTTGACATACATCAAAAGCTGTGTGGTAGGTTTCATTCAAGGGTACGTATCCAAGAGCCTTGAACGTCTTGTTATGTTTACTTTACGTCTCATCCGTGTAGATAATATAATTCCATTCCATCCGCAATTGTGTCAAGCGATTTATGTGAATTGGTGATCCTCGTCATCGATTTATTATTTAAATCAAAATTAATGCGAATAAAACTGGAAAGTATTTTCTTATTCTTTTTGCGCATCTCGTCCCAATCGAGTTCCACTTAGCAACATCATATTTATCTGATCTGAGCGTGCGTTTACACCTGACGATGGGTGTAACCGTTACGCCCTGAATTCACGGTCAAAATTGAGTTCTTGCTATCCCATCAGCAGCAAGAAATTTGAGCATCACATATAAGGGGAAGCCCCAAATTTATTCAAAGACATTGAGGATGATAAAGGTGGGGTTCTAAAATGTACTGTTTCTTTTTGGGAGATGTCCAAGGTCTTCTAATCGCTTCATTAGGTAAAATATATCAGAAAAGGGGAGATGGGAGAGACTCATTAGAGTATAAAAATGCGAGTCAGATACAACGCAGACACCACACAACCCACAGCTGAGAATCAGAAATGGTGAAGACGAGTTTACTCCTGCGCCAGGTAATAAATTTTATCTTAAACATTTCGTTCTATTGTTATATTTCAATTGCAATTGGATTGTGCTATTTTAGTTATTGCTGGTGACGTTTTGCGTAAGTCTAGTCGTCGTCACTGCCATGCCGCAGAGACCGGCCAGATCCAGATATGACGACGATAGCGATGAGAGTTGTGAAGGCAGCCATTGCTCATCCAGTTCGAAAAGTAGAGAATCTTCGAAGAAGAAAACAAACTCACAAGCAGATCGACCCAGAAGACCCAGCTCGATTGATGCTGGACCTGCTAAACATCAACAAACGAGTTCGACTTCAATTTTAAAAAGTCCAGGCTCAATTTTAGATCAATCAGATCCAACATTGACTGGAGCTGCTTGTACTACCTGTATAGGTGATTTCGATCCAGCCGGAAGAGTTGGTACAACCGGAACAACAACAACGGGACAGGTAGGAGCAGACAGAAGTGGTTCGGCAACAACCGGAGCAGCTTGTGCAACCTGTACAGACGCTGCCGTTCCGGCAACTGGAACAGTTGGTACAACTGCTGGAGCAACCATTCAGACAGGAGGTGCATCAGCTGATCCATTAACCGGAGCAGCTTGTACAACTTGCACCGCAACAGCTGCTGGAACTGCCGGTAAAACAGGTCCCATAAAGACCCCAAGTTTGACGGAGGCAGGACGCATAAGAAATCCTGGCTCATCAGCAATCAATCCATCCAATCCATCTGGACAAGCTTGTACCGGTGCAACGTGTACAGCTGCCGATGCAGCAACCGTAACAGCTGGAACATCCGGAGCAATCCCTCCTAGGAAGCCAAGTTCGCTGGGAGAAGCAGGTCGCATAAGAAATCCTGGCTCGGCAATTCAATCTGATCCAGCATCAACCGGAACACCCTGCACTACTTGCAAAACCACTGGAGCAGTTGGTACAACCGCTGGAACAACAATAAATAAGACGGGAAGTTCATCAGTAGCTGATCCATCAACCGGAGCAGCTAATACCGGAACAAATCCCATAAGGAAACCAATTTTTGGAGAAGCTGGACGCATCAGAATTCCTGGCTCGGTAAATCTATCCGATCCAGCATCAACCGGAACAGCCTGTACAACTTGCAAAACCACTGGAACAGCAACTGAAGCCGTTGGTACAGCTGGAACAACTCCTGTAAAGACACCAAGTTCGGTAGAGACAATACGCATCAGAAATTCCGGCTCAGTTAACAAAACGAATCCATCGGCAACCGGAGCAGCTTGTACAACTTGCACAGCGGCCGATCCAGCAACTGGAACAGCCTCGTTGGTGCTGACTACGGCTACCCCAGTAAGGAAGACAATAAACTTGATAGATCCTGCTCGCATAAGAAAACCTGCCACTCCAGGAACAGGATCGATGAATTGTACGACTTGTACGCCGAATACGACAGCACCTACTACCCTAGGCGAATCCAGTTTAGTAGACCAAACATCCGCTGTAAGTGATTTGGTGAAGAAAGAAGCTGATCCTAGTTTAATTGAAACCGCGGAGACAGCTGAGATCGATCCAAACACGGGAGAAAAGATGTTATCCAGATTCAACACAACGGTGGTGAAAACGGTTGACCACATTCACTTTAATTACGATGGTAAATTTCTTTTTAAAACGTAAAAATGAATTAAAATGATAAGTAATTTTCTTCTTTTCAAAAATAGATCCTAATAAATGGACGGAACACAATTCTTTGTGCAAAGGAGCTCATCAATCGCCCATCAACATTGAAACTAGAAATACCATCGTCTCATCTTATCCTGACATCAGTTTTTTCAATTACGATAAATCCTACCCGGAGAATTTGGAGAACAACGGACACACTGGTATCATATTAACGTTATTCATTATTTGAGCCTATATCATGATTTAATTTGATACATTTCTCAATATTCACAGTTCAGTTGAGCATCGACAAATTGATTAAAGATCTGCCTTATATTACCGGTGGAGGTTTGGATGGCCTCTATCAATTCGCTCAATTGCATTTCCATTGGGGCGAAGGATTGCAAGGTAGTGAACACACAATCGACGGCAAACAGTAAGTTTTTCTTCATTCATTTTCCCTATACATTTTCTAAATGTTGACGCAATTTTATTTGACAGTTATGTGGCTGAAGCTCACATCGTCCATTGGGATATGAAATACGGCAGTTTCATCAACGCCACCAAACACAACGACGGATTACACGTTCTAGGAATCCTGATTGAGGTTTTTCAACACAATATTTTCTTATCTTATTGATAATTTTTCAAATTTAAATTGATATATAGTTGCAAGCTCGAGATAACATCGCTTTCCGCCATTTGGAGCAATTCGATAAACTCACCGAGGCTGGTTGCGCTAAAAGTGATCAGTTGTCCTATTCTGTCCCGCTGGCCGATCTCCTTCCTGACAGCACTTCGAGTTTCTATCGATACGCGGGATCTTTGACGGACGCCAGGTGTAACGAGGATGTTATTTGGACGGTATTCGATACTCCCATCGCTATTTCTGAAAGACAGGTATAATAAAATTTAAATAAAATGATTAAATATGTTGGAATTGTTAATTGACGTCATATCTGGGTGATTTAGTTGGCCAAATTCAGACTTCTCACCGATGAACATGGCCAGTTGTTGACTAAAAACGTCCGTCCTACTCAGTTGAGTCACAAACGAACTGTCATCTACAATCCGCCAAGCGCACCAGCGGTCTGATTTAACCGCGATTGATAATAATTTTCATGTTTTCTTGTGTTCCAATTCGTATATCCAGTCTATAATTAGTTTTGTGGATCAACTTTTGACGTGTTATAATTATGTATAACCTAGCGATATGCTATACTGTATGGATGTAATAACTCACTTACCTAGTAGCCTACGCACAATAACGTAATACATGTAGGAATAATCACAATTATTACAACTTTCGTTTCAATTTTTTTTTAAATCCCCAATGGTATATAAATAAGCTATGGCTTTAAAAACAAGGTCGCATACAGAGGACCTTAAACCTATAAATAGTTGGCCGTTGTTTTGTTTTTAATACAGTCTGCATTCAAAACTACTCCATATATAGGCTACTTAATTAATTCAATTTATTGCTGTATTAGGTCGCTAAATTTGAATCACTGTCTTTACGTGACAGACACCGGAATTCAATGGCTTTGCGGTATTGATTATCGGGAAATGACAAACGGCAAATCGGGACTATGCAAGACCATGAAGAAATTAAGTCTCTTTCACACTAGCGTCACACACCAAGGAATTCAAGTGGCACTTACAAATCTACTGTCTTTAAATATCCTTGAAAACGTTCATATTTTGGAAGCCTTGATAGAGTTGGCCCAATCAGCGATAGCTATTCAGAGACCGGGGTTTTATAATGACATGTTCTCGGTATCTACCCTGTACGCCTTTCCTATTAACGCACCCCATTATAAAAGTAATAGCCTTCAGCTAGCGATTCCCTTATGCCAGTCGATGAATCATGTTTCAATTCACGTGGCCAAAGGATTGAAAGACAGTGACCTTTTGTCTTTACTCTCTGTCAAAATGCTCCGTAAATTGAAAATCTTCAAATCTCGAATATCAAGTGATTGTGAAATCACTTTTGACGGGGGTGTGATTGCGTTACTCAAAGTATTCGGAAGTTCACTAGAGACTCTTGCCTTGGAGGGTTTGAATTTCATCCGTATTTCCAGCGTGATCGAGTTGTGTCTCAATTTAAATGTCCTGTACATCAGCGACGTTACGGGATCGCTCAACAACGAGCGGGACTTCTTCTTCCGAGTCGGTAAGAATATGAAACCGCCTGTTTTTAAAAGGAACTCAAAATTTTAATTTGTGTGGGTGAAATTCCCGTTGAGATTTTGATTTTTCTGTTGTCCTGTCCTTTACTGGAATACGTCGGCATTTCTCGTTGCGATAGTCTCACCGATGACGTCTTCCTGGAGACCGTCAAATCTCATCATCGATTTAAGAACATTAGACAGATGCAGATAGATCATTGCGATTACGTCACCGAACGCGGGATCGACGCTTAACTCCTAAATGACCGCAATCCTCTAGAAATAATCGATAGTTATAAATGTAAAAATATTGCATTTCAAAGTTTTGCAAATTGGCGCTCACTTATCGTCAAGAAAAATTGGAATTTGAATATTACTAGAAAATCTTAGTCTATAGTCAATTACATAGGACAGAAAAATCCTAGTTAAAACCAGTTGGGATGTAATCGAGATTTTAATCTGTGTGAAAAGGCGCAAAACTTTTGATCATCAAAATCAAGATCGGCATCAAGAAATGCATGCCAAGTTTAATTTGGAATCAGTTTGCATTTATAACTCTGCGGCAGATTAATAAAAGCATATTCAAATGAAATCGAAAGGATTTAAAAAAAAAATTGTTTCTCGTACCGGTTAGTTTATTGACCAATAGTTACGCAATGAGCGGCTGTCAGGATCTTAGTTGGGCTGATCAAAGAAGCGCCACAGTATAAACTCTAAAGCGAAGTCTAAGCAAAGTTTAATGAAAATGATTTCGTTAAATCCGACATACAAATCCCTGCGTTGACACTAAAAGACCACAATGAAATTCATATTTTAAAAAATTAAATGAACCCACCACGAATGGGAACTGATTTTGACAGTTGGAGAGACTGGATATCCAGTGCCGGGTAAGACCAGTGTCGATAAGTAGATACTATTAAGACCAGTTATAATACTACCCAGAAAATGATCCCTTGCGCCATTTTTATTAGCGAAATAAAACAACCCAATTCATTGACGACGGTGTAGATCAGTGAATAATTTTGTTTGATTTAATGGCTGAAAATATTCAGCCATTATAGTTAAAAGCCAACAATAGAATTTTACCCAATTGTTTATTGCGTTTTTGAACTACAAATCCAAAAATAGAAAAAGTAGACGCAATGAAAGTGAAAAATTAGACAAAAACCAGTTGAATATTTCAGCCAGGATTTGAATGTGCGTTGTTCAGTTCAGAATTTCACCAATGCTTGCACATCAGGTATATGCAAAATAATTTCGTTTCTGGATACGTCCGCACTATTTCGAGTTCTTCAAAATCCAAGGCAAATAGTTTTTGACACGCGCGTAAATACTGGGCGATCCAATTTTCGCGCATCCTGTACATTGAATTATAAAATCGTGTTATTATTAATTGTGCGTTATCCTTTTCTTTTTTTTTTAAATTCTTATTTCAAAGTTTCAAAACATGCACTACAAATTAATAATAATCGACGTACCGTCTCCATAGCTGACGACTCCAACTTGCATGTAAACACAAGAATTTTCAAATCCGGACTGACGGCCTTTATTGACGTCAATGACCAGTGGACCGCCGCTGTCACCCTGTGCAAAATAGTTAATTGACAAATTAATAATTTAATTCATTCCTTTGCTTCCAATTTGGTTATTCAGACTTAATGGATGATAAATCACGTCACTCATTACCTGACAAGTATCTTTTCCTTCTCTATAGGCGCACAGCATCTGATTGTCAACAAGATTTGAATGGGTTTCTCGACATTGGTCATTTGGAACCGTAGTAAAACCAGCGGTTCTCAGGTAATCGGAAGTATCTCCTTTAGATTTTGTTGTTCCCCATCCCATGGCAGTGACTTCTTGCTCATTTTCGTCGTTGAGACAATTTGGCACCAGACAAACGGGAGAAATGGTGTCCGTGTACTCCACGGGTGAATCCAGCGTGAGAACGGCGATGTCGTTGAGCTATAGGCAAAGGAAAATATTAACTGAATATAGCTTAAAACAAACAAATGTGTCCTTATAGAAATATATCCACATCAATGCGGATTCAAACTCACAGTGATATAGTCATCAGTGTAATATTCTTCGTGAATTTTTATTTTGATGATGTTCCTTGTCTGCTGGGCGTCGTGTGTTGTGTCATTCCAAAAGTGCATACCCAGCCTAGCTTGGAGTTCGCTCATAGGTTTCAGTCTATGATTATTGAATATAAATTCAATGAAATTCTGATCAATTTTGGAAAAATTGCATTTTTCATACCTGATAGAATTACCAATTGTTACGCAATGGGCGGCTGTCAAGATTTTAGTAGGGCTGATCAAAGATGCGCCACATCTTGATAATTCGTATCCATCGTCTACCTCCTTTTCATGATGAAGTCCTACCTGTAAATGTCATTGAACAAAATGATATGAAAATCATTTCGTCAAACCAATGCAGACCAACCCTGCGTTGACACTAAAGGCACCCGAATGAAATTTATGTTTCAAAATAAAATTAACTCACCAGAAAAGGGAATTGATTCTTGTAGGCGATGTCACTTCCAACCATAAATTGAACGCCTTCTGGTGTCTCGTATTTTGGACTGCGATAATCTTGAAGGCAGCGAGATCTTTCGGCCACAGTCGGAGTGGAGGACGTCAATTCTTTTGGCTTCAAATCCTTGGCAGCAGTGGGTCGAACGCGAGCAACGGGTTTCGGCACTTCCTTAACGATGGGTTTCAATTTGGATTTTTCAACGCTGGTGATTGGCTGAGTGACTGGAACGGTCGGTTTGATGACTTTAGTGCTGACAGGAGCGACTGGGAATCCGGTGCCGGGTAAAACAAGGAAACGAGGATCGGTCGGGTAGAATGGAGTCAAACCCATCGGTCCCCATGGCCAAGATCCGATTTGAATGTTCCCCTGTGCTGGACGGGGATAAACAAGTCCACCAGGAGGAATCAGACGGCCCAATTCGTCCTGTGTGAATGGCTGGAAAGGCAACCACGGCGAACCGATGGACGGAAGGAACGGGAACTGCGGTGCGCAACTCGCCGCAACCACAAATACCGACAGACAAATCAACTACAAATTATAATTAAAATAGCAAATAATTACATTTCAATTTCTCGAGAATGGTATTATTTAATAATTGAGCAAATATTACTCACCGTAAACTTCATTGTTTCCTCAGCTGGGACTCGGTGATGAAGATGCCCAACTGAATTGACTCCATCCCTTTTTATACTCGTTTACTAGACATCGGCCATTTGGACGTGTTTCCAGCTCACCTTGTCGTGATCAACTTTTTGCAGTTGCTTCTTTGTTTTCATCAATAGCTACATCCCATTGCCAAGGACGATATTAGCTCCTGGGGAGGGTGTATATTGTCTAACTTGTTGTCAAGTGACCTTGCATAAATCTGCTGTATATACTTTAGCACTAGGGTAGTAACAAATAGGAAGGAGCGGGGAATAACAAGGAGGAAGAAAACTTGGGGACACACCCATTTTCAATGTCTCCAGGTATTGTCATCTCAATTTGGTTCTAGTATGTTAAACTCAATCAAAATTCAAATTCAAAAGTGGCGCCATCAAATGAAATTAAAGAAACTCTTCGCGTTTATAGAGAAGGATTTTGTTAATTGATTGTCTTAATTGGACTTATGAAATACCATTGTTAACATCGATTGGATTAAATGGAATGAAAAAGACGATATAAATTTCTAGTATGGTATCCTTATTGGTGATTCTTTCGGTTCGAAACTTCGACACATCGAATCCAAACCGGTTTCGCAATAGCTTTAAAAACTTTTATCATATTTTTACTTAAAAAAAATAAGGCTGTAGGTTTAAAAGCGAGGAACAACATATGGTAATAAATTCATAAACAAGAAATTAAACTTTGTCTTTCGTTATTTTATTCAATTTTTATTTCAATCGATGGATTTCAATAGTTTGCTTTTATACTTGTTGATAAGACAATGGCCAATTCGACGTGTTTCCAGCTCACCTTGATCGATTGTCTTCATCTATAATTTTCGCAGTTTGGCTTCAACTTAGTTGTCAAACAAGGCAACACCCAATTATAGCCAAGAACGATGTTATAGTTTGCTGGGGAAGGAAGTATCCTTGCATGATCTTCCATTTCATTCTGCACTGGGGTAGTAACGACCAAAAACAAACGGAGAATCTCGAAATGGATAAAAATAACGTCACATCAGATAATCAGCACCTGCACAAGAGTTTCACCTTGTTTGTTACGTTGCGAGAGAATCAACAACAAATCTCGTTAGCTGTCACCTGTGAATAATTTCATCCCATTTCGCCACCGAGTTTTTGACGCGCAGTTTCTAAAATACAGGCTAAAATGGTTAAAACTATTCAGCATTATATAGTTGGAAGCCAACAATAGAATCAGAATTTTACTAGATTGTTTATTGCGTTTTTGAATTACAAATCAGAAATAGAAAAAGTAGAGACGCAATGAAAGTGAAATTGCACGAAAACCAGTTGGATGTTTCAGCCAGGATTTGAATGCGCGTAAACGGGGGTCGATCGGGACGGAGTCAAGAATTGCACTACACTTTAGAACAGGTATAATCCGCACTATATCGAGTGTTTCAAAATCCAAGGCAAATAGTTTTTGACACGCGCGTAAATACTGGGCGATCCCTTTTTCGCGCAGCCTGTACATTAAATCGTGTTATTATTATAATTGCGGGCCATCATTAAAAATTTGAAACACTATTATAAGATAATATAGACGTACCGTCTCCATAGCTGACGATCCCGACTTGCATGTAAGCACAGGAATTTTCAAATCCGGACTGGCGGCCTTTATTGACGTCAATGACCAGTGGACCACCGCTGTCACCCTGTGCAAAATAGACCATTTTATTAGCAAACAAATCATTGACTTTTAATTATAGATGATTCAGACTAGATGATGAATTGGTATACCTGACAAGTATCTTTTCCTTCTTGATAGGCGCACAGCATCTGATCGTCGATAAGATCGGAATGGGTTTCTCGACATTTGTCGTTGGGAACCGTAGTAAAATCAGCGAATCTCAGAACATCAGAAGTTTTTCCTTTAAATTTTGTGTCGCCCCATCCCATGGCAGTGACTTCTTGCTCATTATCGTCGTTGAGACAGTTTGGCACCAGACAAACGGGAGAAATGGTGTCCGTGTACTCCACGGGCGCATCCATCGTCACAATGGCTACGTCATTTTTCTAATAAAATAGAAGAAAAAAAAAATATTTCAACGAATAACTTACAACCAAAATATATTTTGTGAGACTATTGAAATTCACAGTGATATAGTCATCAGTGTAATATTCTTCGTGAATATTTATTTTGATGATGTTCCTTGTCTGCTGGGCGTCGTTTGTTGTGTCATTCCAGAAGTGCATGCCAAGCATAACTTGGAATTCGCTCAGAGGTCTCATTCTATGGTATAGATTAATGAACGTAATTCAATTATATTAATTCTGATGGATTGAAACAAAATTGTACTTAGATACGCAATGCGCTGCCGTCAAGATTTTAGTCGGGCTGATCAAAGATGCGCCACATCTTGATAATTCGTATCCATCGGCTACCTCCTCGGTATGAAGAATTCCCACCTGTAACAAAATTATATGAAAATCATTTCGTCAAACCAATGCAGACAGAAAATTGACACAACAAAAGGCACCCGAATTAAATTTGTATTTGAAATAGAATTAACTCACCAGAAAAGGGAACTGATTCTTGTAGGCGATGTCACTTCCAACCATATAAGCCGCGGTTTCTGGGACCTCGTATTTTTTTGCGCGATAATCCTGAAGGCAGCGAGATCTTTCGGCCACAGTTGGAGTGGAAGACGTCAATTCTTTTGGCTTTGATTCCTTGGCAGGAGTAGGTTTAACAGGAGCGACGGGAGCAACGGGTTTCGGCACTTCCTTAACGATGGGTTTCAATTTGGGTTGGTCATCGCTGGTGATTGGCTGAGTGACTGGAAGGATCGGTTTGATGACTTTACTGGCAACAACTGGGGAAACTGGAACGGTCGGTTGGATGACGTTAGTGACAGTTGTAGCGACTGGGAATCCGGTGCCGGGTAAGACAAGGAAACGAGGATCGGTCGGGTAGAATGGAGTCAAACCCATCGGTCCCCATGGCCAAGATCCGATTTGAATGTTCTCCTGTACTGGACCGGGATAAACAAGTCCACCAGGAGATATCAGACGGCCCAATTTGTCCTGTGTGAATGGCTGGAAAGGCAACCACGGCGAACCGATGGACGGAAGGAACGGGACGGGGACGGGGAACTGCGGTGCGCAACTCGCCGCAACCACAAATACCGACAGACAAATCAACTGTCAATTACAATTAAAATTGCAAATAATTACTTTTCAATTTCTCGGGAATGGTATTATTTAATAACTAAGCAAATATTACTTACCGTAAATTTCATTGTTTCCTCAACTGGGACTCGGTTAAGAAGATACCCAACTGAATTGACTCCATCCCTTTTTTATACTCGTTGACTAGACGCAATGGCCATTTGGACGTGTTTCCAGCTCACCTTGTCTTGATCAACTTTTTGCAGATTGCTTCTCTGTTTTTATCAATAACTACACCCCATTGCCAAGGACGAAATTCACTCCTGGGGAGGGTGTACACATTGTCTAACTTGTTGTCAGGTGACCTTCCATAAATCTGCTGTATACTTTTGCACTAGGGTAGTAACAAATAGAAACGAGCGGGGAATAACAAGGAGGAAGAAAACTTGGGGACACACCCGTTTTCAAAGTCTCCAGGTATTGTCATCTCAATTTGGTTCTAGTATGTTAAACTCAATCAAAATTCAAATTCAAAAGTGGCGCCGTAAAAAGAAACTAAAGAAACTCTTCACGTTTATATAGAGGAAGATATTGTTAATTGATGATTATCTTAATTGGATTTATGAATTATCATTGTTGGCATCGATTGGATTAAATAGAATGAAAAAGACAATATATACAGTATTTCTAGCCTGATATCCTTATTGGCGATTCTTTCGGATACATCGAACCCAAACCGGTTTCGCAATAACTTTATAAACTTTTATCATATGTACATTTACTTTATAAAATAAGGCTGTAGATTTGAAAGAGGAACAAGACGTGGTAATAAAATCATAAACAAGAAATTAAACTTTTGTCTTTCGCTATTTTTATTCAATTTTTATTTCAGTCCCACACGTAAACATATTTTCTAGACGATGATCCTGTGGGAAAATACGCAACTCCCGTGAAGGAGAAAAAGTATTTGCCAGACCGAGGTGCCGTGAAGATTCCCGTTTGCAGGTTCATGGCTCCTCCTATGTTTAACGTCTCAATATCAAATGGAATCGGAGTGTTTCATTTATTGAATCCATCGGCGTTTTTCTGAACGTTGAAATAAGTTGGAGCTGATTTGACATTGGCGTAACCAATAAATGTCTGGTAACCTGATGAGCCAAAATTTTAAAATTTATTTTATTTGAATAAATAATTAGAGGAAATGAATTTACCAGAATCGTTTTTTCGGCTTGAGGAAATCACAGTATTCTATGGCCACTGATTTATTCCCTATGACCATGTAGAGTCCGCTTGCCAGGTGTCCCCTGATCCTAAGATCCTCGCAGGATCTCGGCATTGCAAGTACCGGAGCTTTTGTCTGAATGCTGGGTCGATCCCAGTTGTCGATCGGGAATTAATTCGCATGTCATTCAAAAGTGACTGTTGTTGTTGAACTTTAAGTTCCAGTTCCTCATTACAGATCACTTTAGTCTACAGTTGAGTCACTTTGGCATTCAAAATCCAGGCATGGGGTAGTAACAGTTTATGTACAAACGGGGAATGACGCCGATATGAAAACAACTTTGGGACACACCCTCTTTTATTCGACGTCTTAACTCGACCAGAATCGTGATCGAGTTTTACATATCCAGTCAAAATTCAAGTTCTAAAAAATTTGACTTTTGAAATTGAAATTGGATGCACAACAATAAGAAAGAAAATGAATAACATGTTGATGAAGAAAAATTGACTAGACGTGTATCCAAAAATCATCCTTTTTTTTCATTTTCGTTCAATCTCAAAACTATACTAGCGCAGTTTCTATTCACTATAGTATACTGATGAAACTCAAATGTCTTTCCCGATTTGCAGCACACAAATATGGACAACTAAAACTATAGTTCCCCTTTTCAATGAATTCAGTCACTTTGAATTGGAGTTAAGATATATCCAGACACACACACGCTGGAATATATTGTATAGGAAACAATATCTGTTAAATAATTTAAATAAATCGAAATCTATTTCGCTTTTAAAAAGACGATTTTCACGCCACAAAAATCTCACGGGAAATATACCCTACTATTTCAATTATAATAATAGAAACGCATCATTCATCGTTACAAAATCCTTGAGCGGAAGTGCCTTTGATGTCGCTAGCAATTACTGTCCGGTTACTATCGCTGTTGGCTTTATAATGATGACATCAACAAATAAGGCGCAAACAGGTTCCGCACGTCATTCACGGTCAAAGTTTCCCCAACAATTTTTCCCGACTTTTTCTACAGCTGTTAAGCGCATGCAATTTGTTCAGCTTTCATTCTCATTCTTCAAACGAGATTTAGTATTCAAATGAATTTATTCATGCAGCACGCAATGTAAAATTTGAAATTTAAACGGAATAAGTATATCAAGTTCAAACAGCGCGTCATTTCTAATTACGTTAAATAACATGGTGCGACAGTAATAAACTTGAAATTGGGTATTTTCGTGAAGTAATGAGTGTTTTTTTTATTGTTAATTTCACGCCAAACAAGTTAACGCGCTTCCGTCAAGTCCGGGGGAAATTAGATTACTTTCGCACCGACCTTTGATAACGAATCATCGAGCCACTTGATGAATCGTATAATAAGTTATCGTTCATTTTATTAATATACTGGCTCTTGAAATTTTGTTACTAACCTTCATTTTTTATTGCAAAACAGGGGAATTTTGTGTTGGAGGGTCAGCAGCTTTTCAGTCAAATTATAAGTAAATTCCCAAGCGAAACTACATAAATGACTGTTAAAAAAAATTGGAAATTTCCCAACTATTGAGTTTATCATCAGTTTGGATTAACAGATAAGCCGCCACTGCACGTATAAAACACAAGATTTGGAATGCATTTGACTCCATATCCTTTAGTTATCACAGACGTCCGATTCGCTCTCACCTGACTCTATCGCGATCCATTTCAAGGTAAAATTTAACTCAATACCATTTATAAAAATTCACTTTGTGATTCAAATTCCCGTTTGATAGTTTCCTTATTCACAGTCGCAGAATAATGGGCAAGTTTTCTGTCATCGCCTTTGGTGCTATGATGATGTTGATTTCAACACCTGTCGAAATCCAAGGAGAAGACTTGGAAACTGCTTGGGAGAAATATCAGGTTTGTCTTTCTTTATTAAATAACTTTTCAAACTTCTTTTATTATTTAAAATGAGAATGTAAGCGGGCCATCAATTTTCAATTGTTATTCCATTTTGACACCTTTATTTATAAAGATTGAATTCCCGATGGCATTTGAAACTAATAGTAAGCCCCAATTAGTGTTACGCAAATCCATTTTTGCCAAAACTCACGCCAGGATCGAGGAACACAACGCCAAAGTGGACGCCAATTTTCAAATGGCTCACAACATCTTCTCGGTTATGGTATTTCAAAAATAACACGATTTTTAACTATTACGTAATCTAAATTGTAAAACAATCAAGACTGAAGGAGAGAAAAAATATTATTTCGGAGCTCGATTACCTGTCCCACCTTCTAATTTGACTCGCAGTCCATCGTCCGTCATAAAACCGGCTTCAAATGTAAGTCGCTAAACATCATTTTCTTAAAATTGAAATGATGGACATTTAACGTTATGTATAATATCACGTCTAGATTGACTACAGAAACGATCGTTGCATGCCACCTGTAAGAGATCAAGGCGGATGCGGGAGTTGTTGGGCTCACACTGCAACCGCAGTTGTTGAATTCAACAAATGCAAAAAGAGCGGAGGAAATGCTATCGACCTTAGGTAATAGCAACATGCAACTATCATTGGAAAAAATTATATACAAATGGATTTGAAAAACAGTGAACAACAGTTGGTGGAATGCAGCGCTGAAAGTGGCGGTTGCATTGGCGGATGGGAACACGAAGCTTGGCAATATTTGGCTTCTTGTGGTGGTCAAACATTCGAGTCATCTTACCCCTACACAGCCAGCGTTGGAGCTAACTGCAGGTTCAACACCAAGGACATGACCATCGGAGCTAAACTTTCGACTTTAAATTATGTCGAATGGGTCCCAGAGAAAGACATTTCCACCATGATGAGTATCTTGACATCCGGACGAATTCTTACCGTCTACATTCTACTGCCCGATAGTTTCATGAATTACAAGTAAATTTTACTTATGTAATAATTATTATCTTCATCAGGGTTTTAGAGCTAATATGATGCGATATGATGTCATTATTATCTAATTAATATAGGAGTGGCATTTTCGACGATACCCAATGCAACAGGGGAAATGCTCACGCTCTGAATCCCGTCGGCTATGGAACTCTGAATGGTGTTGATTATTGGGTATTTAACTTAAATAGATTTTTAATATAATGGGACCAGTAAAGAATTTCTTAACGAAGGTCATGCGAAATTCGTGGGGCAGTGGATGGGGATCTTCTGGCTACGTTCTCATCAAACGGGGCATTGATTTGTGTTCAATTGAATCCCTTGCACGCACAACTAACATCGAGACAACTGGGTCAACACCAACAACGACTGAAAAAACGATTCCACTTGTGGATTTCTGCGCAAATAAAACAAACGGCAATTATGCCAATCCCGCGGAATGTAAAAGTTACATTTCGTGTTCAAATGGAATGGCTTACAAAATGGCAAGCTAATTATAATTCCTTTTCTGTCATTGATTTACATTTGATCCGGTTGTCTTTTTTTTTTAGAATTGTCCATCCGGCCTGGTTTACCATGAAAAGTACGACACATGTGATTACAGTAGCGCTGTGCCTGGTTGCATGTAATCACGTCATATTGGCTATAAACATTATTCCTATAAACACCTATATGATTAAAAGAACCAAAAATTATGTTTACTCGAACAATTGTCAAATTTTCTCCATATGCCAAAATGATTTCTATGCATTCGAATATTGCAAATAAATAAGCGTCAAATATGTTATGACTTTAATCAACTTCTCTTATTTATTTTTGAACTTGGTAAACACAGTAAAAACAAAAACAGATTTTGTGGTTCAACTGAAATCGTGAGCTCCCAAGGTATCGTGCAGCAGGAAGCACAAGGAAGTATTTACGAGCATTATTTCATTTATTTGTCTACTTGTTATGATATTGTTATGACTGAAAATGCTTATGATTTTTGAATGCTGGGAATGTCACTCAGCAACATTTTGGGCCAATCACAACGCAGTAAACTCGGTCTAACCAAAAGAATAAAACGTTTAAAGAATTTAAACGTTTAAAATTATTGTTTGCGAAATATAAAAATAATCTTATTAATTTTAAAATTAATTTAATGTTAATCTCTCGTTCTTTCCGCTCTTTCAGTCTTTATTCTTTATTTAGAAATTGTAGCCTTTAATGAAATCAGGCAACACGTATACACGATTCCTTAGGCAGGGGAACGGAAATCAAATCTATAAATTCGTCTGAAAACCACGTTACAGGTAGTAGTCATGTCTCGTGTGTCTAGTTTAGAGAGGTAAGTGACTGGTTTCTTATCTAATTTTTAATGGTAATTATTAGTCGGTTAGGCTCTTTCTATACATTTATATCACTGTGTTGTACTTAGTTACTTTTATATGCAGGGTAAATCTTTGTCTCTCTGAAAATGGGATGGAGCCAAACATCAAATTGTATCAAACCTGGTAAGCAATTTTTAATTTCATGTCATGTTTTTCTTTATGATGATCTTTTGTGTCTTGTTCATCTAAAGGTGACAAGGTGATTCTGCTAACGTTTTTGGGTTGAATTATGCAAAACATTCCTGTTCCATGAGGTAAATTTTACTAAAATTATCCAGTTATTTAAATGAATATGATGGAAAAACTTATCCACTCTGAGGTACGATGATGTATCACATAATTCATCCTTACCTACATTCTCTGAGGCAGTTTTTCTAAATTTTAAGTAGTGTGCTTGAACTACTCGATTTTTATGTATATGTCTGTATGTAGGTGGAATCTTCCATCCATCCAAATGAAGCCAAATTGCCCATTTAAAGGTATGCTGTAGTTTCATTTTCTTTTGCAATTTATATTTAATGATGATTTGTTATCCCTGGCATACAAAACCTTGGTGATAATTTAACAATGGTAACTTTTAAATTTCTGATGTTGTTGATAAGAACAAAGCTTACATTATTTATCTTCGTTATGCTCAGGTTATTTTTTCTTGTTTCAGGTTGCATCTCAAGGTGGACCTTTTTTGGTGAAGGAGTGATCCTGGGGTGTCTTGAATATGGTGATTCACTTTTCTTTTTTAAACTCTTTAGTTACGAATGATTATTTCGTATACCGCCCCAGTCTGAAGGACAGTGTTGATTGGTTTATTTTAATGACAAATTTTCATGTTTGGATCAGTTTTATTGTAAATGTGCCCTAGTTTAATTTTTCTATTTATTTTACAGGCTGTTCCTGTTTCTAATGCCATCATCTGATGCAGATTACATACCAGGTAATTGCATTTTTATATTTACCACAACTATATCTTGAATTGATGATAGCTTCGTATGATGTATCCGTTATACGCGACGGCTCTGCAACAAAAATATGAAATCCCTTGCCCTCACTGAAAAGACGGTTTCCATGATATATAGCTTACATGTTGTATGTATTCTAAACGTTCCTATTTTCCTTAGGCTATCCTCAGTCTCCTGGTTGCTGTTCAGTTGCTTCCTAAAGGTTTATAGAACAAGGTATGAACATTTCTGGGTGATGGGCAATGATGTTTTAAGCATATGACTGAATAACCGTAAGGTTCTGATGTCATCCAGGATACTGAGCTCAATGTTACACCGTAATATCGTTGAAGCAAATACATTTCAACTAATCATTGTTTTCCCGTTTCTAGGTCTGATTCGCAGTTTCCCAACGCACATTTCTGAAGCTTGTCCATGGTGATTATGATTTTCTTGTTAATTTTATTTGGTTATCCCGATCGCCACGCCTCGTTCTTTTTTAATGGGAGAAGAGGTGCCAAAATTACGAACGGGGACATTAAACGGTTACGTAGGAAGCAACTGAGACTGAACTAGTCTACAAGTTGTGCCTTAAACGGAGACAACAATCTTATTCTTAGCTTGCCGTTTTGCGTTGCCTAATTGAGTGTTATTCGTTTCTAGATGCTTTCCCGTATGCAGCGATATATCCGTAGCGCTGGATGAAGGTATAGTTTTTCCTGTAATCTAATTTTTAATGATTTAAATATTCAAATGATATTACATCTTTCGGGTCTGAATGTATTTAGATGACAATTTTTTTTTAGCTGATGAATCTTAGTTACCTAGCTGTATTTCTTGTTACTTGAATTTTTTTAACGCGGTCATTTTCTTTTCAGGATGTAGTCCTTTCAGTGGTTGCGTATCTGATGAAGCTGTCTTCTATGGTCGATATCCTCATCAGGTAAAGATTCTACTTTGTATTAATTGTAGTAGTCCTGCAGTGATGAGTTGCTTATTGGTCCGTGTTTATGATTGAATGATTTTAAATTTTACAGTAAGCTCTGAGTTAAAAGCAATACCACAATTTGTTCTTTATCATGGAGGATATTTGGTAAATTTTGTTACTTGCAGATTCTTTCATTGATGTGGGTCTGGAAGTGAGGATGGTTTTCCGTTGCGTCATGTGAACATCAGGTATGTTTATTTTTTATCACGGTTTGTTGGGGTAATATGATGAAAGCAAAACATTTAGAGCATTGGGTTCTGAATTTCAGTGATTATTGTTATTTCTGAGTTTGATTAGTGTTAACTATTTCATTTTTGATGTGCAGCTATTAAATTTGGCTTTTTTTTCAGGTTTTCTCGTGTCGCTGATGGTGTTCAACCTGTAGTCAGACGGTGAGTTGCCGTTTCTTAAATACAGTTGTAACGGTTTCTGTTGTCATCTGCAGACTAAATTTCTGGTAATTGCATATTCATATTTACCACAACTCTATCTTGAATTGATGATAGCGTCGTATGATGTATCCGTTATACGCGACGGCTCTGCAACAAAAATATGAAACCCCTTGCCCTCACTGAATAGACTATTTCCATGGAATGAAGATTTCCTCTTGTATGTATTTTTGATGCCCCTATTTTTTGTTAGGCTCTTTGGTGTCCCGGGTGCTGTTCTGTCACCGTGCGATGCCTGTGGGGTTTTAAGAGGGACTTATCAAGGTATTAAAAATTCTCAATGATGGGCAATGATGTTTTAAGCATATGACTGAGTAACCGCAAGGTTCTGATGTCATCCAGGATACTGAGCTCAATATTTACATTGCATTATCGTACCTGCAGCTTTCATTTCGCCCATTGTTTTCACTTTTCTAGGTCTGGTCCGTGTTTTACTTTGCGAATTTGCGAGATTTTTAAATGGTAATTATGGTGTTTGATCTTTTAACTTAGTTGTCCCGATCGCCACGCCTCGTTCCCTGTCAATGGGAGTAGAGGTGCCAAAATTACGAACGGGCATATTAATTGGTCACGTAGGAAGCAACTGAGACTGAACTAGTCTACAAGTTGTGCCTTAAACGGAGACAACACTTAGTCTTTTTAATTGGCCATTATGCGTTGTCTAAAGAGTTGTATTCGTTTCTAGATGCTTTCGCCGTATGCAGCGGTATATCCGTGTCGGTGGTTTATTAAGGTACTTAATTTTCCCTGCAATTTAATTCCACGTTCTAAATATTCAAATGATATTACATCTTTCGGGTCTGAATGTATTTAGATGACAATTTTTTCTAAGCTGATGAATCTTAGTTATCTAATTATATTTATTACTTAATTTTTTGTCGTTTTTACAGTAAGCTCTGAGATAATATTATACCACAATTTGTTCGGTATCACTGAAAGTATTTCAAATATTTTATTTTCAGTTTCTTTCGTTGAGGCGGTCGGTTTTGGGAGTGTAATTAATCTACCGTCGCAACATGTAAATGTTCCTGTTTTCGAAGTGGGGAGAACTTCTATCGCTTTGCTGTTAGTGGCTTGTTGCTTGCACGTGGTGAGTGAACATGCCTTTAAATTTCATTGTTAAATTTTATGATGATCCTTTGAGTCTTGTTCGTATGAATTTAATTTTGATTCCAAACTTAACTCTCTCTGAAGTATTCAAATTGCATTTAAATAAAAATATTCAGCTACATGAGACTGACCAGTAGTTTGTCAATTTAGTTGCCTCACCATGGTGGTCCTTGATTTGGAGTCATTCAGCTGCAAACTTTGCCCTGAGGTAAATTTTACTTAAATTATTCAGTTATTTAAATGAATATGATGGAAAAACTTATCCACTCTGAGGTACAATGATGTATCACATAATTCATCCTTACCTACATTCTCTGAGGCAGTTTTCTATATTTCATGTGGTGTGTTTGAGCTACCCGATTCTTATACATTTCTTTTTGTAGGTGGGCAGTTTGGCTTTATTTGGACTGATGGAAAATTCCATGTGAAGGTATACTATGGTTTTATTTCCCCTTGCAATTTATATTTAATGATGATTTGTTATCCCTGGCATACAAAACCTTGGTGATAATTTAACAATGGTAACTTTTAAATTTCTGATGTTGTTGATAAGAACAAAGCTTCCATTGTTTATCTTCGTTATGCTCACGTTATTTTTTCTTGTTTCAGGTTGCATCTTGAGGTGGACCTTTTTTGGTGAAGGAGTGATCCTGGGGTGTCTTGAATATGGTAATTCACTTTTCTTTTCTTAACTCTTTAGTTACGAATGATTATTTCGTATACCGCCCCAGTCTGAAGGACAGTGTTGATTGGTTTATTTTAATGACAAATTTTCATGTTTAGATTAGTTTTATTGTAAATGTACACTAGTCTCATGCTCCTTTTTTTTACAGGTTGTTCCTGTTTCTGATGCCATCATCTGATGCAGATTACTAACCAGGTAATTGCATATTCATATTTATCGCAACTCTATCTTGAATTGATGATAGCTTCGTATGATGTATCCGTTATACGCGACGGCTCTGCAACAAAAATATGAAATCCCTTGCCCTCACTGAAAAGACTGTTTCCATGAAATATAGATTTCATCTTGTATGTATTTTAAATGTTCCTATTTTAGTTAGGCTATCAATCTCCTGGTCGTTTTCAGTTGCTGTCTCAAGGTTTATAGATGGACTTGTCAAGGTATGAACATTTCTGAATGATGAGCAATGATGTTTTAAGCATATGACTGAATAACCGTAAGGTTCTGATGTCATCCAGGATACTGAGCTCAATGTTACACCGTAATATCGTTGAAGCAAATACATCTCAACTAATCATTGTTTTCCCGTTTCTAGGTTTGGTTCGCAGTTTCTCAACGTACATTTCTGAAGCTTGTCCATGGTGATTATGATTTTCTTGTTATTTTTATTTGGTTATCCCGATCGCCACGCCTCGTTCTTTTTTAATGGGAGAAAAGGTGCCAAAATTACGAACGGGGATATTAAACGGTCACGTAGGAAGCAACTGAGACTGAACTAGTCTACAAGTTGTGCCTTAAACGGAGACAATAATCTTTTTCTTAGCTAGCCATTTTACATTGCCTAATTGAGTGTTCTTTCCAGATGTTTCGCTGTGTGCAGCGATATATCCGTAGCGCTGGATTAAGGTATAGTTTTACCTGTAATTTCATTTATAATTATTTAAATATTCAAATGATATTACATCTTTCGGGTCTGAATATATTTAGATGACAATTTTTTTTAGCTGATGAATTTTAGTTACCTAGCTGTATTTCTCATTTTCTTGTTACTTGAATTTTTGTAACGCGGTCATTTTCTTTTCAGGATGTAGTCCTTTCAGTGGTTGCGTATTTGATGAAGCAGTCTTCTATGATCGATATTCTCATTAGGTAAAGATTGTACTTCGTATTAATTGTAGTAGTCCTGCAGTGATGAGTTGCTTATTGGTCCGTGTTTATGATTGAATGATTTTAAATTTTACAGTAAGCTCATAGATGAAGCAACTTCAGTTTTTTCTAAATCATGGAGGGTATTATATAAATATTTCATTTGCAGGTTCTTTATTTTGTTCTTATTTATTCTTTTATTTTGTTTTGTTGGGGTAGTATGATGAAAGCAAAACATTTAGAGCATTGGGTTCTGAATTTTAGTGATTATTGTTACTTCTGAGTTTAATTAATGTTATCTGTTTTCATTCATGTTGTGCAACTATTAAATTTGGCCGTTTTTTCAGCTTTTCTCGTGTCGCTTCTGGTGTTCCACCTGCGAGGTGTGGGTGGCTAACATATAAGATTCCAGGTGCTCTATTATGTTTCATGTACAATCTTTATGTTCAATAAACTATTTAACTTATTGGACTGTCATGGACTTTTTCTTGAATTTAGTTGTCAAGACAGTTAACATGTTTTTGAAATAGGGCGTGTATTATCTAAGTGAAAGGTTCACAATTTAAAAAGGAGGTCCAATTGACTTAGGAAATGCAGCTTAATGTCTGTTGGTTTCTATTGGATGGGGACAATTAACTAGTATTTGTACATAATCATCGAAATCCTCGACTCCTACAGACATAGGACATTTTTTAAATAGTGATAAGCTTTCAAGGTTCTAAACTCCATACACTATAAAAGTCTAAAACGTCCTTTTGATCTGATTGTTTGTTCCGCTGTCTCGTTTTTTTCGCCTTGAAAAATTTTATGATGGAATGGCTGCAAGTCTGCAGTACAGTAATTAAAAGATAGTTAAATGTTTGTACATTTCGTCAGTTTTTCGCTTACTTTTTTGTTTCGCTATCATTAAGCTCTTAAATAATTGATAAAATAATCATTAAAGCTATATTGTAAATTTTATTTGATGTCTAAAGTTGTCTACATCACCGATAAAAAGCTCAACCTTTACCGGATTAGGTCACTGAGTTATCTGCACAGTAGTCAGTACTAATGGTAAGTACTAATACACCAGTCGAATAATTACTAACTTGTAATAGTTATAAAGAGGAAACAACTCTGGAAAAGTCATTATTCTACCAAATCTGAATAGTTTCACTTACCTTTAACTCCCACAATGGTCTAAGTGACTGTTGATGCTCGATTTCGATTAAATGTGCCAACAGCTAGATAGAAGTGTAGAACTTCAAGATTCGAATTTTTTTACTTTTACCGCTCTCACGATAAACGCCGTCTGTTAACTGGATTTTGTACTTCCTGTTCCATCAATGTGAGTACATCGTCTGCTTGGTTTTCACTTTCAATGTTGTTTCTTTTTTCTTCTCTTCCTTTCAGCATCTCTTTAATCTAATTAGATCAATCACGTCTTTGTTATTCACCCCTTGGTATTTACATTATTCTTGGTATATGATATAAAATTCATTTATTCAGCTCAAGGTGTTTTTCAGATAAAACAGGTTTGATCTTTACAATTCAACAACTCTGTTATTCCACTCCCAACTTATTTGAGACATACACGAGCATTATGCAGTACAAGACGCACTGACGAATAACTAAGTGCGTTTCACATTCGGTATGACATCGCACCATTCCCCTATTTCATCCATTGAAGTAGAACTCTCAATATCTGCAAGGTATGATGTCTATTGCATTCTAATTTTTTTTTAAACAGCAGAGTTTGATATTATTGTGTCTTTTCAGACTATTGCTCGAGAGTGATGCCTCACCAAAACCTGATCCCCTGTGTGTGGTGTTCAACCACCCCTTTGGGCGTGGCTGGCAGGAGTATGCACGAACAGAAACACAGAGGGATGTTTTCAACCCCGAGTTCCACAATAAGATAAAAATTCACTACTGCTTTGAGGAGGAGCAGAAACTCAAGTTCCAGATGTTTGATACAGACAGTAGCAGCCACTCATTAAGCAAGCACACCTATGTGGGTAAAGTACAGTGCACTTTGGCCGACATTGTTACAGTTCAAGACTACTCTGCCGACATAATGCTCAACGGCGTCAAACGCGGCCAGCTCATTATATCTGCCACGGATGTCAGCCACAATCGCAAGGAGTTGGAGCTGATTTTCTCAGCTTCCCATCTTCGCAAGAGTGGACTGTCATTTTCGTTTCCTGATCCATTTTTGGACATCCTCAGTTCGAAGAAGACACTCATACAACGGACAAAGTTTTTGTCCAACATCAAAAATCCAGTTTGGCCCAGCATTTCTGTACCTTTTCGTGTTCTGCGGAACAGCCGTGGAGACTATAGACAGCTAACCCTTCAGTGCTATCACCATTGCAAAGATGGGCATCACCAGTTGCTTGGAGAAGCTGAAATCCATGCTCGCCAGTTGCTAGAAGCTCCTGCCTCTTTCCCGCTGAAGAAAAGTGTAATAATTTTTTTTTTGTTTTAGTAAAATTGATTTTTTAAATTTTTTCTTTTTTTCAGCCCTCAAGTAAAGCCGTGATTCAGTTAACCGAGAGTAAGACGAAACGCGTACATTCCTTCCTCGATTACATTTCTAGCGGGACCAAATTGCACTGCACTTTTGCGATTGATTTCACTGGTATTATAGTTTCATTGGCCAAAGTAATGGATCCATCTAATAGAATAATTGTTATTGAAAATAGATTCAAACGGCGATCCGCATCTTCCGTCCAGTTTACATCACATAGGGCGGGATCCTACGCAATACGAGCTCGCAATGAGGGCCATCGGAGACGTCATTCAGGTATAGGGTAACTTTAATTTGTTTGCGTCATCAGATTATTTAAATTCTTCGCTTTTGTTCGTTGAATTGTCTAGGATTACACCGGGGAAATGTTTTCATTGCTCAATTTCGGGGCGCGTTCGACTCCAGTTTCACACGAATTGCACGTCCGAGGTATTGACGGCGTTGTTAATGCTTACCGCTCTTGCCTGCATTCGATTCAATTGGGCCAGACGGGATGCCTTAGTCCTCCGATTGAGCACGTCGCCCGCTCAGCCAAAAAACGTTTGGAATGGCGTGGTCTCAATTGTGACGATTATTCTGTGCTGGTTCTTTTGACATGCAGAGAAATTGCAGACGTCAGCCAGACGACTAAGGTAAACAAGTTTGCTGGACGTGATTAAGATCGTGAAATAGAACAAATTTGATGTGTTGGATAGGCAATTGTTGAAGCTTCCGAACTCCCCATGTCGGTATTGATTGTTGGGATCGGACCAACGACGTTTTCCTCGATGACTCGGCTGGAAGAAGACACTGGGAAACTCAGCCACAACGGAAACAACGCTGCGAGAGATATTTTGAAATACGCCCAGTTCAACGAGTTTTTAGAAAAATATGACGTCATGGCGGGTGGGTTCCAATTAGCCAAGCATTTGCTGGCGGATATTCCTGAACAATTAGTGTCATACATGAAAATGAAGGGTATTTTACCAAAGAATAAGGAGATATTAGCCAATCTCAATTAATAATTAAAGCCAAGGCCTTAGTTAAGAACTTGTTGGTATATTCCCATTTTTTTCTTTATTTTCTAACTGTTTATACAATAATAGATTGTAGCTGGTGAGTGATACAGTAATGTTACAATTATACTTTGCATTTCAATTTTCTGCCTTTGATGGCTGGGCAACTTGGGCATCATTGTATTGTTTGTGCCATTGTTGATTATGCTTCATGAGAGTTTCTCCTCTTTCTTGCGCTTTCTTCCCACTTTTGGCTGCAAGTAGAGCTCCAATCAAGCAAACACAGATAATTGAAAGATTGATTCTTATCCTCATTATATTTCTTGTCTTCTCCATCATGTCTCTCCTAAAAATGTATGTCATATTTCATGCTCTAATCATTTTGCCCAACTTCCTGTATCTTTCACTTACGAAACATAGCCAGGAACATCTTTTACAGACTTGAATTTTTTTGTCCAAACAAGGAAATACCTCTCCACACCATTTACCCTGTGAACATCTCCTATGTAAAATACAGACTCAGTTAATCAAGTTTTAAAAAATGTATACTTTTAGTATTATATAACTTGCCTAGTGTTGAATTAGGGGATACATATGGTGTTTCAGAAGGCTGAACTTTGATGCCACTTTCAGCTTTCGATTCGGCCAATCCTCGTTTGGTAGTTTTATTCACGTTACGAAACACTTGTGGCTTACACAGTTTATTCAAAAACGCGTAACTCATGATGTCAAATTTTTAACAACCAAGCAACACATAAATTCGTTAACCTTCAAAAATTTGCACGTAGTCCTTTGAATTGTGATGAAATACTAGCTAGCAGACGAAATACGGAAATACGGCTAAACAATAGCTAAACGTCATTGCTGTTGGTTTGTTTTGAAAATTGACGACGAAGTATTATATAATGAGAAAATCTCTTGTTTTCTTCGACTCCTAAAATATGCCATTCAATAATATTGATTACAACAGTGTTAATGCTGAGCCCAATTTTCCAATTTATAAACCAAAATGCCAAAATTCTCTTCACATCGACATCAAGTAAGAAGATTGTGTCCAACTGCGGGACTTTTGAGTAATGATTAATGTATGAATTTTTTCGTAAATGCGTGGTTTTGTTCACACATCCAAATCTTGTGCATTGCAGTCCATTTTGCTCTTCTGCATGGTCACCCGACTAATTTAAGTAATCGATAAATGAATTCATGGTCCCATGGTGTAATGGTGAGCACACAGGACTTTGAATCCTGAGATCCGAGTTCGATCCTCGGTGGGACCTTCTATTTGCCTTTTTTTTAAACATCTAGTCATTGATAGAATTTTCTAAGTATAAAAATGTCTATACAAATATCTTAAAACAACTTTCGAAAGTTTTACCAAACAAAAACGATTGAAGATCATCTAATAAAAGGATAAAAAAATTTGCCTTTTTGAAATTTACTGATGAAAAACAGCGTAACCGAATAATCGTCTGAATATCTAAGCTGAGATTCTGATTTGAACAAATAAAGGAGGCATTTTAAAAATCAAAATTTTGCCGATTCTCAGCATATTGTTTACTTTTAAAAAATACAAAGGCGCGGAAATTTTTTCGTTAGCAATTATAATTATATTGGCTTGTGTATAACAAGGCGATTGACAGTTTGACACATAACATTTCTAACATATTTTAAAACTTTGTTGAAAAAAATTTGTTACCTAACAATCTTTTTTTTTGTTAACACTTAACGTGGACTTTCACTCATCGAGGATATTCTCGGGTATTCTGAGCATTAGGACATTTCAAATGATTTTCCGATGGGGAACCGAGAACAGATTGAAACTGTTGGAGGCGGCGATGATGACTCCGGCCGAATTGCACCAATCAAATTGCACGAAATAAGTGCCGGAATGCGGCCCAAACGGTCGGCACTCGGCTATCAATCCATGAAATGATTCCACCGACGACACTCCCACAAAAGTAAACGGTCAATGCCAGAGGAACTTTGCCTTGGTGCAAACACCTTAACGAGATGTAAAGAATATTGATGAGGAGAAATAAGTAAATCGTTGAACGACTTAAAAGAAAGCTATAGCTACGTAAGAAAGTCACTTCCTTTTCAACCAACGTGCCATCGGGTCTTACACTGAATTTAATCTAATAGTTTTCAACATTTTAGAGAAACAAGATGTGTGATATGAAGTAATGAAGTATCGCAATATCGGATGGAAGCATATGAGTCATGACGGGTCTTGTTTTGATACTAATTTTATAGCGATTTCATTTATCAAGGGAATTCAAATTAAGGATGAAGCAATACGGAATCATCATTTCCTCTTTGAATGGATATAACTAAAAGGACGAAAATAAAAGTAACTTACATAACGGTGAAACGAATGCTGAAAGATGCAAGGCAGTAGGCCTACAAGCTGTTATGTCCACCAACCTGCAGCTTCACCATCCTAGAGCATCCGAGAGTAGTAACGAGGCTATGTCCTGGCAAGCAGAGCAAATTGAACATTTTAAAATAATAAAATTTACAAAAATTATGTAAATAAAACAATTTACCCGATAAGGTTAGGCTGATCGAACGTCCAGGTGCGTCTAGGCCATCACAAAAATCCTTAGGACATTTCTAAGTCTACAATATTTGAGCATTTTTGAAATTAAATAAACTGTAGAATGAAAAGAAAAGTTTATTAAGAAAAGAAACCGGGAAACGCATACATTTGGCGAACATTTCTGTGTTAGCTTTTAATACTGAAATTAATTGCTACATGTAGGGATTCTACGCCTACCAGCAAAACTACGAGGGTAATGACGATAATGCACAACACTAATGCACAATGGGCAATCGAGAAGAACGAGAAACGGGCGGCTGGAATTTAGTCATCAATAATAAGGGAAAGAAGGGATAGAATCGCGTTAAAAATGATTATCACAACAGCAATTGCGACCTGATAGAATTCAATGACAGCAAATGTAGAATGGATCCAATCACAAACTTCACTCAACGGCAAATTGCTATTCAAATGACAACAAGGAATCGCATCAACGGTTACCAGAATTCCTTCATGAAGGAATGATTTTGTGGCTTCAAAAATGGTACCAAACTCAGGAGAGGAAAATGACAAATTAGCAAACACATTTTTAGAGTTGAGTGCAGCATCAACATGGAATTTCTCGGTGAATAATTTCTCCCAGTCACATACAGTACCCAATTCCAGTTTGGAAATGTTGGCTGGTAGTTTAGAAGACATAGCATCAAGAATCTTGCAGGGCATCATGTTGGGCTGAGGTATATTTTGCTGGATATTATAAATCAGGCAGCAGCCAAGAAATAAAGCAAAATTGGCAAGAAAGTAATTGGCATTCGAATTCAGTCTTGATAAAGAGAAGAAAAGATTAATCAGAACTTGCTTAATAGTAAATAAGGATAATCATTTGCTCACTTATTGGAGTATAGAAGAACAGCAAATAACATGAGGTAGAGCCCGGCTGAGATGACCATCCAGTCCAAATTCACATAAGTGCAGGAGATGCTGATAAGAGGGAACACAGAAAGTTGCGATTTCTATAACGAAATAATAAAGCAAAAGAGTCACAAGTGTACTTACATTAACAATTTAACACGTGAAAAAGAGGGAATGAAACGTGGCTTAAGTTTACCAGATAGCTTAGGGAAATAGTACAAATTCCAAGAAGAAAGTTGCTTATCAAAAGAAGTTTCCTAAACTTTCCTTTCCAGCCTTCCCCAACCACCTCATCAGTACTAATTTCTGTGTCCATTTTAATGTGTTCGACAGACATTTGCAAATTCAAGAGCCAAGGAATCTAACGTAAGAAATTAAGCGCTTCGTCGATCACGTTCAAAAACGTTTTGAATACGATGGCGATTGTACTCGACTGGTTTCAACTTGAGCCTAAAGAGGGCCAAGTAGAATGAGCCAATAGGAATCAAGGGTTCTCTCCTCCATTTTCCCCAAGATGGTTGTTACTTTACTTGTGATTACTGATTAATGGTTTCATTGCAAATGAATAAAGCAAAAGCATTAACAAATTTTTTGAAATTTATTGATGAAAAACAGCGTAATCGAATAATCGTGTGAATATTTAAATTGAGATTCTGATTTGAACAAAGAAGGCATTTTAAAAATCAAAATTTTGCCGACTCGTTTACTTTTAAAATTCAAAGGCGGGCAAATATTTTCGTAACCGTTATTTTAAAATCTCACAATGAAAATAAGCGGCGAGAAAAAAGATACAGCGAATTATGTAGGAATAAAGAAACTTTGTTTTCGGGAGTCGTGCCAACGCCAACACAACGATCGGAAGCCCTGCATTTAAAATCAATGAGGGCCACCAAGTAAAAATAACTTCAATTTTAAGGCTTCTTGGAATATGTTTTTTTGTAATCTTAGCTTTAGCTCGATTTCACCTCGTTTCTCTACAACTTTTTTGTCGAGAAAGAAATATTTTTATACGTTTCTTCAAACCATTCGACTATAGTGAATCTCCAGTGTATGGACTCACTAACGTTAAAGCATCAAGCATTTTGTATATTTATTATCTTGTGAGAATAAATTTAAATCATGTCTTCATCAGTGGAACGTTCGCAACGACACCGATATGTCGAATACAGCACGTCAAACTACCACCGAAATATCGAGTCTAACCTGCGTTGGAGGTGTTGTGTACGATTCGGACTGGGGTAGCTATATAACAATATTATCTTACAAATGATAACAATCACTGTGCTTTTATTTTTATACAGAGTGGCTTTCATCATTTGTTCTATCTTGATTACTTTGGTTGTCATTGGAGCCACACAAACACGCCTGCAATTCAATGTCACTCAAATTGAGGTGGGGCAAGGGGGCAGCACTAGACCTTTACTACGGCTCTCATTTCCTATACAAGGTTTCTCCATTCAAAGTTTACTAAGTTTAAATTAAAGTTAATTATACCAATAACATTCTATTTCAGAAAGAACTAAACATCGTCAGGTACATTCAAACTCAACCAGAATCAAACAAGAATTGGTATACATTTGCATAAAAGAAGCTCATGAAGAGTTCAAAAAAAGAAAAAACTTGGAGAAACACATTTTACACCACCAACTCAATCGGACCGATCAAACACCTTCTTCTTATCATCAGCAAGTCACCACACTCAATCCTGAAATTCGTAACATCAGTGACTCGGCTGTTTTGGCCGAAATATCCGTCCGTCTCTTGCTGGAAAAAGAACAATTAGTTGTCGAAGATCTTCAGATAATCGACGCAAGTTTGCTCATCAAAGAATGGATCCATTGCTCTTTGAAACTGTCAAACCAAAACAATAACACACATTGCAAGACGAGCCTCAAATTTCGAACGCTAGATGGCAGTTGCAATAACGTTCTCCATCCGCAAAGAGGATCGTCTTTGCAGCCCTTCCGCCGGATTCTTCCACCTGTTTATGATGATGGATTTTCGTCACCAAGAACCAAGTCTGTTATCCAACAAGTTTCATTGCCATCGGCTAGAGAAGTCAGCCGACGTTTCACCGACAGTGCGGCTCCCATTAAAATTGAGCACAAATTATCCTTGTTGTTTCTCACTTGGGGACAATTTCTCGATCACGATATGACAAATACCGGATCCACTAAAGGTGTTTATTTAATTTGATAAAATCATAATTTTTAAACCGGCTTATAATTTGATGGGATTCATTAAAGGAGAGAACGAAAGTGCCATAAGTTGTTGTGATCAATGCCAAGATTGCGGCAGTCCTCATCCGCAGTGTTTCCCGATTCTTGTTGAGAAATCTGATCCATTTTACGCTGATAAAGGAGTACGTTGTTTGGATTTCGTTCGCTCAGCACCAGCTCCTCAATGCGCAATCAGTAAAATTCCAAAGAAATTAAGGTCAAGACAATTTGCCATTGAAATTTCCTATTTTGCAACTTGCAGATAAACGGGAGCAATTCAACCAAGCTTCCGCTTACATAGACGGATCTATGATTTATGCAACCACACGTCTCGAAGGGGATGTCCGACTCAGGGCTCATGTTAACGGAAACATGAGAGGAAGATTACATCACGACGGACGTTGGATGCTGCCCATTTCGGCTGAACCAAAGGACGGATGCAACCGTGACGAACTCATGAAACAGAGTCGGTACTGTTTTAAAGCAGGTAATGCAATTTTTTTTTAATGAATTAAATTTAAGTTAATTCCATTTTTAAAATACTTTGGAAATAAAAAAAAGAAAGCGAAATTATTAAAGCGCAGTAATTTAAAAACCTTGGTAAATGGTAAAAGCTTATGAAATAATGGGTTCATTTAATTCGTGTGAAATTTATCAATTAAATTTCTAAAACCAATCGATTGATTGTTGCGAAATGTTGGTAATTAGCTTAGCAATTTTCTTTTCTTACTTTTTGAATTATAACCTTGAGTAACGAGTCGTGCAAAGTTTAAGCAACTAATAGGGTTCGACAACCACTCGCGTCACGTATGTAGTAAAATTCCACGATTAATTAGTCTTAAAATCGTTTTTGATCGATAAAATACCCGGAAATCATTAGAAATAATAGTCGTGTCACATTTTTTGACAAGTAGATATTAAAATAATCAATTTTACATCAAATAGAAAAAGTTAAAAAGTTAGGTTCTACCGAGGGTTGAACTCGGATCGCAGGATTCAAAGTCCTGAGTGCTAACCATTACACCATAGAACCTTACTACCAATAACATTTTTGATCATTTTATACAGGAGATGGCCGTGTAAATGAACAAATCGGACTGACTGCAATGCACACGATTTGGATGCGTGAACACAACCGGATCGCCAATACATTAGTCGAATACAATCGACATTGGAACGACGAGCGCATTTACGAGGAGACTCGTCGAATCGTCATTGCTCAAGTCCAGCACATAACCTATAACGAATTCGTACCTTTATTGCTCGGTAAAAATGTGGAACGGTCAACATATGCTGTGTCTTGTCCCTATTAAGAAAGTACACCCAACAAATTGAATTGATATCAAAAAGAAAAAAATTGTGTTTCAGGGGAGGAGTTGACCGAGCAACTGAAATTGAGGCCGCTTCTGAGCGGCTACGACAACAGCTACAATAAGGAAATTGATGCGGGCGTTTCTAACGAGTTTTCCACCGCCGCTTACCGTTTTGGTCACAGTATGCTACAGGTGTTATACATTTGTAATATTACTAGAGAGATCGACAACATTCCACATTTAAAAAAAATGACTATACGCAGGGCTTAGTGGAGTTTCACGGAGCGCAAGGACGTAACGTCGATTACGCTCAGTTGATGAAAATTCTTTTCAACCCGTTTGCCTTGTGGGATTTCGGCAAACTGGATGCTGTTGTGCGTGGCAACGCCCAGCAATGTCCAAGAAAAATCGACACGTCCTTCTCCATTCAAGTTGATATAATCAAATTTATAATTATAGAACAATCAACTTGATATATACTTTCTCCTTTGGTCTCTAACAGGTTACCAATCACCTTTTTCAGCCTGAGAAATCGAATTATGGCTTCGACTTGTTCGCCATAAATGTGCAAAGAGGGCGGGATCACGGACTCGCTCCTTATTATCAGTGGCGGTCGCTGTGCAATCTCTCCCCATTGACAGATTGGAATGACCTAGAGAGGGAAATGAGGCCAACTTCTTTCACTGTCCTCAAACAGATATATCAGTAAAAGATTTTTATTCTAATTTATCTCATTAGCTCCAGTTTCGTGAGCACGCCAGATTTCACGAAATGTTTCCATCATTTTAAAATGTTTATCTAATACAGGGACATCAAGGACATCGATCTCTACGTTGGAATTTTGTCGGAAAATCCATTAGCCGATGGAATTCTAGGACCTGTAGGCAGTTGCATCATTGCCGATCAATTCTTGCGATCGAAAATCGGCGATCGCTTCTGGTACGAAACCAATGACGTCGACATTCGTTTCACTTCCGGTGAGATTAAATCGATCACAAGAAGGGCAAAATATTCAATAACATTTTTTTTCTTTTTCGGTTTTGTAGATCAATTGCATGAAATAAGGAAAACAAGTTTCGCAAGAATTGCATGCGACAATGGCGACGCTTTAGATTCCATCCAGTTGAAATCCATGGAGATTCCGGGCGAATTTAATCCGATTAAACGATGCACTGGAGATGAAATTCCACGGATAGATCTCTCTTTTTGGGAAGAATAATGTTAATATTTTCGTTGACATCGAGATATTATATAGTCACGTAATAACTTAGAATAATTTGTTTAGCTAAATTCACATTTTTGTATTTTTTAACAAATTATACAAGCAGCAAACGTGGTAACACACACATTGATTATTAACACGGAAAATCCAATGTTCTTCACCATATTATTATTTACAAACAAATTCAATTCGGCAGATAATATTCGAAGAAGCCACACACGCGGACACGTCTGTGAATTTCCAACGGTCAATTATAAACAGTTTTAATATATAAAGTGGGCGTTACATTCATGCACGATTGTTCATCTCATCGTACTATAGAAAAAATATATGGAAAATATATATATAATAATAATAATCTATTTGACTTTGATACGAGATAATTGCAACAACATTTCCGGAGGAATGGAGAAGAGTTCGTCCTGATGGGTCACGAGAATCTCGGTTATGCGGTTGGTTTTCGAGGCATAGGCCATCTGTTAAATTAGAGTACATTGGCTTATGGCGTCTTACTTTCAAAGTTCTCTTTTTATTACAATCGTTGCTGAGATTTAATGACTCACCCCGTCTGTTAGCGATTCCATGTTGGTTTTAGTACTTGCTTTACTTATTCTGGGTGGGAATAGGTTGGGGCCCATCACTGTGGCCACATTGTTAACTGTCATTCGGTTTTGAGTTTGGTGATCCACGACGTCCTTGAGAAATCTGAGTAAAAGTCGAAGGGTCTGGCAATTGACGTCGGGCAGCTGGACAATCAATAGGTTTAGAGCCCATACTTGATCATCAAAATTGGTTATATCTGTAAAAAATTATGTAATTAGGTGAGAATTTTGAAATTGGGACTTTAGTAAATACCTCCAACTTGAGCAAACAAGTCTAAGCAATCTTGGGTAAAGAGGGATTCAGGTAATTGTCTTAGATAAGTCTTCAAGAGGCATGCAATTTCATGAGGACCAGAACTTTTGAAAACATTATTGACTGTTTGCATGCCTTTCATATCGACATGATTGTTCTTCCACTGATTCTCAATCAACTTTTGCATGGCCACCATCTTTTGTTTGTTGCCTGGAACTCTAAGCAAACCTTCCTCATCCAATCGATGGTTTCTCAGTTCTTCAATCAACTGTAATTATTTCGGTGAGCCACAAACAATTTTTTAATCAATTAAACTTTCCAAACTCTATTGCTACAGGTGCATCGATTGAACCACATTTTATGTCTTAATACCATTGTGAAAATGATGGGTGTTCTGGCTTGATCCTTTTCCACTAATTTCTTTAAAGGTATGCCAAAGACGTTCCTTTCTCTACTGGACTGAGTGAAATTTCGGACTCTCAACCGACTTCGTTTCCTCATGGGCAGTCCATATTTGTCAAACAAAGCAGTTAGTTCCAGTAAAGCCAGTTGACGTAATTTTCTCTTTTGCGCATGGGTGAGTCCTTCTTCTAACGAAATTTTCGGCTGTATACAAATAATAAGAAAACCACTGAATTAATAATTACCCGACACGCAACTATAATTGATAGTAAAATATGAACCTGTTGCACAACCGGAATGAATTCCGATACATCTCCAAATTGCTCACTGTGTCTCCTTTGATTGTAGGCCGATGCCGACGAAAGTGTTCCAACTAATTTAAATTTGACAATTTCGATTCCTTGTCTATCAACAGCAGCTACGTGACCTTCAGCTGCGGGACTGAAAAATCCCGGTCTCGAAGGTTTGAACGATTGTTTAATTCCATCGATTTGATTGAAACTACGTCTCCTTCTAGCCTCTGATCTGTAGGTGTTTGGTATGGGATGAAACGAATCCAGATGAAACATCTTAACAAAAGAAATTCAAAAAAAAAAACCCCAAGAAATAACCTAGATAATTTTGTTATAAAATAGGCTATTATTATTATATAGTTTACCTTGTTGTTACTGGAAATATTTGCCGCATCATCTTCATCCAAACAGCTGCTTTGAAAAAGATTAGATAAAAGCTCGCCATCTTCTTGACTACCGGAGCGAGACCAAGTTTTAGGTCCTCCTCCAAGTAAATTCTCTGTCGAATGTTTCAACGAGTCCGAGTCCAAAGAGTCAGGGGTGGCTGATCTCGAACGCCCACTCGATCCGCCGCTATGACTTGCCTGATCGTGTATTATATAGTTTAGCTAGTCTTATTATTATTTGAAACATTTTCCGTTAGCTAAAACTGACCTCTGGATCACGGAAAATGTCACGGCAGTCGGGTCTCTGTTGACCGACTCCCGCTCGAGTTTTACGTCCTTTCAAAGTGACTCTGAGTGTCTCCACTCTTTTGCGTATAGTTTGGTATTGATTGGTCGTCAAATTGTCTTCGATCACTGCGTTAGCTAAACTCGTTTCCGTCACTAATTGATTGTTTTCCATCAGGTTATCGACAATGTCACCCAAACCGACGTCAATGAGCCACGTAGCCGCTTCTTCCGCTTCTACGGAGAAGATAATTGTTGTGTAACGGAACGCGAAATCATCATCTGCTTTTGACATTGTGCCGAGTTTACCTTCCATCGTCGATGCAGAGAGTAACTCGTCTTCGGATGATGTGGTTTCAACCATTGACCTGATGTGGTTTTCCGGCCAGACGTCGTGAAGATGGGCTTCCCCCTCGACGACCGCTGCCATGATGATGGAGGAGTTTAATGTCAAAAAATAAGAGGAAAAACTTTCCCTTCTGAAAAGGTAAAAAAACTTTTGAATATTATATAGTAATGATACATAATAAGGATGAAAAAAGTCTCTTCTTCACTTTCTAAACCTAGCCGGAAGCTATATATTATTAGATGGGCACGCGATTCTTTACGGAAAAAAGCTTTTTTCAAAAAGTTTAACACCGTCTGTCGTCGATCGTACAATAAACTTTCACACTACATCGAAGACAACAAATTTTGCTTTTTCTTCTTCCTAAATTTGTCGATGAAAAGGGGAAAAAAAACCTATAAAAGAATATCCAACCAAGTCCGGAATTTTTGGTGGGAATGTGGACACAGCCAAGCGGAAAAGGTTGTAATTTTGTTAAAATTATTATCTTTTTTCAAGGAAAAACTTTTGGTGGGGTGCGTAAGAGCAAAAAAATGTTAAGGTCTGCAATCAAGCCAATCATGCGGACTGTTTGTCTGTAGGGAAAGCTCACGAAAAAGGTGTACACATTTATAGAGTCACGTTATCATGCAGCACAGATAATTAACTCAAAAAGTCACTTTATTAGCAACTCTCATTTCGCAATAAAGTCCCACACCGACAAACGATTGGAATAATAACAATAAAAAAATGGAAACTTTTCTTTTATTATTGTTATTACACAACTCGTCAGCAGGTGAAAACGGTTGCACCTTACAGTTTTTCATCTCGTGTCAGAGAAAATTCCACCTTGGGGGGAAAGGTGGTGATTGTTAATAAAGTGCCACCCATCATATTTAACAAAAAAAAAATACGGTACCCGACCTACTTGGATTTGTCCAGAGATTATATGTTCTAAGACCCCCTTATAAAATTCACTTTCTTTTGTTGTTCACAGGATGAGAGGGGAGTAACTCACCACGTTTTTCCTTTTCTTAACGAGATTAAAACAGCGGGTCCACCAGCAACTGGGATCACTTCAAATGAGTCGTCATTTGAGAAATAATCTTTAGGTAATATAAGTTCCACTTTTATAATTCACTTTATCTCAAATTTTCCTATCGAGAGATAAGCACAAAATCCTCGCTTTTGATTATCTCAAACAGGATGTCCCACGACCTTCACAGGGAAAAGTCACTTTTTGTCGATCATGTTGTCTTGAAACGGATCATGCGCTGAATTAAATTGGATTTCAACGCGGGGGGGATTCGTTCCACAAAAGAAAAACTTGTTACACTGGAAAAGGGGAGCACTCTAGAGCACAGACAAACGTTAGACAGAGAGAGAAAGGCACGTCTTGCTATCACCGAGTCAGCGACAACACTGAAAACTCGTAGACACAATCATATGCCCACAGAGCATTGGACTTTCGGAATCGGCCAGCAGGTGGGCTAAAATAAGGAGAGAGAGAGAGACAGGCGCGGGAAAGGTATACACACAAGAGAGACACAGTTAAAAAGAGAACGTGATAGTGGCGGGATTTTTGAGCCAAAATAGCCTTTGGGGTAGTAGATTTGACGCCGAGCTTGAAATCACGAAGCAGCAGGTAAAGAGCCGTTTTGTTTGTAGTAGAAAAGTGCACCCTCTTGTTGGGCCATCTGTTGCACGACGGCGATTAATGAAAATTACATGCAAAGAAGTTATAAAAGAAGGGGGCAGAGTTGTGACACAAAAGGAGGAAATACAGTGCTGCTGGTCCTGTTCACGCAAATCATTTTGACATAGAAAAATGGTCAGGGAAATAAAAGTAGAACTCGTTGCTCTCAATCTTTATGACGGCCAGTGCGTTATTATTATTTGTAGGACTGGTATATATAGTATAATCGAATAATGTCACACAGATGTCGATCCATTACGGAATTCTTTCATGTCGATCATCCATTTCTTTTTTACATAATTTATCTACTACTGTGCGCGCACTCACGTTACGAATGAAAGAATTCCATCGGCGCCGCGAGGGCCAAATGTTTCCAGTCGGACGAACGTTAGCGAAAGCGTAGAAATGGGAAGTTTAACACACAAAAAACACAAAACAGCGCAGAGGTTTTTTCAGATGATAATTTTCGATAACAAAAGATAGATAAAGCGACAATAATAATAATAATAATCTTAAAAATGCTCTTATGGCACGATGCCCGTAGCTATGGCATTTCTATCCGGTTTTGTTGTTGCAACATAATCACAAAAAAGTGAAACTCTCTCTCTCTAACGGATCAGCAGCAGCGAAAAAGGAGGATAGTGATTGTTGTTTTGTTGGTTGTTAAACGAAACGGTCTCGTGTGTATATATAACTCTAATCGCGTCATCGTAAATACATTTGGCGTTGTTTTTTCTTTTAGGAATGTGTAGTAGATTTATATATAGTAGTATAGCATATGGTTATTATCACTTTAATATAGCGCATTGTTATTGTTTTCTCCATAAAATTATTCCCAATTGGGTGGGGATCGTATCGTGTCCGTTGCTCCCGTTTAATCGTTGTGATCGTTCAACTGCGACATCAATTGCTTGTATTTCTGACTCTCGTGGCTGATGGCCTTGAGTGTATCACGATATTGGTGCTCTTCTACGGCAAACTGGCCAAGGCAACGGCCCAGATCGTGGTGTTTCTCTGTCAACATTTCGATTTGCTTCTCGATCTGATGAACCGGAAACCGCAAAAAAGAAAATTGTGAAAATGGTTTTTCTTTTTTAAAACAATGTTTTTGAATGTTGTATACCTTATTCTTGTTTTGCCTGACTGCAGTGACGATTTTCTCCATTTGCTGGAGGAATTCTCCTTTGCCGGCCGAACTCGTCATTGATTGACTGAATGAATCGTGGATTGAGGTCAGCAGTGAGAGCTCCTTGTTCAAGTAGACTTTCGTGTCCTCCAATGTATTGTACAGCAAGTAATAGCCGTTCAATTCCGTTTGCTTTTCATTTACTTTTTTTATTACGAAAAATGACAATTAAGTCACGATAATCCTATTTCATTTTTTTCATTTTCTTACCTTGGGTGCAGAGTTCAGTGAAACGTCTTTGGTATTGATTCAATTCAGAGTTGCCTGGAATGGCGTCCAACTGGCGCCGCAATTTCATCAGATTCAGATTCTTCTCACCTAAAATCTTGAGAGCGCCAGCCAGCTGCTCACGGGCACTGTCCACTTGCCGCTTGAGATGATCTTGATTGGCTGGAGCTTCTTCTTCTTTTTGGCTTAATATCCTAGTGGAATTTTTCTTTTAATTAAAAAAAAAAGCCATCGTATAAATTCAAAACATTTTTATTACTCGTTGCGTGCCTGAAGTTCTTCCAATTCTGCTTTGCATTGATTTTTGAATTGCTTCCGCTGTGCATTGGCCGCTTCGTTCTGGCTTACCAGGCGATCAAGCTGATCCAAGGTCCTGGTTAACAAATGGCGTGATGGTTTGTTTTTAAAAAAAAAAATACGTCACGCGTGATTAAATTCATTACTGGCGATTCTCCTCGGTTTCCAAGGCTGCGAGCGATTTCTTCTGCTGCACTAAAACTTCTTCTGACGCAATAAGATCGCCGATTTTAACCTTCAACTGGTCCATCACCTGTTGCTGCGAAGCGATTTGATTACAGACACGTTCCAGAGCCTCAGATGTTTTCTTGTTACGTTCATTCAAATGAGTTCGCTCATCTCTTTCGCCCTGTTTGCGAACATCAAAAAAGATAGTTTTTTTATTAGTTTACAGATGAAAAGAAGAGAATTATGATGTAGTACTTGGCGTTCGTTCTGACGTTGGGTGTAGTCATCAATGGTTTGACTTATGAAACCAGCCTGCTGGTGGATGAGATTGCTAACTTTATGGGCGATGGCTCGATTCTCCAGTTTTTTCTCGCTCTTCGTTTCTGTCTCCTCTACCAACTAATTTGCATATTTGATATGAAAAACTGATTGCATCTGATTCTAATGTGTGTAATGTACCTGTTGGGTGTCATCGAGAAGGTTGACCTTGTTGCAGCCGTATTCCATTAACGTGGAAATCACCTGAGAATGGGGTAAAATACGATTTGGGTGAATTCAATAGCTCTTTATATGCAAATTATCGAGTTATGTACTTCTTTATCGATCGGCAGGGATTGACCCTGGACTTTCTTGAATTTCCTTTGAGGCAGGAATAATTTGGGTAGATTCTTAGCTGTTTCAAGCAATTTCACTTCTGATTCGGGCAAAGGGAAGGTCTTCTGGTATTGTAGGTCAGCAATTTCTCTCAAGTGATCATTGAGAGATTCTCTTGTTTCCATGGCTTTCTTCACCAACCACTGTGATTTCCAATTTGATAAAACAATGACCAATTTGTTGGTGCAGATTGACAAGTGAAACTTGATTTTACCTGCATGACAGGAAGGATTTTTACTGTGTCAAGACCTTGGATTTGATGGGGTTCAAGGGCATAAGCACACTTGATTGACAGCAAAACTTTGATGATTTTTTCAGTGATTTCTCTAATGGTGGGGTAAAGCGTTTTTGAAACAGTATGAAACATTGAACAATTTTGATAATAAAAACCTACATCTTTTCACCAATGTTGAGGTTTTCTCGAAACAAGAAGTTGACATCAACATCAACTGCACAAAGTTCCAAGCACCAGACCATGCCTCCAACAACCTTAAACAAACAGTACATGTGTTTTAAACGTAAAATATATTTTAATAATTGTGTTATTAATACATACTTTATCAAAGGCAGACAGTCCTTTGAGTCTAACGCGGAAATAGCCAGCAGCCAAGAGAAGGTCACAGATGTCTTGCAATTTTGCCCTTTGTTCTTCATCATCCTTTACTTCAAAAAGTTCCTGTGAAAATGTAGAAGAATTATTTTTCAAATAATCAAGTGATTTCCAGAAACCTGATCTTACTCTCTTATCCAAAGTATGCGACATGACAGACTGAGTGGCTGACAACACGAAAAGGTAATGATGGCTCGTTGTTTTCGTTTTTCGGCAAAAATGTGTTGTTGTTGTTTTCAGTTAGTTTTTCGTCCGCTAGATGTCTCATAAAAAGCGCGCCATCGACAATTTTTTTCAAAGAACTTCAAAAATAGTTTAAATTAATTATAGAAACTTAAGACATTTTTATTTTTTATTTGAAGAAATCATATCGGGCATTATTGTTAAACACTTCAAAAATTACTATACTTGACCGAAATTTGTCACAAACTCACAACACCGCCAAATTTTTTTATCGTTGATTCAACGTCTGTTTACGTATGTGCTGTGAGTCTGTGACAGTGTGACTCCTGTGAGGGATCTATAAATGTGACTCCTGTGAGGGATCTATAAATATTAAATTGCTAGGGTCTATCTGTAAAGGAATAAAGATTAAAGAAGTTAAATTTTGAATTTGACTCGAATCAATTTTATAAAAAAATGAATCGATGTAAAAGAAGTCCAAACAGAATCAAACCCACAAAGAAGAGTGTCAAGTCTCTATATGCTATTTGTATCAATAGTTTAACAAAGCATATGAGTTTGTGTCAGAAAAATGAGTGTAAGTTAAGTCACATTGACGCTGTGAAAGAATTGATGGATTCTGAGAATAATCCCTTTGAAAATCTGTGTAAGTTAAAGATTTCATAAGTGTATTCTTTTGATTTGGATATGTATCTTTATTCTTTAGTATCACCAATCTTGGATGAAATTGCAGAAGTGTTCTGCAATAGCAATAGCAATTGTGGCAATTGCAGTTTTAGACATGGTTTTAGACTTCAAGTCTACAATGAAAAGTTTTGTGAGAGTAATGAAATAAGCCTATTCCTCAGAAAGCTAATGTTAACCCAATACTGTCAGAAGTTTTCTTTGAAAAATATTGATGGAGACCAAGCTATGAGTTTACTTGCTTGCTTCAGTCAAGTGTCCGGTAAATGCAAACAAAATTTCATTGAAAAGATGGTTTTACATTTTTAATAATGTTGGAAAATTACAGGACTTAAAAAAATTTATATTTTGGAATAATATTAAAATATCAACGACAAACTGTTTTCCATTGATATCAAAATTTACAAAATTGCAAATTTTGCATGTGGTGGCATCTGGTTTTCTATACATTCCTAAAGAAATCGACTGCCTTTTTATTACTCTTGGAGGAAATTGTTCAGATTTGAGGTTTGTATACTGACACCATTTTTTATAGCAATATTATGCAAGACTAGCTATCAGCTATGTTATTAATTTTATTGCATTGATTCCAGAGAGCTTCAACTAATGCAGAAAAATGAAAAAACAAACACGATGGTGTCCGAAGATGGAATTCGAGGTTTATGCGTAATTGGAAAATGCAAATTAATCCACACACTACTTTTAGATGAATTTAATATAGTTACAGAAAAAGTGATACTAGTTATTGAAAATTTACCTGCGCTGAGAATATTTAACCATCGTTTTACTGTGAGAGCCTTAGCCAATCTTCATCGAAAAGCCCTCGGTAAAAAACCTTGTATCCTTCCTGAGTTTGCACTGTCGAATCTGGGAGTATTTATAGGACATGCAAAAGATAATCGCACAACTACGGAAGATTGCGAACTCGCTGTTGCAGTCTGCCCTTTTATAACAAAAGTGACTGTGAGGTACGGTGGTTTTGAACTGGTGGATGATGACTTCCTATTCTTACACAAGATTAAAAGCCTAACGAACCTCCATATGAAAACATGTTCATATTTTACCAAACAGAATACTGTTATTGGCTTAGCCCGTCTCTTTAAATCGGTCGGGAGTTCGTTGACTTTCCTAAAATTAGATTCTTTTCCAAAAGTTGATATTTGTGTTATCATTGAGTTTTGTCCCAATCTGCGTTCTATTAACCTCACATACAATACTTATGATGACGGGACGACAAAACATAGAAAAAAGAAAAATTTCTTACTTAAGAAACTCGAAATGCTATATTTCTGGTCTAGCGTATGCGCGAATTTTCAGCCAGAGATTCTATCTATACTCTTGTCATCGCCTTCTTTAGTATATGTTTGCATAAATCATTGTAATTTTCTTACTGACGATGTTCTCGCGGGAGCTGCTGATCTTCACCAATTCCCTAAGCTTGAGCAAATCATAATAAATGGATGTTGTTCCGCAACGGAAAAGGGATGCGAGGCCATGATAAACAAATGTAAATCCATCAGAGAGTTTGAGTTTTTGATTTACACACAAGTTGGATTTTTTCAAGGTTGTCGAAAACAGCCTGTTCATCGAAATTGGGAAAGAGATTTCAGTACCAATGATTTCAGTTCATTTGATGATTGTTTTGAATGCCGTAAAACTTGTATTAGAGAACATCCCCTTTATAGATTTCCAATGTGAATTTTAAATTACTTAAATAATGTTCTGGTTGTTACATCTGTTAAAGTAATTTTTTATTTCCATTCTTCTTTTAATAGTATTAAAAATGCATTCCTTGTTAATTATAAAAGTTTATTTCAAAATCCGAAAATCTTATTTATGTTTTTGCATTGTTTTAAAAGTTTTCAGACTTGTACGCTATCGCTAGAAAAATTAAATTGTTTAATTAAAATTTGACAATCCTTTCTTTTCATTAATTTCATTGGTTAACGCAATGGTAAATATTCAAATTATTTTTTGTTCCACTTGTTCGTAATCCATTTTAAACATTCACCTCAAGATATTGAAATAATTTAAATGACGGCCTTTAGAGTAGATCAGTCAGAAAATTGAGGGTTATTCCATTTCCGGCTGCCTCCCATTTACTCACTTGATCACTTGATTGATGATTCACTCTGCTTGATTCACTTCTCTGTTGGAGTAGCGCTTCCGACTTTTTTAAAAAGGCATGACAACTTTGTATATTTCTGTCTGCTAGATCAGAAAAACAAGAGATTCTTCCGAGTTCCGACTCCCAAAGTTTGTTTCACTTAACACAATTAATTAATGATTAATTAATATCTGTTTATTTTTTAGAGAAAAATTAAGGTCAATAGCTATGTAATTAAGGCTGAAATTCAAGGATTGTGTGTCGCTTTCTCATTGGTCGTATGCGCACGGGGATCCTGCAATGGACAAGGTAACCAAGTGATTGAAATTAGTCTAAAGAATTTTCACCATTGTCTCATTGTTTACTAAACCGTAGTTATTCCACGATTAGCTTATTGTTTCTAGGTTTCTCTAATTGTTGCTTGAGAGCCGACGGTTAGAACACTACAATTTACCAAATTTTCAGAGTTTAAGCTCGCTGTTGGTTGCATGCGGAAGCCTTATTTAAGTTGTAGCCTTTAAACTGTAAACTCACAATGCACATCAGACCTATACTGTGATCTCTTTGGTGATTAACGCTGGCTTTTTCAAGGATTTTTAACTAACCTTAAAATCTACCAATTAGATTATATTGAGTCACATTTACTACTGACATAAAATAAGGATCTTGATTGATTTTTTCATTTTTTTGTGCTTGCAGAAACTTTCTTTTGGTATAATAACCATATTTATAATTTTCTTCTTTTTTTATAATTCGAAGCAACCTTGCAATTAAATGTAACCATAACCTTATCAACAACTTGGAAAATATTTCATCGAAATCAATTAAGCGCGCATCACTGTGTATTGACTGTTGCCTTCTTTCAAAAATGCGATTGATAAAATTGATAAAATAATTTTGAAATAAATAGCTAATTACGCACACTTAATCTATAAAACTTGCAAATAATATAGGGTGTAAAACAAACAAAAAGTCAACGCCATGTAAAAGCACGTAAACGCCAATGCAGTCTCGCCGAACGACGAGCCAAAATTGAAGACAAGTGGGTGAATGTTCTCTGGACTGCATGGTGGCCTGTAGTCAACAAAAGAAATAATTTGTCATCACGTTAAAAGGGAATCAAAGGGAGACTGACATGGACTGAAAGATGTTGGTTCTTGACATTAATCTCCTCCTCCCGATGTTAACAAGCATTCTGGTGTAGTGGAGTCTACGTCTGTTGTCTAGACGTTCCCTGGATATCACCGGATTCCGAGTTAAGCTGCGAACAATCGATGTGACCATAGCCGAAGATGATACAACAGGAGATGGAACTGTCAAACAGGTGAAATACGCTACCGATAAATCATAAATTTGCATTGTAACTTCGAATTGGGAAAACTGACATTGGGTGAAGCTAGGTAACTCCTCGATTTGCATCTCTCCCAATACAAGGCCACGTTCGGTAATCCGGTAAAATGGATTGTTGGGTGTTCGTAATCCGTCAGCCAATAGATTTCGGTGCAGTTCTTTACGTTGCTTTTCGAATTTCTTCCTGATAATTTGCTCTTTCTCCGAATATAAATTGACAATAATGGCAATCATGTTGTCGACCAAGAAATTTCTCCTTTCGAAAAGTCCTGGATCACGGCAGAGGGGGCATCCAGCTGTAGGCGACTCGCTTTTCCATTTGGTTACGCAATACTGACAGAAGGTATGCATACAGTTTAAAGAAGTTGCCTATCGAATGAAATAGAATTTATCAATTTGTCGTACACTATGCGCTGCATTCGTTTGAAATATAACTTCGAATGGGTTATAACTTACGAGAACCATGAGTTCTGAACAAACTCCACAACGTAGTTCGTTAATCATTTTATCTAAATTATTCTGTTGATTATGACAAAATCCAGTACAACTCTAAAAATTACAAAATGTTAATCCTAGACAAATTCACATATTTTTTTTTTGATACTTTGAGTCCAGCCTGTTGACCTGACAGAGTAGCATAAATCATGTTGAGTTCCTGTTTTAAATTTTCAAGTTCTAAAGTAATGACATCAAGTTTTTCCTCACAATTAGCAATTTGTTGGCATCTCAGCTCATTTAAACAGGTTAGAAGATGAACCTGATGCTCCATTTTGGCTAATTGCTGATCCTTGAGCAAACTAACTTCTTTCTCTTTATTCTTTATTTCCTGGAGCAGAATATAAATGATTAAAATCCTTATTTGTTTCAGTGCAGAATTGAATCAAAACAAACCTAAAGCTTTCTAAATGTACAGTACTTACTTGTTTTAATTTTGACACTTTTTCTTCAAGCTCGAGTAGAAGCTGACACGTTTGTTGTTCTTGTTCCATGTTTTTACAATGAATTGTTAATGCTTCGGTGACGTTTAGTCTTCTAGTGGTTCAGTTTCAAATTTTCAATAATAACTTCAAGATTTCGGATGCAAGATTAGATGAGTTAACGACTGCTTGGTTAACGACTTAACGTAATGACTAATGAGTAATGAGCTAATGACAAATATTTTATTTCTTAAAAATTGTTATGCATTATTACCAAGTGCCTTTATTTTTAATAAATAAATTGTAATTCAAGGTGCAGTTTTTTCAATATTAAGTTGTTTTTAAATTCAAGCAGTTTAAAAAAAAAACCTTGTTGCAACCATGTGTTGGCAAAATGGCCGGCCGTACAACAATAATAGAACAGCTGACACATTGCATGTGTATGGTTTACTGGATGGTTGGTCATTATTTTCTGTAATAATTGAAGATTATCTCATACTTTTGGCTATTCTGCAATGCCACGAGTAAAAAGGGTGAACTCTCTGTTTGACATGTCGATAGATTTTATTACAGAAAATATGGACAAGTTTTGTAAGAAAATGTTTACAGTGAATGAAATTGACGTTGTTAAACAAGAACGAAGTACAAATGTTTTCAGTCTATTGCGTGAGTACGATAAAATGTACGGTTTTTTCTATCAACATTCTTTGACTATTTGACTTCTTATTTTTTCTACAACTCTGTAGCTTCCTATTTTATTGAGGAGATCATCAAAGTTCTTGGAGAAAAAGGGTATTTAAAGAAACAATTTCTTGAACATCTGATGACCCCACGACTTCATACTTTAGACTTTAGTTCCATGTGTGTCAGAACTGAAATTTCTGACCTTCTTCGTCTTGCTGCAATCAGATGCCCAGTTATAAATATCAAATTTATTTAAATTACAAAAATGTTTTTTAATATTTTCTGTTGACGTCTAGGATCTAGAAACTTTGATGCTTTTTCATCCTACATATTTCCTTGATAATGAAGACTATCTGAATTTCATCCCCAAGTTTACTGAATTGCAGGTACTGGACATATCCTACTCAAGAGCTGGAGATACATGCTTGGGCATTCTTGGGAGTTATTGCAAAGAATTGAGGTGGTTGTGAACTTTTAAACTTCATCTAGAATAATAATTAATTTCAAAACACTACATTTTCAAGGGAGTTGTATGCTGAGCACAGTTCAGTTACAGACAGCGGCCTTCAAGAGCTATTTGTCAATGGGCAATGCAAGTTAATCAACACATTGGATCTTGATTGGACAAATGTTACCAATGCAGGAATTCAATTGGCTTTAGATAGTCTACCTTTATTGAGAGTGCTTCATAACCAATCTACTGTTGAATGCCTAGTCCAAGTATATGCGTTGTCACGTCAAGAGCTAGGTATCATCCCCAAGTACAAATTGTCAATGCTCACTATCCGTTCTCCCTTTAAAAGTGATAGTTTACGTCTTGCAGTTTCCCTATGCCCTTTGCTCACTCATGTCGACATCAGATTTCCCAAAGAGTTGACAGATGTTGACCTCTTAAGCTTATTGGATCTAGAAAACATTTATGATCTTAAAATCATTGGGCATCGTGATGGGCAAATTACATTTGCCGGTGGTGTAAGACCTCTTTTAAAATCAATTGGGAATTCCCTAAAATCCCTTGAGCTTTCCCTTCTTAATGGCATTAATATTCCAGTAATGACAGAATGTTGCCCTAATCTTATCTCGCTTAATCTTCTAAACAATCTCAATTATACAAATTCCCGTCAAAGTGGGCAGATTTTTATTAAAAGCGACGAGATTTTAATGAAACTTGAGACATTGAATTTGAGAGGTTGGGTTCCTTCCCTACATCTTTATTTGCTCCTATTTTCTCCTTCTCTCGCGCATGTTCGCTTAAGTGATTGTGATAGCGTCAGTGACGAAATACTAATGATGATCTCTATCATTCATCGATTTCATTGTCTTGAACACTTTGAAATTTCAAATTGTAACTTTGTGACCAACAAAGGTATCGACGTATTCATGCAAGACAGCAATGTGCTTAAGAAGATTGAGTTAAAATGGTGTGATAAGGTGACGCGGAAGAATATCTGTGATTGGAAGAAGAAAGCCGAGGAAAATAATTGGCAATTGTTTATCTCGGCTCAATTAAGTTTCTAAAGTTTTTGTCCTTTTTTTTTGTACTCAGTTATAAACTTGGTTGGAAATGTTTTGTAAATATTGATTAAACTGAATTGTTTAACCGTGAAGTTGGCCGCTTTTTTTAAAATTCTAATTAATATTTCTAGTGATGGAAAATGCACTTTATTCGTTTAAAAACGCATACAGGCCTGATCGTCCATGACCCGTGTAAAATGACTTTTGAGTCGACCGACGACCTTACGGCGTACGCATTTCAATACATTTTCTAATTTGTCTACTCGTTTTTTTTTTTTTTTTTCAAATTTGGAATAGACAATTTTTTTTTATTTTTAATTATCAGCCCTCGGAACATGTTTTTCACAGAGATGGTTTTAACTTCTAAAAAAAATAAAGATTTAGTTACTCATGTAATGCTTGCAAATAATTGGCACTGTTGCATCATAATCATAATGAGAATAAGAGACTGAGAGAGAGGGTAGATTTTTATTGTCGTGTCGCTTTACCGCGCTTTTATTAAGTCTTTTACTTCATTTCTTAACAAGTCTTTTAACTGAAATCAGCTACGTTCTTTCCAATTGTTTGTGAACTGTGAGAAAATATTTGTCACTGCCAATATGCCACAAATCAAGAGTCCTAAAACTCTGTTTCAAACATGCTTGGACTATGTTACAAACCACATGGATGAGTGGGGAAAGAAATCGCCTAAGCTCAACGGAACAGAAGACACTGAACTCATCGCAAAAAGGACTAATCCTTTCTATGAATTACGTTAGTCATCTAATTTTATAAGGATTCCATAACTTCAATATTTGTAAAATAAATATCTTTTTCAGCTTCCAGGATCATTGAGGAAATCATCTTATGTCTCAAGAAGAAGAAGTTGCTTGAAACAAATGTAATTGAACTTCTCATCAGTCCTCAATTACGCTCTTTGGAATTCAGTTCAATATGTGAGGAAAATAAAGTGTCTGGCCTTCTCCGTCTTGCCACCATTATAAGCCCAGTGTGTTACAGTTTATTTTTTAAACAATGGTATAGGCTTAACATTTAACATAATGATGTTTTTTAGGATCTGAAGAGTCTTCAGCTTACTCATTCAACTTACCATCTTGACAATGATCATAATATAAGTTTTATCCCTAAATTCTTAAAGTTAGAAGTATTGGATATTTCTTATTTCAAAAAAGGAGACTCATGCTTACACCTACTGGGGAAACATTGCAAAAACTTGAGGTTTGTCAACATAGTATTTGAACTATAATTCCAACTTGCTAATCACTTTTTTTTTAAAGAGTGCTTTGTGTAAAATTTAGCACAGTTTCAGATGATGGAATTGAAGGTTTGTGTGTCACTGGGCAGTGCAAATCTATTCAAACATTAGATGTATTTGAAAGCAGTGTTTCAACCAATGGAGTACTGTTGGCTATTCAGAATTTACCTGCTCTAACTATACTTAGACATGAACGTATGGTTGACGTGTTGGCCGATGCCGCTGAAGCAACCGTGGATAAAAAACTCGAACTTCCTCAACTATCCCTGTCGTCACTCTGCCTCTTCACAGAATCAGGTTTCCGTACACTACATTATAGAGTTGGTAGTTTGGCACTTGCTCTGTCCCTATGCTCGTCAATTACTACTCTGGATGTAAGGACTCCGAAAGAATTGACTGACCATGAACTTCAGGCCTTACCTCTTCTTAAAAATCTCAGGATTTTTCGTTTAATGGCTGATGCTGCAATCCACATCACATTTGATGGTGGCGTTGTCCCACTCCTCAAGTCCTTCGGGAAATCGTTGAAGTCGTTGGAACTTTCTTTTCTCAATGTTGTTAATATTCGAGCTATCATCGAGTATTGTGTGAACCTAAATACCCTATCTTTAATGGGAAATAATAGTTATTCCATCGCCTGGCCTGAAGAAGAACCAAAATCTTGTGAAGAAAAACGGATCAAAGTGGAGGAACCTGATTTGATGAAGAATCTTGAAGAATTGAACATTTTTCACTTTGGAAAATGTGTTGAAAAAGAAATTATTATCACACTTCTTTCATCCTCTTCGCTGAAGTCCATTTACTTGAAGGGTTGTTGTCTTCTCACTGATAAAGTTCTACTGGAAGTAGCTGACAATAGCCACTCGTTTCAAAACTTAGAGACTTTAGTAATAACTGATTGCAAGACCTTGTCTAAGAAAGGCATTAACGTCTTGATGAAAGAAGGCAACTCTCTTAAGAAACTCGAATTTAAAAATTGTTTTAGGATTTGGCCTAAACATGTTGCTTCTTGGACCAGAAAAGTGACCAGAAAAAATTGGGATTTATTAATTGAACCTCAAGTTCCCGTTGACTGTGATGCTGACAGCCAATCTGATGATGATAGCGAATCTGATGATGAAGAACCTCCTGAAATATTTTTTAACTTCATGCTTCACGAATTTTTACAAGCAGCACAGGCGTTTCATGAAAATGTATCGGACGAAGAGGAGAGTGACGAATATGATGAGCATGATGAAAGTGGGGATGAGGAGGAAGATGTTGGTTATGAGGAGGAAGATTTTTATGATGAGTAAGATGTTGATGATGATCAGGATTTTGTCTTTTAATTTTGAAGTCAACTTTTTGGGCTCCTACTTTTTCTGTTTGTACGTTTCTTGTTTTTAAAACAAATAAAACTGAGCTTGGTTAGAGAGTCTGCAACCCTGAAATCTTTATGCATCGTATTGATTCCTTTTGTTAAAATTATTAAGTGATGCAGTGCAGTGGATAAGTTATTTGAACAAAGATTGACGAACGACGATTACAGGTAAGTGCATGCAATGTTTTTATATCTGTAAATTTAAAAAAAAATTGTCAAATTTGACCTTGTATGTTTGTTTCGTTTTAAAATTGGTTTAAATTTCGAGCCCGATGTTCTTTGTTCGTAATTTCATTTCATTCGGTAGATGGCGTTGAAGTTGATTTGTTTTGATTTCTGCATGATTTCTGAAATGTCTCGTGAGTTAAGTAACTGGCAAGAACTGTTAGATTCTTTTACAAAAACTGGTTTTAAACAAGGAAAAGTGAACAGAATTCACCAATTAAAAAGTAATGCAGACAGAATTAAATATATCCTTCATGATGAGGAATTGAGGTATTTGTTAACATTGTTTTTTTTCTTTAGAGTCTTACACATCACTATAAAACTTGTACTATTATTATTGAAATTGTAGAGGAGTGTTGATCAAATGGATGAATCACCAGGTAAAGCGCGAAAGATCTGATGAAGCCACCAAATTTTTTCGGGAAGTTGGAAACAGGCAGTTTTCTCTGAAAGATTACTCAACGTGTGTAGAAACATACACCCAAAGCATTCTCAGTTGCCCTGAGGAAAATGAAGTTGAACAAAGTCTGGCTCTTGCTAACCGTTCTGCAGCCCTATTCCAATTGGAGTTATATGATGACTGTCTTAAAGATATCAAGATGGCAACATCAAAAAAATATCCCAGTCACTTGTTACCTAAAATTCTAGTCCGAAAAATAAAATCTCTAAAAAAATTGGGTATAGTAGAAGATTTACCAACAACATTAGAAGAATTAGAATCTGCCATGAAACACATGCAAATGACAGAAAAAGGTATTACAGGTCTATACATGTTTGTATATAATTTTTGTTCAAATTTTAAGTATTTTGTTTATTCTCTATAGGAAAAATTCAATCTGACATTAAATTGGTGTTGCTGGATAATCAAGACAATGGGAATGACTGTGGTGAAGCTGTGAATGAAAAAGAGGATGTTGTTTTGCCTTATTGTGGAGAAAATTCTTCCATTAAAGGAGCAAGTTCTGCCTTGGATGTCAAGTAAATAAATACCTTTCTTTCATACATTTAATATGTTAAAAACGCTACATTGCTATTAATTCATTACACCCAACAGGCAATCGAATGAAAAAGGCCGCTACATTGTAGCAAACAGAGATATTAAGGCTGGAGAAACCCTTTTTGTGGAACAACCTAATGCCTTAGTGGTTTTACCCGACTTCCAGGCGTCTCGGTGTCATCACTGTACTCGTCAGTCACAATCAAAACGCTATCCGTAATTATCCTATACGTTAAACAGATTTGTCTTGCAATTAAATTTATTCCTTGATTTGCAGATGCCTGGCTTGCGGAAAAATTTGGTTCTGCAGCGATTCCTGCCGGCAGGAATCATCCTGTTACCACAAGTTTGAATGTGGACTTGAAGCAGTACTGAACTCTGTTGGAATTGCTCATTTAGGGGCGAGAATTGTTATCTCTCATGGGCTAGATTCAGTGTTAGCTTTTCTGAAAGACACTGATAAAGTGAAGAAAGTTCCTGGTATTGATGGGCCTTACGACACAAAGAGTTACCAGGTTATGTTTCATCTGGTCTCTCACACTGAGCGGATGGCTCCTGAAGAAATTTATCAATATGCATTGGTAGGTAAATTTCTTAATTTTGTAACCAATTCTATTTTGATTCATAATTCTTTATTTGACTGATTTTTAGACTGCTGCATTCCTAACTTTGCTGCTGGAACAACACACTTCATTTTTTAAGTCAGTCTCTTTCGAGTCCCAGTGTCTAGTAGGCGGCCTGATTTTGGTTCACGTCTGTCAGATGGTGAGCAATGCTCACGCCATTACGGAACTCTGTGTTATCGACGAGAACAATGAAAGACAAGAGAGAATTGCAACAGCGATTTATCCCTCTGCCAGTCTGATGAATCATAGCTGTGATCCTACCGTGATCAATAGGTTTGATAGGGCAATAATTCCATTCCTTTATCATCTTTTTTCACTGACGTCATTTCCGAAAGTTTCCAAGGTAATACGCTGATTGTGCGGGCCATCCGTAATGTTCGCCAAGGAGATGAAATTTTTAACTGTTATGGACCGCATTATCGTCGAATGAGGAGAAGTGAAAGACTAGAAGCTTTAGAAGCACAATACTGCTTCATCTGCACCTGTGATTCGTGCCTCGATACAAATACTGAAGATTTCCAAGTAACTTAATCAAAGGCATTTTTATTAATTTGAGGATTTAAAATTATTTCTTTCTTTCCATTTCTAGGATGTAATTTATTCATTCTTGTGTCCGTCTTGCCAAGGATCTCTCATTAATCCAAACGGAAACAATTCCTCTGCTCAGAACCAGATGGCTCTATGCAGGTCGTGCAAAATACCCCAAAGTTATTTCACCCAGCTGAAAGCGGATCTAGAAGCAGTTTCGCTTGATGCTAGAGGTATAATTTATTTTACTATTATGGTTTTAAGCTCGAAAATAATTTAATTGAACTGAAAGGAACGGAAGCGATGGATCAAGGCGATATAATGGCAGCAATCAAACTGTTAACTAAGTGCGTGCAACTCCGCAGCAAAGCCTTGTTCAAGGGGCATCCGGATCTGGGAAAGAGCGCTGACAAGTTGGCCCAATGTTATGCATTCATTGGTAAATTTTGTAAACTACAAATGGTATCCTCACTTTTTACTATTCTGCAATTTTTTTTTGCAGGCAAATATGAAGAGTGTGAGAAAATGTTGCGAATCTCGCTTACCGCTGTTGAACAGCGCTATGGTCGGTACAGCATCGAAATGGCAAACGAGTTGCAGAAATTCACGGATGTGTTGATGGAATTGGCGTCGAGCAGAAATCAACGTGCGCGTAATGAGCTGGCAAATTATTTAGAAGAAGCCATGCTCATTTACCGAATCCACTATGGACCATGGAGTGCCAGTTACAAAGAGTTGCAAGTCAAAAAGGTCCATTTGGTTTCTCTGTTGATGAATTAATCTTAAGTGGATTATGTATTTTAAACAATATTTATTCAATTTAATCAAATCATTCAAGTTAAAATAAATTGAACGAATTTAAAATACAAATTACACGGAGAAAGTACTTGAAAACAACAGGAATACGGGCCATCTTTAAATTTTGTAAAAAAATGTAAGCATAGATTCATGTTACTTATTAGATTGTCCTTTGTCTATGCAGTTATATTGTTTCTTCAAAACGCCGAGCTTCTGATCATAAAAAGGTAAGACTGCAATCTTTTCTTTACTTAATGTTTGATGGAAGAAACTTGCAGTCTATATGGTAGGTCTAATTTTACAAGCTGATATTTAAAATCTAGCTTCGAGAGTTGAACTGTCTTTCAACTTCGAAGAAAGTGGTTCTTGTTATTATTGGAAATCGGCTATCATGGAAAGAACGTCCATTTTCTTAAAGTTTAGAGAATTTATTTTCTTTCAATTATCAAAAAATCACAACTAAAATTAAGATTACCCCATGCATGATATCAAATCACTCCCTTGAGGCTTGAGCATGAATAGTATATACACACATACAATTATACGCTAGTTAAAACGATTAGACAAAATAATAATTGCGCTTGCTAGTATATTAATATACTAGCAAATTTGCTGGAAACCGGAATCTTAGAATCTCGCTTAGAATCGTGCTAACACCAGCGTCGTATTATAAAGTTAAATTCGCTTCTCACCTGGCACTTTACCTGGCATTTTTTTCCCAAAAAAATGCAATCTGTAAAAAAAAAAAAAAAGTTTGGAGCTAGATCTTCATATTGTCGACATGTATCGACACACTAGTTAAGAAAAAAAATTTTTAAGGAAAATAAAAAGACGGATCATAATGCGTCTTCCAAATATGCGCACCTAATAATGGGGGCTCATCAGCAGCTCATACTTGCAGGACCTACCCATGACATGATATTACATACTGAGTTCTTAGTTACAGTTGAATACTTGAATTGCAACATAATTTACACAGCATTACAAAAGTTAAAGTGTTAAACCAGTTAAACTGTCAAAAAAAGGAAAACTCAGTCCAGAGAATCAGAGATGACTGGTCCAGCAGCAGACTACAAACACAGACCAAGAATAGAAAGACTGACATCGGCCTATCTCTGATGAGAGGATGCTTAAAATCATGCTCGTGTTTGCCGCAAGTTGGCGCTGCCTCTGCAGCCCGTACTTTTTTGCGGATTTTTTCCCTTTCCCTACTGATTCAATGCTTCACACACCCGGGATTTGTGAATAAACTATGATAGCTAATTTTTTGATTTTTATTTCGTAATTATAAGCAAAAATTCTTTATATCCCCTTATTCGTTTGAACTGTATTGGCAAGCCAAGTCTTATATATGCATAAAAATTTCGGAATTTTTCCCTCATTTTCTTGTTCGTTTATTTCAATCGTGAAACGCTGTACCCTACGTCAATACGGAAAGCTGAGCCTATACGGTTCTTCTCTCCGTATTGACTCAAGGTACAGCGTTTCACGATTGAAATAAACGAACAAGAAAATGAGGGAAAATTCCGAAATTTTTATGCATACATAAGACTTGGCCAATACAGTTCAAACGAATAAGGGGATATAAAGAATTTTTGCTTATAATTAAGAAATAAAAATCAAAAAATTAGCTATCATAGTTTATTCACAAATCCCGGGTGTGTGAAGCATTGAATCAGTAGGGAAAGGGAAAAATCCGCAAAAAAGTACGGGCTGCAGAGGCAGCGCCAACTTGCGGCAAACACGAGCATCATTTATGGGGACGTATAGGCCGATGTCAGTCTTTCTATTCTTGGTCTGTGCTACAAATGTCGCAAGCATTCGTCTGCTGGTTGTTTTGACAACAAAGTGTCAGTTGCTGGTGCTGTGGATTTTGTGATTAAAATCGTCGTTCGTTTTCTCAGTTTACCAGTGTTTTGATTAGAAAATTATGGTTAGTTTCTCATCGACGATTTCGTGTTTTAAATCTACGTGTGCGACTTGTGGTTTAATGAAACATACATGACAATGAATCAAAGACTACAAATTGCTTCAAGGACAACTTCAGACTAGAGTTTTCAAGTAAGTTTCACGTGATAATTGATGTTTGTAAGTAAAGAAACAAAAATCATTTATTAGATTTGCAAAAACCTGATTCGTTTGATCGTTAGTGTGTTTTTCATTTACTTCCGGTTTCTAAATGTGCCCATAGCTAAGTAACTATTGAGCTGACGCAAAAAAAGAACCTGATTTTCGTGATCCTCGTGTAAAATGTGGTACAGCTCACGTTTCCATCCAAAATACCCGAAAATCGTCGAAAATCGCAAAAAACGCTGGACTATAGTTCAGGAAAATTTTTTTTGGGCCATGTCATGGATTTCGTTTAAAATACATCTGTCCCAACTGAAATTTGATGGGGATCACGAATCTGTTAGTAATTTTGATCACAGCTCAATAGTTGAGGAGTTATTGGTCTATTTCCGGTGCACTTCCGGTAAAATTTGAGTTTTCTAATTGGCTAAAAGTAAAAAGTGAGCTTTGTTCTCCACAAAATTTCTATCAATTAAAGCATAGTTTAAGTAAAGAAGAATTGTCTATTTAATATTTATTTGTGTCTAAAGAATTGCTGGATTGACAATCCAGTTTTAAGGATGAGTGTCTAATGACTAACGCTAGATGTCCTTCGCTGTTGTTGTCCTGGTCTTGTAAGAAAATGTCTTTCTTCCTCTATTTTTTCGATTTTTTGTTGTATTATGGATAAATTGAACCATAAATTCGTAAGTAATTTAATCTAGAGCGTATGATTAGGGTTAATATTTGTGCCCAAATTCTACTTGAAATCCGAAAAAATTTATTGTATGCCTGCATGTTGTCAATTTCAGGTCTGACAGAATCAGCCTACATTGCCTACCTAATCAACTAGTTGCTCAATGCTTCTCGTTCATGTTTCAATTTCCTCCTTATGCTGCAAAATTGTTACCCAAGAGTTAGGATTACATGTACTCCATTGGTAAGCATATTTTTGAATTCTAAATATGGGAATCTCCTTCGTGACATATCATTACAAGTTTATCCATCTTTTAATTGTCTCTTATTGTACAGTTTCATTTACATGTGCGTTAGAAGCTTCTAAATCACATACAAGGAAGTCTGGAACAATGTGTGGAATTTCTACCGTGGATTTCTATATACTCTTATTCTATGCCTGCACATCACAAAAGCTATTGTGTATCAAAACAGACTGGCTACAGTAGATGGAGGTGGTGTGATTTATGTTTTTCCATTAACATGCCTTTTAATACGATCTGTGGCCTTTTAGAAGCGAAGAAATTGAAGACTCAACAATCACCTGATAGTTCTTCAGAAGGCTATTGCTCTGATCCATCACCTATCTTCATGTGTAAGTTATTTTGGAAACTAGAATTCATTTCATGTTGATTGTAATTCTAACGATTCTTTTATTTCTTATTTAATGAAGGATTGTTGTGGACTATTTACTGTGGTGCCGTCATGTTCAACGTGGATCATCAATGACATCATCTGCACGTTCAACTCGGAGTCATCTGTTATTGCTGTTGGTATTTTGCTGGTGATGTGCAGCTGGTGATTTCTAAGGAGGCTGCTGATCTGCACCAAAGTCTTTCAGATGTAAGTTATTTTGGAAACAAGAATTTGGTTTAGGTTGATTGCAGTCTTATGATTCTTTTATTTATTTATTTGGATGAAGAATTGGTGTAGACGGAATGCTGTGGCGCCTCACAACTTGTTCATCGTGGATCATCACATCTCTACGTTCAGCTTGGAGTCATCTGTTATTGCTGTTGGTATTTATGTCTTTTGTTAGTTTACCCGTTGGCTGCCACGCCTTTGTTCCCCCACGTTAGCTTGTTCCGCCGAAAGGCGTGTCTTAGTGTGCACCATAGGGACTTCCCCCTTGTCGATGCGGTGATGGGTTGTAGATGCGTGCACGCTATTTACTACTCCCATCATCGTGTCAGCCCGGACTTGTCAGCAATGGCAAGTCCCACCTTGGTCGTGGATCCTTCGGACACGGCAGCGTAGATGTAGTAGAAGAGCAACTTATGAGTTGCATGGCGTGGCAGCCAACGGGTTAACTATAAATGTATGTATGTTATGTATAATTGTATGTATGTCATGTATGTCAAAATAGTGGAGGAATTGTGGGTGGAGGTGGGACCAATAAATCGCAATTCTTTCTAATCTTTATATTTTCTTATATTATTTTCCACATGATATATTTTGCACAATAAAAACAAACTTTTCATAACACAATAGAGACTATCGTACTTCCTCAGATTCAAAGTACTGACAGTCAATTAAATACTCAGCAACAAAATGAAAGTTAGAAATGGCTAGTTCTTTTTTTCCCTCTTCTAGTATTTTGAGGTCCACAGCATGACACCAACTGTTGCCACGGTTTCTCCTCCATCCTCCAGTCAGGAATACTATAAGTCAAATAAAACATGAATATTGGCAGCTCAAAGAGGAAAGTCATCATGTAACACAATGAACCTAGACAAAACTGAGAATGCATACAACAAAGTCTACTAATGTTTGAAGGAAGTAGTTTTATCTTTCAGATTTAAGACAATTTTGAGCAGAAAGGCAACTTTGATAATTTTTAAAGCAAGAGTGCTATATCAAATATCAGTTTACGAACATAAAATTGCAAAGTGTCGATTACCAGTTAAGACAGTCAACAATTTTCTGAAAACACTTATTGGAAATTCTATGGAGAATAGCAGGGAGAAAGAATTAATGGTCGATGTTGAAACTTGAAAGGGTAATAAAAAAGATACTCAAGAAATAAATTCAGAAGATCAACGTTCCAGAAAACCGGCCATCTTCGACGAAAACCACGCGATTACGAAGCAGACGAAGAAAGAAAGAGAATAATTCATGATGTAGTTCATAGTTTCTCTACCAGGTGTCGTTGTGTCTGATGAAGAGATGAATAGCGGACTTATGGCTCTATTCAAAAAATTGCGTTGCTTTTTTAACTTTTAAACAACAAACCTAAAATACTGATATAAATTAAACCGTAATACAAAAGAGTTTTGTCAGCCAAGGCCGATTCGAGACGAACGAACCAAATCTAAACGGAAAAATTTAAGATTTTTCGACCAAATTCTTAAAAAAAAAAGGCAATTTTACCAAAAGGCATCCCTTCTTCATCGGGAACCGGCACTGCTTAAGAAGTCAAAGGAAATGAGCCAAGCATTTTAAACATTTTCTTTTTGCTTATGCCAGCCGAAGAAGTTCCGAGACGTAATATTTCACTGTTAATGCTCAGCCGGATACTCTGAACGAGAAATCCTCACTATGAAGTAGCAAGTGCACAGCTAGTAAAATGTTCAGCAATAAATTGGGTTGTGTCCTGTGAAAAAAAAATAATGAATAAATAAATGCCATGTAAAAAGCAATGAAAGCAATATCAGAATATTTACCTTACTGAAGCAACAAGGAAAGTGGGAAAAGTGTACAATTCACTCAGATTTGTTGTAATGAATGAATTCTAGCATTCAATCCAGTGTCATTCACCTTTTGACATTGACAAGCAAAAAGCAAGTAAAATGTACAGCAACACCAACCATTTAACTTGGTGCCCCAAATTCTACACGAATTCTTTTAGTTTTTCAAATTATTAAGTTTAATGTCTTGCATATAACAAAGGTAACACACACTGACACACACACAGAATATCTCAGTACTCAAACTAAAAAAAAGAATTTCAAAAGTTCAATAGAAATAGTTTTTATAACAGTCAACATTTTTATGGCATCAATTTATTAAGTGTTTCGAAACAATCATCGAAGAAGAGAGTTTGCCATGAATTAATACGATAAAATGTGTTGTTGTATGTGTTGTGTTGTATCTTGTATGTTCGAAAAAATAACTTAAAAAGCTTACTAACCTCAAGGAAGGAGAACGCAATCACACAAGCTCAAAATCGGGACAATCACGCAAAATCTCATTTGTTTTGAATAGCAGACAATTTTTTTTTGGAATCGATGGGTTGGTCTCCCGGTATCGATATATCGGTCTCGATCACAGACGGATATTTCACCTATCAGCTCAGGCTATCACCATCTTCGAGAAAACAAAATATTTTCGAGTTATTATAAGACATAGATTATTTATTAATCGATGTTGGACATCAGACTTATCAATCAACGTGAATAAAATATAAGAAACGTAAGTGATATGCGCTTGACGTGGTTACAATAAGTGTGCCAATCAATATAATCAGTTACATTTATACACAGTTGCTTTCCGATCCCAAGCAGGTCCGCCTGCTTGCACCGACCTCATCTGATAAAGTTGTAAATTCAATCGTTTAACAATTAATACCAATGTCAGGGAAGAAAGTGAACATGTTTAGTCCTTGCTGAAGATGTGGACTTCTAGTTGTTCGGAACACGATCCATCGTAAGACTGAGATCAAACATGAAATCTTTGGAAAATCCGTCGCCCATCAATGTGAGCAGCTTGGCAAACACGATCGTGACTAGAGTAGACTGTAGATGTAATAATATAACATAACATAACACCGTTATTAAGTTGTTTTGCCTTTGTCCAGTTTGAACTTTGTTCTGTTTTATTGCATACTACAACAAAATCAGTGAAAACAATAAACAAGTATTTTTGAATGTTAATAGATAACAATTTCAAATAAATGTGCCATGGAAAACAAAACAATATCGAAAAAGTAATTGATCGGTTTTGAGGGTAGAAGCAAACATTCACATAATCAAAAAAGTCTAAAATGTTGGGACTTTAAAGTTGATTCCTTCATGGTTAAATGCGCTCCCAAATGTTTTCGCCAAGAGCTCCAGGATCTTGTGGTGTGCAGCTACAACCTACAGCGACGTTAGTAGAGATAATGCTCTCAGTCAAGCCAGTGCCCGGATTGCTGATCGAGATTTGTAGAGTTGTCATCAGTTGTTTGCAACTGTGACCTGTCCCGCCACAGTTTTCATTTCGGCAAGATCCTAAACAAACAATGTCGTCTATATCGATGACAACATTTCCTAGTGGATGATCTTGTTTAAGCGTTTTGTTCTCCACTCGGAAAGGACAAACAGTATGAGGATGTTTCCCCAGTTCCATCAGTTCATCAACTACAGACACAGCACGATGATGAAACGAGCACTCGTTAGCAGCTGACCGTAGTTGGTGAACAGTGTCACTCATTGGGATGGCAGTGCTGTGAAGTGTCAAACTAAAAATGACAGAACAGCCAAAAAGAACTGAAATCAAATGGGCCTGCATGCTTGTGAATAACTAAAAACGGTAAAATTAAAAGAAATTAGGAACAACTAAACATTTGTTGTTTACGTGGACCAACAGGACAAGTTCTGATGGATTCAACACACGAATCCTGCATAATATATACTAGTACGGGTATATCCAAAATGGGAGAGATCGCGTATCACGTTTCAACCTAAATCAAAATTGGGAAATCCGTCAAATATTTCTTAGATTATCAGTTTAAAAAGTAAATTAGTCAAGAATTACGGATTCAAAGCTCTGCTGCAACCATTGAAGTGCTTGGGAGAATTGAAATTGTTTTCCTACGTTGGTGGAAGATAACAATTTTTTATTTTCCGTTTATGAAGACACGTCTCCTACGTCATCTATAACAGTACAACCTTTCAGAAAGACCACGTAAAAGTCGTTCAGCTATTCATATTATCTTCTTTTAAAAATGAGGTTTGGTACTTTCCGGTGCGATTTCCTTCCTGTCTCAAGCTGCTGAGATTTTTTTCCTTATTCGTCAACCACAAAGACAATCCGTTTTCAAGCGATATTAATTAGTCTTTAAAATACATTATTCCTATGAATTGCAGTTTAAGGCTGACTTTTTGACATTCAACTGCGGTCTATCTTTCCAACCGAATTTTCCGATATTACAGCTAGGCGTCCGTAAACGTGTCCCAAGGATCTGTCAGCCACAATAAAAAACTTTTGTTGCAACATCTAAAGGGAAGTTATGTTAACACAATAAAATCATTCGCTTAAAATTGCAATACAACGAGGGAAATGTTTGCGTAAATTGGAAGTAATATGACGTACAGTACGGGGACGTGAATTCAGAAATATGGCATTGAGATCAGCGACACACAACTCGGATTTTTTTACTACATTTAATCAGAAACTGAATTGGAGTCTATGGAAGTCAATCTAGCTAAATTTATATCTGATCTAAATGGAAAATCTGGTCAGAACCTATCAATAAGTAGGGAAATATTAGTCTAGGCAAGGATATGACGGGGTAAATCTAGAAAAGAAATAAATAATTTAATAACGTAACTCTAAATTTCAACCATTTCGTCATTATCACCGGATGTCATAACACAGTTCTCTGGATCTGGACCTATCGAACTACAAAATATAAAAAAAAATATTAATTGTTTCCTTTTACAGCTGTGGGTAAGTGGGAATCAGTTTTAGCATCACTATTATTTACGAGGATGTTATGCTTAAGTTTGGGAGAAAAGCAGGAAAACTGTGGTTAGTCTCGTATCGTACAGTAAGGGATTGCCAAGAAGAGGCATTATGTTGCATCGTTTCTTTCTTTCGTCGAGATTGTCGTCAGCATTTACTGAAAAATAACCAACATGTTTTCCTATCGGCCCATCACCTTTCCTTCCAAAATGAAGCGAGTGGTTCTGTGAATTCCGTTGGTGAATAAACTCAGCATAATACAGGGTTAGTCCAATTAACAACTTACTAATTACAACTTTTACTTTTAACAACCCAAGATAGAATGCTCAATTGTTATCAGACACATGCCCACCAGACTACAATTTATTTAACTTGGTTCATACCTCAAGTTAAAGCAGTAACTATTAAAATTCCTCCACATCTTAATGCCTTTCTTTACAGATGCTTTAAATAAATTTCTTACTTGAGCAGCAGTGTTTACTGTCCCTGTCTATGAACTGACAATTCTACTGAAGGCAAATCTTGCCAATCAAAAATGTATGAAGAAAGTACTAAAATTCAACATTGTCATCAGTTTGCTAACTCAGTCTCTGTTGCCATAATCTAAATCATGTAATATCTACAAAAAGAATAATTTAAAAAAATTCCCATTACTTTTCATGCACTGTTTAAAAGACTTCCTTAGGAAGAGATAGATAGCAAGTCAAGAATTATCAGAATTCATTCAATCTTGCATCAATATCCTGCAACAAACATTTAGCCATTATTCTTAATGAAATACAACTCAGTTTAAGGTAGGTAAAACAAATATTGTGATGTTAAGTCATTCCACAATTACCTACCAGAAATATGTAACATTTAAATATTTCATAATAGTTACAGATTGGTGGTAAGTCTCTGTTTAGACTACAATTGGTGTTACGTTTTCAAATTATTCCTGATGTTTCCAAGCTTAAAAACAATTTCTTTAAAATTTACATTACCTCTGGCTGTTGCTGATTTTGTCTGTGAATATTTAGGAGATTGAGGCAAATTTTAGAGGATATAAATATTTCACTCATAAATTTAACTAATCTCCTTTACATCAACAGGAGTTCAAAGCCTTGTTCGAAGAAAACCAGTAACTGCATTTCTCACCAATTCTGCACCTTCTGGAATGAAAAATAGAGTAAATTTTGCTCTTAACATTTGTACCACAAAATAGTTATTACTTTGAGATAATTCTTTAAAAGAAACATTCTACTCTCTTATTTCATCACAAGAGTGACAAGAGTAGGCAACTTGTCCATGCTTCCAGCCATGAAAATGTACATCTTACAAATTTTAACATTAACTCATACAATTACCACTTTTTCAATGAAATAGTTTACTTTCTCCGTTTGTTACTTTTTGTTCGATGGTAATCGACGACTGAACGAAAAGACTTCGAACAGGCACGGCTTGTGAAATCGAAAAAACGTTAGCAGCAATCATGGACGAACCTGCTCAAAGCTTCGATGAACAATGAACGTTGTGGCAGGCAACTGGCAAGCGTTGGCCGTTGGGGCTTGGACAATGGGCAGTATGGGGAAACCGGAAACGCGAAATTTTTCCTAGCGGTCAAGTTTGTAACTGGAGATATTTGAATTTGAATTTCAACAAGAAAGTAGGTATCGATTAAAATTTAAATTCAGTGTATTTTTCAAATCAAATTATTTTGTAACACAATTACAAATACCATCAAATTATTTAAAATTAAACAGTTTGTGTAGTTTTGAGATACATAAAATTTGGCCGCATTTGTAAGTTGCTAGAATTTTCTTGTATTAGTACGAATTTTTGAACTTTATAGAATCGCTTCTGATAGCTTCCGGTACGACTTGCAATTCGGATAGGGCACTGGTGACAATTTGGGCCTGATTTCCATATTACTGACATAAACATGAAACTCTGACATATTTCTACTACTGGATACGCAACAACTAGTTTTTTTACAAGCTCCATTTATTTTCAGCTATCACCGAGTCGTCACCAAGTAATCCATGATGGGGTCCGCTGATAACGAGAATTTACTAACCCCAATAAGGGAAGTTAGTCACGTGATAGAAGTCACGTACACATCTATATCCAAATTCGGAGGAAGATACAAAGATGAAACAAAGACAAAACCCAACGGGAAAAAGGGATGATGATACACTTTTACATTCAGTATAAATAAATACAGGGACTAGTCACCAGCAGTTGTGCTCAGCGCTCATCCTTCAGCATTTGCAGTATATTACCCAGATCCATTCATATTTTCCACATAGGCCAAACATTGGATTACTTAATAAACGCGGGATCCTGAACTCAAAACAATTAAATGTAAAGTCACAAAGATTTTAAGCTAAAACTTAACTTCTTTCATCTGTTTCAAATATTATTTTGTTTATCTTTATAACTGATCGTGACATTCGTTAGACTCTTTAATAAAATTCTGCATTTAAATTTTTGTTAGAAAAAATTCTAAATTTGTTTAAAAACTAGTTTAGTTTTAGACCAATAACTTTAAAATTAGACGGATAATAATTATTCGTTCTCTATTTAAAATGAGGAGGAATAGAACATTAGAATTCTCGTGAAATGTAATGATTTTACTTAAAAATGTTTTTAATTTCTAGGGATCGTCACTTAAGCAAGGACTATGGAGAATGTAATGATGTCAAGCTTTCACAAAAACTTCCAAATTTAGCGAAACCAGATACAAGCCCCGAGCAGAACGTCAAGTCTCTTCGCATCAGCCAGTCTGCGAAACCAGTGCACGAGACATATTCAATCGGTAAACCTGTCTTGCCGACACACTCAGATCCTGTTACTGGCCCCAGTTTCTCCGACGCTAATCAGCATTCAACACCAGACGCTGTTATGGAGGAAAATGTTCGGATGAGGAAAGCCATCAACGATGTAAAATTGAAATTTATTCCTGTGATCTAAATCAGTCGTCAATGATCATAGATACTCAAAATTTAATTATTTTAATTTATACCTGCAGGCAGTGTTGGCACTGACCCGTAAGATTCGCGCACCTTCCGAGCAAACTGAAAATGTTTTTTTACTGTTCAATATGCTGAAAGAATCTGAGAGAAAGCAAAAAAAACAACAGCGAGATTTGGAGGATATGGCAAATAAGGTCAGGAAATAATTGACATTTAAAAAATCAATTAAATTACCCCATATTTACCCAATATCAGATGAAGGCTCGAGAGTCGGAATGGGCTGCTGAGCGACTGATCTTTGAAGAGAAGGAGCAAGTCAGTAAACAAATGATTCTTACCCTGCAAGAAGAGAATTATAAACTACGGAAATCCCGTTCAGTAAGTTTTCTATTAATAAATATTAAGGTTAATGCTTTCTGATTTCATGTTTTTCGTTTGCAGTTTGTTTTCTCACCTCGCAGACAGTTGAATTAATGGAATATCAAGTCATCGTAGAATTTAGCCCTGTAATTTGTCTGATTACAGTAAAGCCGCATAGAGAATCCTGAAATTAATAAAAATTGTCTTCTTCCTTGTATAACAACTTTCGGCCGATATAGAGCATATCTGTAAGTCGGCCAATCCAATTCGATGAAAGAAATAGTATATAAGAAATAAGCATATTGTAGAAAGTGGATGTCAATTCAAATACAATATGTGTTGTCGCTTTGAAATAACAAGACATTTGATCCTTCAATCAAATTCTTGAAGTAATAATTGCAGACAGGAAATATATGGAACTTAGAATTTCACGAAAGGTATTCATCGACTTCGAATAATGAAAAAACAAGAAAAACAAACCGAAACTTTACTGTGCATTAACCTTGTGTATGGCAGCACAAGCGACATAATCCCATTAATACCTTGGTTGGTGTAGATTGTAGAACTTTGGTGTTGTGATTCAAACGTTGTTCTTCAGTTTGCAAGTGTTTGATTAGTTATCTTTAAACGACGATTTCGTGTAAAACATTTATATATGCGACTTATATTTGTGGTGTAGTATGCACGAAAGTGATTCAAATACTGTCACTTCAACCAGGATAACACACAACCACTACCAGGATACTTTCACACCATTGGATTACAATCACTTCCAGGATAACTTCAGGCACTAATTTCAACGTCACGGCTCGAGCTTCAAATTCCTCCGCCAGGTGGCCGGCACTCGTTTCTTCGGAACTCCAACAACGCCACTAGATGGCTGCTGCTACCGGGGATAACTTCAGGCTAAACTTTTCAAGATAACACCGATAACACACAACCACTACCAGGATACTTCAACACCACTGGATTACAATCACTTCCAGGATAACTTCAGGCACTAATTTCAAACAAAGCCCTCCTCCACAAGTCGGACTACTACTACGCCGGAGCTACTACACCGAGCCAACCACACCACCCCTACTACACCAGCCTGCGACTACGCCTGCCTCCACTCAAACGCAGCCTTCATCACACATACACCATCGCCTTCTCTGCTGACCCAGTTCCTCAGAGCTATGCCTAGTTCAGTTGATTCTACTTCTACTATAATCCCATGTGATCTGTGTTGCTAACATCTCACTGCTTGTGCTCCTACTCTCGTATTGAATCTTTCTTCTCTGTCTGAATTTCATTTGGTTGTTGTTTGCTGGTTTGTTTGTTTGTGTCTGCGTGTGTGTGTTGTGTGTGTCTCCTTCTCTTACTTGCCCTCCACCCCCTCCATCCGGGTCTCTATTGGAAGGAATCTGGACTCCAATAGAGAGTACTGAAGAGTGAAAGGTTCTCGGTAGATCACCTTTTAGCATTGGTACTGACTGGTGAACCAGTTTCACTCATCCGCTTTCTGGTCGGGATTGCGTGAAAGTACCGGATCCGAAACTAAGTAAGGTCAAGGCGTAGTGGTCGTCACTCAACCGACTCTTTCTTGTCATCCGTTCCGTTGGTTTAGCACCGAGACTCCACTAGTTCTCTGAGCAGCTGACTTGACACAACGAACCTAATACAATCAGTGTATCATCCTGGTCTCGGTCATACTCGGCTCGTTCAGTAGAACGAAGGGATAATTGGGCCATTCTCGACGTGTTCGGTACTGACTCGTAAGAGAAAGAAGATTGTTCATTCCGCTCTACGGTCCGTTTCCCGAAAGGTGAGGTGAAAGACGAAGGTGAGTGTGAAACTGGCACTGGAAAAAGATTTGAATATAAGAGAAATTCTTTATTCATTTCTACTTTGGAGAGAACGGCTAGAGAAGCGACGGGCTGAACTGAACCAAAACCTACCGTCAAGCGGGGGAAGGCACGTTCAGTTGACGAGCTTCTCATCGATCCTTCTCGACCAGTCCGAGCTATTATCGAATGGGCGAGAGGCTTTCACGATACGAGCGAACAGTAGAGTGAGAAGTCCACCCTCGATTTAGACTCAATACACTTTCCGTCTTTGGCCATTTTCTTCGTGTGTTTACCTGTCACCCGCACCGCTTCCATCCACATCCAAACTCAGCCATTATCACACCATCACCTTCGCCATCAGCATCGACTGACACTCCATCCTACCTACTCACCAACATGGAGAGAGCCTGTGCCAACAGTGCCTGTAGCAAATCCTTCATCTGCCACAACAAAAACAAGAAGTTTTGCTCCACGCTATGCTACCCATCTGTCATCCGCGCGGCTGCTAAACAGGCCGAAAAGAACGGGGCCCTGGTGGAAGCGGCCGGCAGCGTCTCTCTAGGAACCGCCTCTGCTACACTGGCTCCCTCTCCTGCGCCAACCTACTACGAGTCGCCTGAGCACACATCCACTAGAAAGACAGGGGATGATTCCTGGATCCCATCTCCACATCCGGGCTGTTCTCCTCCCACGATGCGACCTGGCAGGCCCAGACGAGTTCCTGCTCCACCCACCATCACTCCTACAGCTAACTTCCCACTGGCAGGCATCGATGCTCCACATCCGGCTCTTTCTCCTTCACACGTTAGGCCACAGCCAACGCCTCCAGCGACAAGACGAGCTCCTGCTTCACCTACTACCAATCTGCCAGCATGCGTCTCTCACCAAGGCCCTGTCGTTCCATACCAGCCAATCTCTTCGCCTCACTCTCCTCTCGGGACTTCGCCTACCACGAACTCCGGCGCTTCCAGTCCCTCTCTCCAACTAGAAGTAGTCGATCTGGACGGCAGCCTGTCTGACGACGAAGACGGTTCTACTCCTGCCAACCTCTTCTATGAACGCTGGGCTCCCATAATCGTGGAGTGCTCCTCCAGGACTGAGCTGGACACGATCGCAATTGATCTCGCTGCCGACTGGCACTCTCGCACTTCGAAAGACGACCCACCTAGCAGTGAGACCTCTAGACCTCCTCGTCCTTCTCGTCCTCCTCAGACGTCACCTCAAAGGTCCGACACGCATAGGCACCAGTCCAGGCAACAACAGCGAATCCGCCAGAAGAACAATGCCAAGCGATGGGAGGCGGCCAGCAAACTCCAAGCTCTCTTCATAAGATATCCGAAGAGGGCCGTACGCAAGGTTCTGGGCGAGACATCGCAGTGCTACACCGGCTCCATCGACTCCGCCACACTCTTCCTCAAGGCCACCTATGAGCAGCCTCGCCCTCCGGAAGCGGACGTCATGGAAGCTAAAGCGGCGTACGACGCATGCGCTTGGGCCCCTCTGTCTGACGACGACCTCTCCTTGCTCTCACTTCCACCATCGAGCCAGGAGGTCGCACACAAGCTCAAACGGGCCTCCAATACTTCTCCTGGAGCTGACGGCGTCGAATACAAAGATATTCTTCGTCTGGACCCATTCGGGCGGCTTCTTGAGCTCCTCTATGCTGCGGTCTGGCTCTATGGCATTCCTGCCTGCTGGAAATCGGCTCGCACCATCCCGGTATACAAGAAGGGCCCTACTGACGACTACGGCAATTTCAGGCCCATTTCTCTGCTTTCCACCATATACAAGCTCTTCTCGAGCTCCATAGCATCCCGCCTTACCGCAGTCGCGTCCGACAATGACTGGTTATCACTGGAGCAGAAGGGCTTCCTTCCTGGGGTCCATGGAATACAAGAACACACCATGCTGCTGGAATCGGCCATCGAACAGGCTAAGCTCAAGAAAAGCCGACTCACCATCTGCTGGCTTGACCTTGCCAACGCCTTTGGCTCGCTCCCTCACGATTTCCTACATCAACTATTTCAGAGTCTACCAATCCCGACGGAGCTCCGTGACATCCTCACCGACATCTACACCAACAGCATCTTCCAGTTTGTTGTCAACAAGGAACTGGTCACCGTCCATCCCACGTCCGGTGTCCGTCAGGGAGATGGACTAAGCTCCATTATCTTCAACCTCGCCGCTGAACCCCTCATCCGCTGCGCCAAGGCTCCTACCAACCTTGGCTTTCCTCTCTTCGGTTCCCTGCTGAAGGCCACTGCTTACGCGGATGACGTCTCTCTCATTGGATCCTCTCCTGATCAGCTTCAGCCCACTCTTGACGCCATGCTTGCTGTGGCGGCGAAACTTGGACTCAGGTTCAACGTCGCAAAATGCTCTTTCCTCTCCCTGTCCAAGGGTAAGGCCACCAACTCATCTCTCCTGCACATTCATGGCACCTCTCTTCGCTGCTTGGAGGAAGGAGAGAGTGAGTGCTACTTAGGCGTCCCCATGGGCACTCGTCTAACATTTCGCCCCGTCTGCGATCTGCCCGACAAGTTGATCAAGGTCGCCGATTCAGACTTGGCGCCTTGGCAAAAACTGGAGGTTTACAGAGCCCACCTACTGCCGTCTCTCTCTCATCATCTCGCCACAGGGAGGGTCCTTCGCGGTTTTCTCGACGAGATGGATGCTCGCTGTGCCGAATTCCTCCGATTCGTGGCCAACGTCCCCCACACTGCTCATAATGGCTTCCTCTATTCTGATCGCAGGGCTGGCGGCTTAGGTGCCTCTCAACTGGCGAAAGATTCGGACATCTGGATCATCGCTCGTGCCACTCAACTCCTCGATAGCAACGATCCGGTGGTCCGCCTCACTGCCAGAGCCCAGCTCAGCCAAAACATCTCCAGGGGATTCAACGTCAAGCCGCCTGATCCGCTGCCCCTCTCCAACTACCTCTCTGGCTCGGTAGAAGGTGGACTCCATGACACCCGTTTCTACAAGTGTGGCTCCAATACCTGGTCCCGTGCCAGGAAATCAGCACGAAGGCTTGAAGTTAGGATTGATGTATCCGGCGATGAATCGACCAAAGTGATCGCCGACGAAGTCTCCTGCCTCTCTCTGAAAGCTGTAAGGGGTCTCCGCACAGTCATCCGGAAACGCTGGACAATCTCCCTCACAAATGCCTTGCATCAGGGCAGGGTAGCAAGGGGGCTACTACTTGACCCATCGAATGACATTGCCCGTCTTTCATCTCATCGGACCTGCCTCTCATTCAATGAGTGGAATCTCATCCACAAGAGCCGCCTCGGCCTGCTTCCGCTCCTCGGGAATCCTGGTTGCTCTGCTCCCAACCCCAAGTGCAGGAGATGCAAGGTCGATGCTGAGACTACCTCGCACGTAACCAGCCACTGCCGCAGCAATCTTCCGGCCATTGGCCGCCGACATGACCTTGTGCTGGCGGAAATTGTGAAAACCATCACCAGGGCCGGCCATACAGCGACTGTCAACAGAGTCTTCCCTGGCTCTACCCTGAGGCCGGACATAGTCATCTCCTCGACCGACCCACCAACAATTATTGATCTCACCATCACCTTCGACGCTCCCGAGTCCCTCGACGCTGGCCATGCTAGAAAAATAGAGAAATACAGCTGCCTGGGGTTAACTTTGCCCTTCGTTATTGGCGCCTTGGGATCCTGGCTCCCTTCGAACAATGCAGTAGCCGTCGCTCTCAACATCCCTCCGGCTCCTTGGCGACGCCTCCGGAGGAAGTGCCGTCTGATGGCCATCCAAGGATCTGTCTCCATTATTCATCGCCACATTCGCGGATACGGGGATGACCAGGATGTCCAGGAAGCCTCTACTCCGGCTCCTTAATGGTTTTGCATGTAATTATATGATATGTTTTGTATGAACTTGTTCTGCATCGTAGTGTATTGTATCTCGTTTTTTATCGCTATGTATTTTATATCTACTGTACCATATCTCGTCTACCTTCGCCAAGTCAATTGAAATTCCCCATCGCACATCTACTACTCTATTATAATGATATGTCGTTGTCACGTCGTCGTGAAATACAGTTCTATGTCTCAGGAAAATTTTTTTTGGGCCATGTCATGGATTTCGTTTAAAATACATCTGTCCCAACTGAAATTTGATGGGGATCACGAATCTGTTAGTAATTTTGATCACAGCTCAATAGTTGAGGAGTTATTGGTCTATTTCCGGTGCACTTCCGGTAAAATTTGAGTTTTCTAATTGGCTAAAAGTAAAAAGTGAGCTTTGTTCTCCACAAAATTTCTATCAATTAAAGCATAGTTTAAGTAAAGAAGAATTGTCTATTTAATATTTATTTGTGTCTAAAGAATTGCTGGATTGACAATCCAGTTTTAAGGATGAGTGTCTAATGACTAACGCTAGATGTCCTTCGCTGTTGTTGTCCTGGTCTTGTAAGAAAATGTCTTTCTTCCTCTATTTTTTCGATTTTTTGTTGTATTATGGATAAATTGAACCATAAATTCGTAAGTAATTTAATCTAGAGCGTATGATTAGGGTTAATATTTGTGCCCAAATTCTACTTGAAATCCGAAAAAATTTATTGTATGCCTGCATGTTGTCAATTTCAGGTCTGACAGAATCAGCCTACATTGCCTACCTAATCAACTAGTTGCTCAATGCTTCTCGTTCATGTTTCAATTTCCTCCTTATGCTGCAAAATTGTTACCCAAGAGTTAGGATTACATGTACTCCATTGGTAAGCATATTTTTGAATTCTAAATATGGGAATCTCCTTCGTGACATATCATTACAAGTTTATCCATCTTTTAATTGTCTCTTATTGTACAGTTTCATTTACATGTGCGTTAGAAGCTTCTAAATCACATACAAGGAAGTCTGGAACAATGTGTGGAATTTCTACCGTGGATTTCTATATACTCTTATTCTATGCCTGCACATCACAAAAGCTATTGTGTATCAAAACAGACTGGCTACAGTAGATGGAGGTGGTGTGATTTATGTTTTTCCATTAACATGCCTTTTAATACGATCTGTGGCCTTTTAGAAGCGAAGAAATTGAAGACTCAACAATCACCTGATAGTTCTTCAGAAGGCTATTGCTCTGATCCATCACCTATCTTCATGTGTAAGTTATTTTGGAAACTAGAATTCATTTCATGTTGATTGTAATTCTAACGATTCTTTTATTTCTTATTTAATGAAGGATTGTTGTGGACTATTTACTGTGGTGCCGTCATGTTCAACGTGGATCATCAATGACATCATCTGCACGTTCAACTCGGAGTCATCTGTTATTGCTGTTGGTATTTTGCTGGTGATGTGCAGCTGGTGATTTCTAAGGAGGCTGCTGATCTGCACCAAAGTCTTTCAGATGTAAGTTATTTTGGAAACAAGAATTTGGTTTAGGTTGATTGCAGTCTTATGATTCTTTTATTTATTTATTTGGATGAAGAATTGGTGTAGACGGAATGCTGTGGCGCCTCACAACTTGTTCATCGTGGATCATCACATCTCTACGTTCAGCTTGGAGTCATCTGTTATTGCTGTTGGTATTTATGTCTTTTGTTAGTTTACCCGTTGGCTGCCACGCCTTTGTTCCCCCACGTTAGCTTGTTCCGCCGAAAGGCGTGTCTTAGTGTGCACCATAGGGACTTCCCCCTTGTCGATGCGGTGATGGGTTGTAGATGCGTGCACGCTATTTACTACTCCCATCATCGTGTCAGCCCGGACTTGTCAGCAATGGCAAGTCCCACCTTGGTCGTGGATCCTTCGGACACGGCAGCGTAGATGTAGTAGAAGAGCAACTTATGAGTTGCATGGCGTGGCAGCCAACGGGTTAACTATAAATGTATGTATGTTATGTATAATTGTATGTATGTCATGTATGTCAAAATAGTGGAGGAATTGTGGGTGGAGGTGGGACCAATAAATCGCAATTCTTTCTAATCTTTATATTTTCTTATATTATTTTCCACATGATATATTTTGCACAATAAAAACAAACTTTTCATAACACAATAGAGACTATCGTACTTCCTCAGATTCAAAGTACTGACAGTCAATTAAATACTCAGCAACAAAATGAAAGTTAGAAATGGCTAGTTCTTTTTTCCCTCTTCTAGTATTTTGAGGTCCACAGCATGACACCAACTGTTGCCACGGTTTCTCCTCCATCCTCCAGTCAGGAATACTATAAGTCAAATAAAACATGAATATTGGCAGCTCAAAGAGGAAAGTCATCATGTAACACAATGAACCTAGACAAAACTGAGAATGCATACAACAAAGTCTACTAATGTTTGAAGGAAGTAGTTTTATCTTTCAGATTTAAGACAATTTTGAGCAGAAAGGCAACTTTGATAATTTTTAAAGCAAGAGTGCTATATCAAATATCAGTTTACGAACATAAAATTGCAAAGTGTCGATTACCAGTTAAGACAGTCAACAATTTTCTGAAAACACTTATTGGAAATTCTATGGAGAATAGCAGGGAGAAAGAATTAATGGTCGATGTTGAAACTTGAAAGGGTAATAAAAAAGATACTCAAGAAATAAATTCAGAAGATCAACGTTCCAGAAAACCGGCCATCTTCGACGAAAACCACGCGATTACGAAGCAGACGAAGAAAGAAAGAGAATAATTCATGATGTAGTTCATAGTTTCTCTACCAGGTGTCGTTGTGTCTGATGAAGAGATGAATAGCGGACTTATGGCTCTATTCAAAAAATTGCGTTGCTTTTTTAACTTTTAAACAACAAACCTAAAATACTGATATAAATTAAACCGTAATACAAAAGAGTTTTGTCAGCCAAGGCCGATTCGAGACGAACGAACCAAATCTAAACGGAAAAATTTAAGATTTTTCGACCAAATTCTTAAAAAAAAAAGGCAATTTTACCAAAAGGCATCCCTTCTTCATCGGGAACCGGCACTGCTTAAGAAGTCAAAGGAAATGAGCCAAGCATTTTAAACATTTTCTTTTTGCTTATGCCAGCCGAAGAAGTTCCGAGACGTAATATTTCACTGTTAATGCTCAGCCGGATACTCTGAACGAGAAATCCTCACTATGAAGTAGCAAGTGCACAGCTAGTAAAATGTTCAGCAATAAATTGGGTTGTGTCCTGTGAAAAAAAAATAATGAATAAATAAATGCCATGTAAAAAGCAATGAAAGCAATATCAGAATATTTACCTTACTGAAGCAACAAGGAAAGTGGGAAAAGTGTACAATTCACTCAGATTTGTTGTAATGAATGAATTCTAGCATTCAATCCAGTGTCATTCACCTTTTGACATTGACAAGCAAAAAGCAAGTAAAATGTACAGCAACACCAACCATTTAACTTGGTGCCCCAAATTCTACACGAATTCTTTTAGTTTTTCAAATTATTAAGTTTAATGTCTTGCATATAACAAAGGTAACACACACTGACACACACACAGAATATCTCAGTACTCAAACTAAAAAAAAGAATTTCAAAAGTTCAATAGAAATAGTTTTTATAACAGTCAACATTTTTATGGCATCAATTTATTAAGTGTTTCGAAACAATCATCGAAGAAGAGAGTTTGCCATGAATTAATACGATAAAATGTGTTGTTGTATGTGTTGTGTTGTATCTTGTATGTTCGAAAAAATAACTTAAAAAGCTTACTAACCTCAAGGAAGGAGAACGCAATCACACAAGCTCAAAATCGGGACAATCACGCAAAATCTCATTTGTTTTGAATAGCAGACAATTTTTTTTTGGAATCGATGGGTTGGTCTCCCGGTATCGATATATCGGTCTCGATCACAGACGGATATTTCACCTATCAGCTCAGGCTATCACCATCTTCGAGAAAACAAAATATTTTCGAGTTATTATAAGACATAGATTATTTATTAATCGATGTTGGACATCAGACTTATCAATCAACGTGAATAAAATATAAGAAACGTAAGTGATATGCGCTTGACGTGGTTACAATAAGTGTGCCAATCAATATAATCAGTTACATTTATACACAGTTGCTTTCCGATCCCAAGCAGGTCCGCCTGCTTGCACCGACCTCATCTGATAAAGTTGTAAATTCAATCGTTTAACAATTAATACCAATGTCAGGGAAGAAAGTGAACATGTTTAGTCCTTGCTGAAGATGTGGACTTCTAGTTGTTCGGAACACGATCCATCGTAAGACTGAGATCAAACATGAAATCTTTGGAAAATCCGTCGCCCATCAATGTGAGCAGCTTGGCAAACACGATCGTGACTAGAGTAGACTGTAGATGTAATAATATAACATAACATAACACCGTTATTAAGTTGTTTTGCCTTTGTCCAGTTTGAACTTTGTTCTGTTTTATTGCATACTACAACAAAATCAGTGAAAACAATAAACAAGTATTTTTGAATGTTAATAGATAACAATTTCAAATAAATGTGCCATGGAAAACAAAACAATATCGAAAAAGTAATTGATCGGTTTTGAGGGTAGAAGCAAACATTCACATAATCAAAAAAGTCTAAAATGTTGGGACTTTAAAGTTGATTCCTTCATGGTTAAATGCGCTCCCAAATGTTTTCGCCAAGAGCTCCAGGATCTTGTGGTGTGCAGCTACAACCTACAGCGACGTTAGTAGAGATAATGCTCTCAGTCAAGCCAGTGCCCGGATTGCTGATCGAGATTTGTAGAGTTGTCATCAGTTGTTTGCAACTGTGACCTGTCCCGCCACAGTTTTCATTTCGGCAAGATCCTAAACAAACAATGTCGTCTATATCGATGACAACATTTCCTAGTGGATGATCTTGTTTAAGCGTTTTGTTCTCCACTCGGAAAGGACAAACAGTATGAGGATGTTTCCCCAGTTCCATCAGTTCATCAACTACAGACACAGCACGATGATGAAACGAGCACTCGTTAGCAGCTGACCGTAGTTGGTGAACAGTGTCACTCATTGGGATGGCAGTGCTGTGAAGTGTCAAACTAAAAATGACAGAACAGCCAAAAAGAACTGAAATCAAATGGGCCTGCATGCTTGTGAATAACTAAAAACGGTAAAATTAAAAGAAATTAGGAACAACTAAACATTTGTTGTTTACGTGGACCAACAGGACAAGTTCTGATGGATTCAACACACGAATCCTGCATAATATATACTAGTACGGGTATATCCAAAATGGGAGAGATCGCGTATCACGTTTCAACCTAAATCAAAATTGGGAAATCCGTCAAATATTTCTTAGATTATCAGTTTAAAAAGTAAATTAGTCAAGAATTACGGATTCAAAGCTCTGCTGCAACCATTGAAGTGCTTGGGAGAATTGAAATTGTTTTCCTACGTTGGTGGAAGATAACAATTTTTTATTTTCCGTTTATGAAGACACGTCTCCTACGTCATCTATAACAGTACAACCTTTCAGAAAGACCACGTAAAAGTCGTTCAGCTATTCATATTATCTTCTTTTAAAAATGAGGTTTGGTACTTTCCGGTGCGATTTCCTTCCTGTCTCAAGCTGCTGAGATTTTTTTCCTTATTCGTCAACCACAAAGACAATCCGTTTTCAAGCGATATTAATTAGTCTTTAAAATACATTATTCCTATGAATTGCAGTTTAAGGCTGACTTTTTGACATTCAACTGCGGTCTATCTTTCCAACCGAATTTTCCGATATTACAGCTAGGCGTCCGTAAACGTGTCCCAAGGATCTGTCAGCCACAATAAAAAACTTTTGTTGCAACATCTAAAGGGAAGTTATGTTAACACAATAAAATCATTCGCTTAAAATTGCAATACAACGAGGGAAATGTTTGCGTAAATTGGAAGTAATATGACGTACAGTACGGGGACGTGAATTCAGAAATATGGCATTGAGATCAGCGACACACAACTCGGATTTTTTTACTACATTTAATCAGAAACTGAATTGGAGTCTATGGAAGTCAATCTAGCTAAATTTATATCTGATCTAAATGGAAAATCTGGTCAGAACCTATCAATAAGTAGGGAAATATTAGTCTAGGCAAGGATATGACGGGGTAAATCTAGAAAAGAAATAAATAATTTAATAACGTAACTCTAAATTTCAACCATTTCGTCATTATCACCGGATGTCATAACACAGTTCTCTGGATCTGGACCTATCGAACTACAAAATATAAAAAAAAATATTAATTGTTTCCTTTTACAGCTGTGGGTAAGTGGGAATCAGTTTTAGCATCACTATTATTTACGAGGATGTTATGCTTAAGTTTGGGAGAAAAGCAGGAAAACTGTGGTTAGTCTCGTATCGTACAGTAAGGGATTGCCAAGAAGAGGCATTATGTTGCATCGTTTCTTTCTTTCGTCGAGATTGTCGTCAGCATTTACTGAAAAATAACCAACATGTTTTCCTATCGGCCCATCACCTTTCCTTCCAAAATGAAGCGAGTGGTTCTGTGAATTCCATTGGTGAATAAACTCAGCATAATACAGGGTTAGTCCAATTAACAACTTACTAATTACAACTTTTACTTTTAACAACCCAAGATAGAATGCTCAATTGTTATCAGACACATGCCCACCAGACTACAATTTATTTAACTTGGTTCATACCTCAAGTTAAAGCAGTAACTATTAAAATTCCTCCACATCTTAATGCCTTTCTTTACAGATGCTTTAAATAAATTTCTTACTTGAGCAGCAGTGTTTACTGTCCCTGTCTATGAACTGACAATTCTACTGAAGGCAAATCTTGCCAATCAAAAATGTATGAAGAAAGTACTAAAATTCAACATTGTCATCAGTTTGCTAACTCAGTCTCTGTTGCCATAATCTAAATCATGTAATATCTACAAAAAGAATAATTTAAAAAAATTCCCATTACTTTTCATGCACTGTTTAAAAGACTTCCTTAGGAAGAGATAGATAGCAAGTCAAGAATTATCAGAATTCATTCAATCTTGCATCAATATCCTGCAACAAACATTTAGCCATTATTCTTAATGAAATACAACTCAGTTTAAGGTAGGTAAAACAAATATTGTGATGTTAAGTCATTCCACAATTACCTACCAGAAATATGTAACATTTAAATATTTCATAATAGTTACAGATTGGTGGTAAGTCTCTGTTTAGACTACAATTGGTGTTACGTTTTCAAATTATTCCTGATGTTTCCAAGCTTAAAAACAATTTCTTTAAAATTTACATTACCTCTGGCTGTTGCTGATTTTGTCTGTGAATATTTAGGAGATTGAGGCAAATTTTAGAGGATATAAATATTTCACTCATAAATTTAACTAATCTCCTTTACATCAACAGGAGTTCAAAGCCTTGTTCGAAGAAAACCAGTAACTGCATTTCTCACCAATTCTGCACCTTCTGGAATGAAAAATAGAGTAAATTTTGCTCTTAACATTTGTACCACAAAATAGTTATTACTTTGAGATAATTCTTTAAAAGAAACATTCTACTCTCTTATTTCATCACAAGAGTGACAAGAGTAGGCAACTTGTCCATGCTTCCAGCCATGAAAATGTACATCTTACAAATTTTAACATTAACTCATACAATTACCACTTTTTCAATGAAATAGTTTACTTTCTCCGTTTGTTACTTTTTGTTCGATGGTAATCGACGACTGAACGAAAAGACTTCGAACAGGCACGGCTTGTGAAATCGAAAAAAACGTTAGCAGCAATCATGGACGAACCTGCTCAAAGCTTCGATGAACAATGAACGTTGTGGCAGGCAACTGGCAAGCGTTGGCCGTTGGGGCTTGGACAATGGGCAGTATGGGGAAACCGGAAACGCGAAATTTTTCCTAGCGGTCAAGTTTGTAACTGGAGATATTTGAATTTGAATTTCAACAAGAAAGTAGGTATCGATTAAAATTTAAATTCAGTGTATTTTTCAAATCAAATTATTTTGTAACACAATTACAAATACCATCAAATTATTTAAAATTAAACAGTTTGTGTAGTTTTGAGATACATAAAATTTGGCCGCATTTGTAAGTTGCTAGAATTTTCTTGTATTAGTACGAATTTTTGAACTTTATAGAATCGCTTCTGATAGCTTCCGGTACGACTTGCAATTCGGATAGGGCACTGGTGACAATTTGGGCCTGATTTCCATATTACTGACATAAACATGAAACTCTGACATATTTCTACTACTGGATACGCAACAACTAGTTTTTTTACAAGCTCCATTTATTTTCAGCTATCACCGAGTCGTCACCAAGTAATCCATGATGGGGTCCGCTGATAACGAGAATTTACTAACCCCAATAAGGGAAGTTAGTCACGTGATAGAAGTCACGTACACATCTATATCCAAATTCGGAGGAAGATACAAAGATGAAACAAAGACAAAACCCAACGGGAAAAAGGGATGATGATACACTTTTACATTCAGTATAAATAAATACAGGGACTAGTCACCAGCAGTTGTGCTCAGCGCTCATCCTTCAGCATTTGCAGTATATTACCCAGATCCATTCATATTTTCCACATAGGCCAAACATTGGATTACTTAATAAACGCGGGATCCTGAACTCAAAACAATTAAATGTAAAGTCACAAAGATTTTAAGCTAAAACTTAACTTCTTTCATCTGTTTCAAATATTATTTTGTTTATCTTTATAACTGATCGTGACATTCGTTAGACTCTTTAATAAAATTCTGCATTTAAATTTTTGTTAGAAAAAATTCTAAATTTGTTTAAAAACTAGTTTAGTTTTAGACCAATAACTTTAAAATTAGACGGATAATAATTATTCGTTCTCTATTTAAAATGAGGAGGAATAGAACATTAGAATTCTCGTGAAATGTAATGATTTTACTTAAAAATGTTTTTAATTTCTAGGGATCGTCACTTAAGCAAGGACTATGGAGAATGTAATGATGTCAAGCTTTCACAAAAACTTCCAAATTTAGCGAAACCAAATACAAGCCCCGAGCAGAACGTCAAGTCTCTTCGCATCAGCCAGTCTGCGAAACCAGTGCACGAGACATATTCAATCGGTAAACCTGTCTTGCCGACACACTCAGATCCTGTTACTGGCCCCAGTTTCTCCGACGCTAATCAGCATTCAACACCAGACGCTGTTATGGAGGAAAATGTTCGGATGAGGAAAGCCATCAACGATGTAAAATTGAAATTTATTCCTGTGATCTAAATCAGTCGTCAATGATCATAGATACTCAAAATTTAATTATTTTAATTTATACCTGCAGGCAGTGTTGGCACTGACCCGTAAGATTCGCGCACCTTCCGAGCAAACTGAAAATGTTTTTTTACTGTTCAATATGCTGAAAGAATCTGAGAGAAAGCAAAAAAAACAACAGCGAGATTTGGAGGATATGGCAAATAAGGTCAGGAAATAATTGACATTTAAAAAATCAATTAAATTACCCCATATTTACCCAATATCAGATGAAGGCTCGAGAGTCGGAATGGGCTGCTGAGCGACTGATCTTTGAAGAGAAGGAGCAAGTCAGTAAACAAATGATTCTTACCCTGCAAGAAGAGAATTATAAACTACGGAAATCCCGTTCAGTAAGTTTTCTATTAATAAATATTAAGGTTAATGCTTTCTGATTTCATGTTTTTCGTTTGCAGTTTGTTTTCTCACCTCGCAGACAGTTGAATTAATGGAATATCAAGTCATCGTAGAATTTAGCCCTGTAATTTGTCTGATTACAGTAAAGCCGCATAGAGAATCCTGAAATTAATAAAAATTGTCTTCTTCCTTGTATAACAACTTTCGGCCGATATAGAGCATATCTGTAAGTCGGCCAATCCAATTCGATGAAAGAAATAGTATATAAGAAATAAGCATATTGTAGAAAGTGGATGTCAATTCAAATACAATATGTGTTGTCGCTTTGAAATAACAAGACATTTGATCCTTCAATCAAATTCTTGAAGTAATAATTGCAGACAGGAAATATATGGAACTTAGAATTTCACGAAAGGTATTCATCGACTTCGAATAATGAAAAAACAAGAAAAACAAACCGAAACTTTACTGTGCATTAACCTTGTGTATGGCAGCACAAGCGACATAATCCCATTAATACCTCCCCTCCCCATTAAAGGGAGATGTAGTTGTTTAACCTTACAATTCATTACCGCAATGTAATGCACGACGAATTTTAATAAATTTCTGACAAAAACCGCATCCAATATTCTAATGGAAACATTCGATGAAGTGCTATTCTCGAAAAGAAGTTTAAAAAGCCAAACAGGCTCAAACACAATTACATTATGGAACGGTCTTTTCCATGGTCATTTCAAAAATAAACCTTGCATCTCGATAACAACGATCGCTAACTGAAATTTAAAATCGTTTAGTTTGACAAAATCCCACACCATTCCCTTCAACTATCAAAGTTATCCGTTTATAACTTATCGACTAGATAAGATTTATTTTTCTTCATGGAAACCTCTAGAAAAAATTCTACAGAAATAACTAGAAAATTCAAATTCGTTGGATACTTTGAAGTCGATCATGTTCATGACAGGAGCTCATCATTATTGATAAGTTCCTGTAAGGATCATGGATTGAATCCAAAACCATTATTAAATCGTTACTAATTCAACATAATAAAAAAACCCTTAGAATTTTCCCGTCTGAAATAAGCGTGAACTTCTTCCGACCACGAATCAAATTAGACTGGGCCTTAAAAAAACGATCGCTTCATTTTGTTATGGAAATAAACCAAAATAATGTCGAGACTAACTACGCTCTATTGAATTTCTGTACATCTCGCTGACGCATTTCTTCGCAAGTGTAACTGAATATGGCGCCAAGAATCAGACAAAAACAGAAGTTTACAATAAACAAATTGGAGAAATCACAAAAGTAAACATTTTTCTCTAGAAGAAGCTCAAGTTGTTATCTCTGTTGATGTAATGGGATCTCTGACTCGGAAAAACAAGAAACGGGGCTGGTCACTTTTAGTGTATACGTCATTCAACAGACATACTTGGATGAAATAAATGAACGCTTCAATACTGAAAAGTCACGACAGGATTACATTTTCTTACTAACCCACGATCAATGTATCTTTCAAACAGGCAGTTTCTTTTTTTACTAAGACGAGATAACCGCGAGTTCGATTCGAGAAGTTTTTGATTTAATGGGCATTACGACGTTCACAATATCTAATGACAAATTTATAGCTATCCATACTTTTTCCCATAACAATTCACATCACCATCTATTGAAAATGACCACATGGTTTTCAACTATCATCGTAACTTTACCACAAATTCAAGCATCAAACTAAGTGAGGCAGCTAAGACTTATGATCAAGTTACAAGAAAAAGGAGGATACAAACCAGTGGTTTATATATAGGACTGCTATAAGAAATGATGTGATGGCATAATTAAGTTACATGAATAAAAAGTAAAATTCCCACAAGAAATAGAGTAATAGAATATGCTAATATTGAATGATCATTGCCAACCTTACCCATCTAGCTGGCCTTACCAGACATTGTCTCAACTCTCAACCCTGAGTTTACGGTTTTTTATCCACTTCTCCGTATTTAACCAAGACCTACAAATATTGAAAATAAAAACCTTTTTCTAACAAGCTAATTGTCACAATAGATTTAAAGAATATTACCTTTAGTTCTATCGATAAAGATATTACCTAACGTCAAACTTTATGTTTTCATTTTGATGCAAGTCAAAACAGAGTTGCCATAAACATAAATTGAGATATCATTTTACAATTTTATCCCATATTTAAATTCAAATATTTCTGTAAGAATTAAAATAATAAACAACATTAAATTTCAATTTCAAGAAAATGAAATAACAACGGCTGTTGCTGCCAGTGTATTGGATTTGGTACTTATTTAAACTTAAAATCAAATCCGTGAAAAAAGAATCCCGTCAAATCAGTTCCAAATCAAATCACGTTCAAAATCAGAATTTTCAAATCAAATCATTGAAAAAATCGTTAAAATCCAAATCCATTGAAAAATTTTTAAAATCCAAATCAAATCCAAATCAAATTCAAATAATCAAATCCATTTTTTTTTGTGTTTTTGCCTTCAGGCAGAGACGGTTTCGAGGGGATGGGCGGTACGTTTAATGAACACAAGGATATAAAATATTTTGGTGTTGTCTTTTTTCTATTTGCCGACAAAAATTCAACAGCTGTGGTAAACGCTCAAGCGCTTGATGTTAGCAGATGAACAAGGAATACAAATTATATTCCCTGCAATTGGGGTTAATAAGGCTAGGAATCTGAGTTGAATAGGTTTCCAAAAGTTAAAAGGATTGAAATCTTGATCAAATGGACTCTTTTCGTTCACAATGAGGAGGGGGGGGGGCTTATCCGGTACTTTGGCAACATCTTTCGACAATGACAATGTACGGGGGCGCACAAGTCCGCTTTGCGAGTAGATTGTCTAGAGTAGTGGAGTAAAAATTATTTTCGAGGGCGATCAAATTGCAAGATGTAGTATTTTCATGAGTTATGTTATTATCAACAATATTAAGCTCTGTTCCAAACCCTTCTAGGAAATAATAGAATTTACCAACATAAAATTTGGTTTAAAAATTAAACTTGAAGCAAACTGTTAATTAAACACCGAATTAAAAACCTAAAGTAATCGTTGCGGAACGCATTCGCGACTCGCTTTGTGCATCAGCCACTGTAGCTATGCGGCGAATGTTTTTAGAAACTGAAATTGACAATTCGGTTGAAGACCAAATTCTAGACTGAGTTAAGGGGTATAAATAGCTTAGAATTTTTACGAAGTAAAATCAATAAATGAACCGATTCCCATACACCAATATGTTATTGATTTTTCAATTTTGGGTTCCAAGGTAAAATTTTTAGAAAGTCCCAATCGGTGTTAAATTAATAGTTAACTAAAATTTTAAATTGCAGTTGAATATTTTTTATATTTAATATAATTAATTATTTTCCGGAAAGGTTTGTACAGAGATTATTATTTCTATAGTAACAAAGTTCATGAAAAATATTTTACATCTTTCAATTTGTTCGACGTAAGCCTTTTTTTGAATGACTTTACTCCACTAGAGCGCTTCTGAACGGAGGTGAGCCACTTTATTTTCATCTGCTTTACTCTTTACGTCTTCTGTTTTCAGAAGGTTGATAAATAAGTTGGCCCATTACCTCAGATTTAAGAAAAAAGGCTAAAAGGGTGAGTCTCAGGTCTCAGCTTACTAGCGACATCTGCGAAGACAAATTGTCATACAAGGATTTGGATTTGATTTGGATTTTAGCAAATATTTCAAATCAAATCCAAATCCAAATCCTGGCATAAAAAATCTTTTAAAATCCAAATCAAAATCCGAGAGGATTTGGATTTGATTTGCGGGCCAAAATCCAATACACTGGTTGCTGCGAGCGGCCGAATCCATCACATAGGCTTTCGACACCGTCACACTATTTTCTATAATTGATTTTTTTTAAGTTCAATGTTTGTAAAATAGAAATCTAACTTGACATTAATTGTGAGCATATCATGAGTGAAATAAAAGACTACTCAAGAGGACTTACCGTTGATTTCCGAATTGATATTTTATTTGCTAAATGTGAACTTGAAAGCAGATTTAACAAATAAAACGGAACATTACTGCGAAAAAAACTGTGAACAAATTTAAAGGACGTAAAAAAAATGTTTCAAATGAATAAGGTAAGAAAAAAAATGACACAAATGAAATAATTTGTGATGAAATGGGAGTTGTAAGGCAAATAGCCGAACAAAAATAGTTTCAGATTTGACGAGTGCGTAATTTACGAGGAGGAAATAACGGAGTGATCTCAACATCTGCTTCAGAATTTTTAGCAACTTTCATGGTTCCACGAGTTACTTTGGTGACGCGTTTGGCAGGACTATTATCCTCTGGTTTTGCAGCAGCCACCTTTTCGGTCGATTTCGTCTTTTTCATACACATGGCTTCAATCTCCGGAACACGTTCCAGTAAAACTCTACAGTCTTTCACTCGTGTTTCTAGAGTGGTTGATGGAGTCTTCCTGGTCGAACGGGTAGCGACTACAATAATAAAGTTTGGAGGAAAAAGCACAACAACTTCAAAAAGAACTTAAATTACCTGAAACATCTGAGGATTTTGCAAGTGGAAATTGGGGATCTGGGGAAATTGCTGCTTTATCTTGAAGACGTAGACCTCGTCGAAGTACTGTAAAGACTTCCTTCTGGATGTCATTTGCCTTTTCACCTTTGTCTATCTCTTCGGGTTCACTATCCGACTCAACAACAGTTGTTTCTTCAGAAAGACGTTTTTTCTTTTGAGGTGTGACATCCAACTTTTCAGATTCAACTGGTCGTTTTTTTACCATTGGGCGAGTCAAAGCTTTCTTCTTTTGGTCCATTTCATCTGCAAGCAGTAAAGGATCGGAGGGAATGGCAGATTTAGACGCTTTTGGATACTTCAGTGGTTGGCCCCTTGGTTTCTTCAGTGGTCGGCCCCGACGTCGTTTTGACGATATCCCTACGGGCGATGAATTCTCGTTCGAAGAATTTGTAACAATGAATTCAACATCAGTAGCTTCATCAAGCAACTCTTCATTGGCAGGTTTGCTTGCAGTAGCTTCTTCTTCATCATCATCAGAACTTTTGGAGAGAACTTCAGGCTTAGATTGAGATGGAAACGCCAAAGTTTTCTTTACAGGATCATCTTCGAGGAACACTGAATCGTCAGAATCAGAATGCGTGGTTATTATTTCTGAGATCCGTGGTCTTTCGTTTGCAGACATCTTGTTTGGAAATGTGGCTGATCTTCGAAGAGTGAAAGCATTTTCATCCAGAGAAAGAATTTCTTCACCTTCCAGCAGCTCATTTTCTTTCATTTTGGAAGTAACTGCTTTGTCGGAAATTGGCGATTTTAAAATTGAAGATGCTTTTTTTTCTTCACTCAACGATGATTTCATCTTTCCAGAAACTCCGAATTGAGAAAGCATCAGGGGACTAAGCCGTTCTAAAAGGATGACAACTGATTTCATCTTGCCAGTCATTTCTTTTAAGTTCTTTGCCGGCTCTTCTTCTTCGTCATCTGATTCAGATTGTTGTTTTGTTAGCTTGGATATCAAAGGTTGTACAGCACGTCGACCTCGTTTTTCTACTTTTGATTCTTCACCAGGCTTCTCCTCAGTAGTTGGGAGTTTTTTCTCATTTAAAGAAGAGGATGATGAAGCCACAATTTTATTTCCTTCTGGAAGAGAGAGTGAAGCTGATTGTGGTTGTTTTCTTAGAGAACGTGTTGTTAGAGGATTAACATTCGGTGCGAAAACTTTGTGACGTCGTCCAACAGTTTTAACTGCAGAACTATTATCCAGCTTGACTTCTTCATTCCCTTGTTTGGCAGCAGCAGTTTTTACTATAAAACCATTGCAAGATTTTTATTTGGCTGTTTTTAACTTACTAGAATTTTTAATACCTGTGCTCTTGTTGCTTGTTGTACTCGTGCGACTTGTTCTGCGATCTCGTTTCGATGGACTTGGAAGTTTTTCCTTCTTTTGTGATGTGCATTCAACTGAAGAATCGTCTTCAGAGAGAACAATGGTGACATCATCATCACTTTTTTCTTCGATATGGCCAGCATCTTTTCCCTTAAGGCGGTTGATTATTTCGCCTATGTTAGGCTTAGGAGCAGGCGATTCTTCCTCAGTAGATAACTCGTGTAAATCAAACATTTTCAACCACTATTTCCAACGTAAAGACGATTGGTGCTACTAGAGTTAGTTCTCTCACCTCTCACACTGAACACGACAAACAGGAAACAGTGGCAGATGCGACTTTATACTCGCTGACTCAGGCGGCCATCTTGAAAGCTTATTCTTAAAGACTAAACAGCAACCCTAGAAGCAACCACGAAATATTTAAAAAAACATTTTACGTCCTTTTTCCACTCGAAGCCTCGATAAATTTTAGCTTATAGCCTTACACAATTACACATCTAAAAATAATCAAAGCTAGAATTCTTAACTGCCAAGTCCCATCAAGGCAAAGCAGTTCTCTTAAAGACTTAACGTGCGTGGGAGATAAATGAAACAAAAATGGTGACAGAAACAGAGTCACTATAAAATCAAAACAAAAGGCAAGAAGAAAATGTGGTTTATAGTTGTGTAATCCCGAAAATTCAATTTGAGCTAAAAGACAACCAGAATAACTTAATAGTGTTTTCAGAATGAACGATACTTTCTCGAATCAAAGTTCTTTTCCTTGGAACAAAAAAGCAAAATAACAAAAGGGAAATAAATTTTCCAAACGGAAAATACGGAAAACTGTTGCCACAACATGAACATGATCAACGCAAAGAATTTGGATTTGATGAGCCAAACATCTCTTCGACTAATGAATGAAGCATTTTTTTCTTATCAGATTCTTGGTTCTCGCGTTCTTTCCACGTGGCTATCTCCGATTCCAGAGCATGAATTTTCATGACTGTGGCATCCAAGATCTTCTTGTTTTCAGCAAAAACTGCGGTAGTATTGCTGACAATTTTCAGAAAGTATTCAAACCTTAAAAACAAAAGTTATTCCAATGAAAATCAAGCGGCAATTATATGAAAATTTGTAGACCTTTCTTCATAGACCGCAACTAGCTCACGTAACCTCAATTCCTCGCGTTGTATTGCGTCATTTCTTAACTTGCATTCATTTAATTCCTGTAAAATCACAAGATTTGAATATTAGATGAGAATATTTGTTTAATTACACAAACAAGAACTAACCTTCATAAGCTTCTCTTCTCTTGATACATCTGCTGGACTCTTAGATATTTCCATAAGATAACTTTCTGAATTGTCTTTTTGTTTGAAGTCCTCATGTTTCAAGGAAGCAATCTCTTCTATAATAGTAAATAAAAAAGATTATGCTAAATTTCAGAAATCAAAAGAATGTATAGCACCTTTAAGAGAATTGCAAGTCTTTTCCAGTTTAATGCAGGACATTGTCTTTTGAAGATTCTCTTTATAGAGTTCCTTGATGACCTTCTGCATATGCTGCACATCTTCAAGTGAAAACTCATCTCGTGCCAACTATCATTTTTTAAAAATAAATGAATTAATTAGTAATTATGTGTATCTTTACACTGAATAAACCTCAATAAGTTTTACTTCAGATGAAATCCTCCTATTGGGGGTGAATTGTTCTTTATCCATACCAGAATTGGGGAAATTACTGACTTTTTCAGACTGTTGATTGTGTAAAGGAGTTGAACTCCACGTTGGTAGAGGAGAAGAAAAATAGCTCTATTAATCCAAAGCAAAATATTACGTAGGAGACCAGATTTAAGTTGAAGTGATGTTTAATTAAATACCGAATGCTGGCTTTCATTTTTCTGTTCCTCAGAACAAGTCTTGTCATTAATGTTATCAATTTGCTGCATCAATGTCTGAAGCTGAAAATTCATTCTTCTTATTACTCCAGTAGCTAATAAAATGAAGAGAGAAAACAAACAAGTTTTAACTTTTAATAAAAAATGAATTCATTATGTTGAATACACTAGAAATTATTTTGTTTGCCAATGGTTTCTCACCAATTACCTACTGAAACTCTTAGGAATCAAAGGATTTAGTGTTCGATTAATTCAAACGAAATGTCATTTATTCCTTAATGAGATAGTCAGATAACACAGTCTTGCTTTTTTAAAATCCCCAGTGATTAAACCGATGTGATAATTGATAAAGTCAAAGACCGGTGAGGCCGCGAGGGGACGTTTAGTACTGAAGTTTGAAGAACATATGGGAAGAGAAAGGCGTTGACAAAGATGGCGCAAGCCGCAAGGAGGCATCGGCTTGCAATTCCTTAGTCATTGATATTCAAGGAAATTAATTTAAAATTTTATTTTTTCAAAAACAAGAGAGATGATGAAACTATTTTTTTCAATAACTCAATGTTATTTATGAATCCAATGAGTTATTTATGAAGTGGGAGCTTCAAATAAACCGCGCCACGCAAAACAAGTGGGAATCCACTGCCATCTATAAGATTTCTGATAAAACTCAATAGTATAAAACCTTTCCGCTAGGTGGGGTGAAAAGTGTAAACAAACAATTGCAAACGAGACCGGCTTGTCAACTTCTGCTCTTCTTTTTGTTTTTACGGTTACAATTTGTTTAAAAATGATCAGCCCAGAGGTGGTAAACTTTTCTCCACCAAAGTCTTTGCAGCAAACATACACATTGAAAAAAGAACAAGCACTTAATAAAGTGCCTTCTCAAGACCTGGGGAGTCATTTTCATGGGGTAAGAATCAAATAATGTGAAGATCTATTAAACCTTATAAAATTAAAGCATATTCTTTTTATAGATCACTGCAGTTTTGCCTGGAGACAATGAAATAGCTGAAGTTCAAGACTTCTTCTTAGACACAGCATTTTACAAAGTCAACCAACTCCCCGTTCATAAGTTGTTGGAAGCAGATTTTCTCTCAGCATTCGTCAAAAAAGGACATTTTGATGCTAGAACTTTAGGAATCTGGGGTGAAGTTGATCAGAGTGTTATTATTGAATCAGGAAAACTCTGTCTTTCTGTCTGCAAGGATACTTATCAAGAGCTAGGATTAAGTGGGCAAGCAGAAATAATTTCATCAAAACAGAGTGCTGCAAAATACTGTATAACACATACTTTCCATTTAACTAACATTTTCTAATTTTTTACATTGCATTTTGACTTCTGTAGACATTACTATTAACCTTCTTGATGAGAAGTTTTCACTGGATTCCAATTACTACAAAAGAGTTATTTGGTGTTTAAAAAATCAAACAAGTTTACAATTTGACTGGATAGTGAATTGGTATCCACATGGTAAGTCTCTTTCAAATATCGATAATTCCTACAATACGTTTTGGACTATAAAATAATATTTACACCATAGATCCTGACATCTGCCCTTCTTCACTTGCTGCATACCTTGATTTGCTTGGCTTTCAGGTAGTTCGATGTCAGCCATCCTTCGAAGAAAAAATTGTAAACGAAATAAATGTCCCCCTGTTATGCTCTGAAACAGATATTTCGGATGTTGTTGAATGGGTTGGAGCAGCTGCACTTGGAATCACATGGTAATATAGATATTATTTAAAAATATATTGACGTTTTTACATCTTATAAGCGTCATTCTTTCTAGTTCCGAGCAGGAGGATTACACGTCTTCGATGACATGTCCAGAACCCAATTACAAATCTAAAAAGGTTAACATTTTGAAATGGAAGGGATTTTTTTCTGCAAGACAAGCAAAACAGTTACTTGGCGTCATTTTGAAAATGCAGCCAGAATCAACAGGTAGCTCTGTTTCTTCGTGGCTGAATCTCACTTTCAATGGATTCGACGAATTTCAAATAGGTTTGTTAATAGCAATTCAATTCCTATACGATTTTTATTCCTATATAATTTTAACCGAACAGTTTAAATAATTTATTTGAATTTTTTAGCATCAAGTATTTGCTCGGTTTTTACAACAGCGTCTGACATCTGCCACGTCTTTACAAACCAGACATCTAGAAGAAAAATAAAATGAATTTCATTTCATTTGTATCTCAAGATTATCTTGTCTAAAAACACTACACATAACTTGCCTTTGTAAAGTCAGCTGTTTACCGACTGGAGCAGCTAAGTCTCATGGAAATTGAAATTAATGTATGCTGTATTGAAATACAATTTCATGCTCATCTAGAAATCGTATTTCAACGAATAAAATAGATTACGTTAGGATTTGATAGCCTCCTACTCCAGTTGCCCGTGCATTAAAATCCCGATTACGATCCTTATTAAATATGTATCCTAGGGAAAGGTTGTACAATTGCTGCGATAATAATTATAATCAATAAGATAAATCTAGAATTGCAGTTCACAGAGTTGAAAAACTTTGAAGTACATAGTTAGAATCCGACATACACGTAAAACGAAGTAAGTCCAGTAAAAAATAAACTAACCTTATCTCATTTCAGAATCCCGGAGTAGCCTTTTAGCCTCTAGGTGATTTGCAGGTAACCGGAACGGAAGTCACAGGGGAGGCCACTAGAAGCTTGAGAGTATTAACGTTAACAAAATGTAAGAAGTTAATAAACAGCATCTAAAAGAAACGCTTAAATTTCCTCTTTTTATTACTATAAAAAGAACAATCACTCTTGGGTGACACACTGCAAATACAAACAATTATGCAATCACTAATCTTGATTATTATACTTTTAAAAAGGTTTCAAGAAGGAACAAAAATTTAAATCTTCATCAGTAGTTCATTCTTGATCTTTCAATTGCTTCAACCTCCGGAAGACACTCCTCCAAGTAGAAATAAAATTCTGTGGAGTCTCGGACAACGCCTTTTCCCCTTGTTTCCAATTTCCATAGTCCTTCCCCTGAACTTGAGCATAAACAGCCGCCACAGCTCTGAGTTTGACTGGAATTTTTTCATTGAATTGTGGATCCCAATAGTTGGTTAAAGATTCATCCACAACCTTAATTAGTTCTGCTCCGATTTTTTCCAGGCTTAACTCAGGTCCGATTCCATCGATAAGTTGACGGCAAAGTTCAGCAGTTGCCGAGAAGGTTGTATAGCGCTTGATAAAAGAACAGCCAGTAAGAAATGTGGCGCGTATGTTTTCATCTTCTACAAGTCTGTGCTTCAATTTCATATTGGTGGCAGCAAATTTGATGTATGGAAGAACAACTGCACCACTCACTAATGAGTTGCCAAATGAAGCAATAACTGGCTGGATTTCTCGAAGATGTTTGAAGTAATTTACCACAAGTCTACTATCCACACGATTATAATTGACTTGATAACAAGCCGCCAACTGCACAATCCACTTCCAGGCGAGAGGGTAAACTTGCAGCACCATAGAAAAGAAATGTTTCTGCTCCGCACCAAATTCTTCGATTGCAGCAGCATTCAATTTTACCGTAATGTTGGCTGCAGGAGTTCGAGCCCTCGAAAAACCAAGTCTAGAAGTTTCGGCAACAGCTGGTACGTCAAACTGTGGTTGAACAGGCGAGTCGAGGATCGAAATAGATTTGAATTGGTCTTCGTGTTCCATTAACTGGAGAGCAATTGCAAGACACACAACACCTGTGGCATCTCTCTCTAGTCCAGTTTTGACCATATATCGATCCAGTTGTCGATCTAGAGACTCAGGTAAGCTTTGAGACCATGACCATCCATTATCTCGACATTCAGAAAGACAGTCAAGAAGTTTTGCTATCCCAATTTTCCCCGCTTCATCTGAAGAATTCATTTTGAAATTCACCTTTTCACTAGATAATCTGAAAGAAAATAGGTAAAAACATTAATTTCACTCCATAATAATAATACTGTGCTACGCTTATAAAATTATGTTTGATATTCACTGCTAGACGTAACATGGTTCAACTTGAGACAAAATAACAAAATTACCAACGCTCCCTCGATGAGACAAAGACTGGTAATCAAAATGCAATTTTAGGGCACCAACTAAACGTAGTCAAATCTGAACTTTGTTTTCCTTTCAATCGATTATGCCAGTCAAAACAGTGTTGCCATAAACATCGTGGGAAACAATCTTTTCCATAAAATATGGTAAATTGTTAAATAACTAAATTCAAATATCTTTGCTTGAATTATGTGCGTAATATAATTAAGTTTCATAAAATGTCACTTTTAATTCCGTAACATTAGATATGAATTTAATAACTTCTCCAAACAGTTGTTATTCCGAGCGGCACCATAGGCTATACAATGGACCTCGATACCTCCCCCAGGTAATCGCAAATTTTGTGAAATACCCTTACTAAGCAAAAAATGGTTTTCGAACATTTTTTTCGCATTTTCTCTTCTTGGGTGTGGTCTTTGTTCAGCCCCACAGACCAAAAGATGCCGCAGAAACCCTACCAACCGAACGCGGCAGTTAACAACCGTTTTCATAATTTCACTACGTGGGATCCTCCTTCCGGATTAAGACCTCCGACATCATTCCAAACCGGATTTGTTCCACCGTGCATCGTTCTTCCTGTGCACCCGGCATTACCAAAACTTCCTCTAGTAATGCGGGAACCGGATGTAGGGATAAAAAAGATAAGCACTTCGCATTTCCGGTTGCAAGAGAAATCCACACCAATAGGATTGACTAGTTTGGGTGATGCCCTTCCGGAATGGAGGACCGTGCTCCCAAATCACATGATAAACACAGAGCCAATCCAAACACCTGTGTTGGAAACCGTTGTCGAACCTCATGGAATAATTACGATTCCTACACAAAAACCGGAAGAGCGGGAAAGGCTGTATGAAACAGGATGGATGACAAAATTAGAGTTTTTGGATGATGATTCTAAACTGCCGATGGATCTCCAAACTTACCGTATACTACCCGATAAAATACCTGAAAAACAAAAGACTTTTCGTCCAGAACCATCGCGTTATCACGAAAAGTTTAAAAATATACGGTACATCAATCCTATCCCTATGATCCCACCGGGAACGGCTAAAGGTGGGTACGGAGTCTACGGACCGTTTGTGAATCATCCTAAGAAGAATATTCCACCACCCCCGCCAATGGTTGGATCACCCTTCAATCCTTGCGTCACCACTGCTCCAAGGATGGCGACGGTCACGATTTGGATTGGGGAAGATCCTCCTTGCGACACCTCGGCACAACCGGAAGCTACAAATGGTTGCAGGAGGGCTCCTATAGTATACAATCCATATTTACCGAAATCGCAGCCTGTGCCAATACCCACCGATTCTCCTCCAGTGACTAAAAAAGTGGAAACAGTCAAACCGGAACCCGATCCCGAAAAAAAAGATGAAAAAGGGAGTAGCTGGTTGAGCTGGGGTCATTGGTTGAATTGGCAAAAAAAAGTTTACCCCATGAAATTACCGGATGATACAAATCCGACCATCATATGGAATCCCAAAATCGGCTGCTGGGTTGATACGGAAGAAAACAGTGTAGTATAGCTGTAACAGTGTACTTTGTCATTCTTTGTCCCCTTATTCTTTTTTTCCTTATGTTTTCATCTTCTTTCTTCCATAATGGAGTTCGTTTACGAACTCGAAACTTGTCATTTTGTTGAGAAAACTGTTCATAGATTGACTGAGGGCTGATGTAGACTGTTGGAGAATTTTGCAATTTAGGTTAAGTTTAGATTAAGTTAGGTTTTAGGCAAAATTCTCCGACAGTCTGCAATAAGCCATCAGTTTGATCTAGTAACAGTTTTCTGTCTAATAGCAGTTTTCTCCAAAATGATTCCACCCAATTTCTTTTCTACATTTCGCCTTCCTTTCCTTATTTCTTTCTTCCCCTTCTCTGTCTTTGTGTTACCGAATGCTGTATACCGTATGGATTTGATGACGGCGTCAATACTCAATCTAATATTTCAAATCAAAATTATCCCAATTGTCTTTTTACTCTATAAACAAAACAATTAAAGATTCACTTTTCATTCATTTTTTGGAGGAAAAAGCACAACAACTTCAAAAAGAACTAAATTCTAATTTTAATCATTTTTAAAAATACATGGAACAACTTATTTGCCAATGGTTTTACTTTGAAACAGTCAGGAAAGCCGCTGTCGTTTGTGATTTAAAAGCCATAGCCATGATATCTCTATACAAAAAATGCCAGTGCTACGTTCAAAATTAAGACACTAACCTTTTCGTACACATGATGCGTGTAACTGTAGGCAGTGTAGGCTGGTAGCGTGAAACTTCAGGGGAAACTGTGATGTGATGACAACACAATCGTCTGCTTGATTATTCCATAGTGTCCATCAGTCGGATTTGAACGGCCGAAATTGTTCGTATTACAAACCTATCAATGAAAAGATAAAGAAGAAAAGGAATTTCACGTGCCAAAACAATAACACATTTTTAGAGATTAACATTTTGTACCGGTAGTTTGATGTTTTTCCTTAACTGTATACAATGCAACGTTCCAAGCGGGATATGAAATAAGGATCGGGATTTGTAACTTGATGAAAGGGATGCATATCCGAATTGGTTTGTACTACCCTCTGATCAATAGTTGGCTACTAGTTAAAGATAATTTGCCAGTCTTGGATATTTTTTAGCGAGTTTATTATTGTGAACTTTCAACTAAACAAAAAGACGGAATATTTCTCTCACAAAACATTTTAATCGAATCTTAAACAAAATCTTGATGAGGTTAAATCTTAAGATTTTGATTCGAATGAAAAGCATTTTGGATCCGACTGTATTAAGAAACAAAAAAAAAACATTTACTGACGTAATTTTGGATTTTCTGACGTCAAGTCAATGCCGACTTACTTTCTATCCACAGCAGCATCCCACTGTCATGTATCCTCTTAACGACGACAAAGTTTATGAAGATTCATCTACGAAAAAGGGAATTCGAACGAGTTACAAACAGTTACCAGCACTTTTGAGCATTTTTACCTTTAACTAAACTGTGACGGAGGACGAAAGAACTGAGACTAGATGGGAGTCGATTTTCAAACGGTATGTTATACTTGAGAATCGCCTGAGCACAGTAGCATGAAAGAGGTAGGATCGTATCGATAGCCGACTCTAGTTCAGGATGGTAACCAGGCATTTGCGAGAGCTGTTTCTTTAAGATACACAAAACTGTTTGGCCGTCTGAAGAGGGTTGATCCAGATGGCCGCCAGCGTCCACTAACATTTGTAAAACAGAAAAGTAGAATCCTGAAATCTTTTTGTAATCACGAAAACCTTTCCAGTTTATCCATTGTTCTGCTAAAAGGTGAAGCGGAGTTTTGCCATTAATGTTTGCGGCGTTTGGGTCTTCCCCAACGCGAAGGAAATATTCAATTATTTTCATTTTTCTGGCGAAATCATCGCACACAATGAAGTTTTCGATTGCAAGATGAAGAAGATTAGATTTGGTGTCAACCTGAACTTTAAGTTTAATATAGCGGGATAGATGATCCTTCAACTGTTGTTTTTCTTGATTGTTTAGTTCAGGAAATAACTCAAACAGCCAAGACACAAAATGAAACATTTCCCTCCTGACGTTGAGTTGACAACAATACCAACTATTAGAATTAGAACTTTTCACTTGAGATGCTTGTGCGATCACACTTGCTACGTTTGTGCCGAATTTTAAAGCCTCAAGGAGGTTTGCGGACGAAAGTTCTTGTCGACCAAAGCTGTTTAGCGGTTCCATTTTCATCATCATAAAGCACGATGCCATTATGTTAAGCGCAGAGGCAAAGATTAAGGCACATTCGCCGGGAGATGTTGATCTCTTCTTGGATTCCTCTAAAATGATCAGCGAAATGTTGATGGAACGACAGTAACGTTTGCGGATTAAAAAATCACCTAAGAGATAGTTCAACAAAATTTTAAGGTGAAACAAATTGGGGCCCGCCACTTTATGAGTATCCAGCTGTTGGACGATACGTTGACAAATGAGAAGAGCTTGAACACGAAGAGATTCACGCAAAAGTTGCCAATTTTTGTGCAATACATTTAGCAGCGATTGTTTCTTCAGATCTTCTAGTTGCTCCAACGTCAACACTTCATTGACATGACCAAACGCCTTCCAGTGAAGTTCAGTAGGATCTAACGGAATGCTCGTTGCAAGTTGGGGAATATCGTAAAACCATAGCTTCTTCCCAGCAGTGCAATCCGCGTAAATGAGCCATTTCCTCATCAGGTTTTGAATCATTACAGATGAAGGCAGCACCCATCATTTCAAGTACAATAATCTTCTCTGATCGAGTGATTGAGCTTGACATGATAGACTTCAAGACAACCTCCAACCAAAATAAATTGTCTGTTGTTTTCACCAAATAACCTATCGCTTCTGTTTGAGGTAGCTTCTCAGAAAGTTGGCGAATAATGGAGAACAAACACTGAGGGCAATCTTCATCCCTGATGCTTTCCTTTAACAAATCCACCAAGAAATCCATTACATCGAAATTTTTTAACCTGATAGCCAATAGCAGAGGTGTTTCTCCATCTTCATTGCAAATTCCAATGTTTTTCATTGCTGATAAAAGCCCATATTTGTATAATATTTCCCTCAATGAATGCACTGAACTACTGTTAACAGCTTGAAAGATAAGTTCACACACACTGAGAGAAGCCATTATATGGTTCTCTTTGTTTGGTTGAAAATCTTGCTTGGAAAAATGAAGTTAGATAAAGGCAACTATCCAAAATATATTGGAAACTAGTTAAATTAAAGTAAAAGTAAACGCAAATTACTTTAATCGCTTTAATCGTAATAAAAACGACTGCACATGGCTCATGTTGAAACGTCTTGCTTGAAGCAGACGAAACTTCGATTTTCCATACCATAGACCACGAACGGATGCTGAGTTGCCAGGTCTGGAAAATGTCGAAAATCTCGATTGTGATAAGGTTTCCTAAAATTAACACAGCCTTCTTATGGAGACCCTAGTTAAAATAAATAATTCAGTGTGAAATAACAAATTTTTTCCTCTTTTTATTTTTTATTCTTATAAGTCATCATTCTGGCTAGTAGCTTGTTTTTTTTAATACCTGAAATACTATGGTATATATTTTTAATTAATTTTTTTCTGAGGTTGTTTACATAAACTCGTCGGCTAGTCTCAGTTTCGAATTAGTCTGCCGCCATACTCATCTGTCAAGATGCCTATTTGCTTTATTCATGGTTGCAAGAATAATAGTAGCCAATTAAGTCCCAAATTAAGTGCTGGACGTGTTAAATTCTTTTGTTTGCCATCAACTAGTGTCAGATTTTCAAAACAATTGAATGAACAAAAGTTAAAAAGAAGACTTGCTTGGCTAAAGAATGCAGAGCAACATTGTTCACAGGACTTAATTAAACCAAGGATCTGTTCTTATCATTTCCATGGAGGTAAGTAGCTTATTGCCTTATTTATTATTCTCTTCTACTTACAAGTAATAACATGGTATATATTGCTTTACAGGTAAACCATGTGATGATGTATAAATTGTATATGAAGAAAATCATCCTGACTGGGCTCCCACTATATTTCAATCTCTGAACCACAGTGCAACAAGTGTCTCTCGTTACAACAGATTAAAAAAGAGACTTGCTGTAAAAGAAAAGGCAGTCGAGACTGGAATCCAACCTGAATTACTCAGACAGGTATCATTCAGATAAAGATAAAGTCAGCATCATTTGATAAATGAACTATTGTCGTATTGATCTCATAACAGTTCATATAACATTTTAAATAACTATAGAATGAATCAAGTGAAGCTACTGAATTATCCATTTCTGACATAAACATGGCTGAGGTATTATCTTCAACGATGATCATTGATGTAGAAGATCAGGAACACTCTGCAAAATTTCTTAGTCAGCTGAGGAACCTTGAAAAAGAAAACACGGAACTAAGAGAGAAACATCTTTGCGCTAATAAGGAACTGGAAGCAGCAAAGGTAATGATAAGCGAGTTGTCAGCAAAATTTCAAAAATTATACGAAGAAACCGATGAGAAGGCCAAGAAAAATCTCTTAACTCAACTAAAGCAATCAGAAGAAATGACTCGATTTTATACTGGTTTGAATTCCTTTGACCTGTTTCTTGGTATTTTTAATGCCCTCTTGCCAGCGTTAATAGATGATAAGCGATTTAAGATATCATTACAGGAACAGTTCCTTATGACACTGATGAAGTTGCGACTTAATTTAAGTACAACTGATTTAGCATATAGATTTGGAGTAAGTCGGGTTACTGCTATTGCAATAAGTTTTTCAATGTATAGCTTTCGCTCGTTGGGGACTAATGCTTTACAATATGGTGACAGACGGTATAATTCAATACTTTGGCTAGTAGCCATGTCTGTGGCCAGGAAAACCAACTATTGACAGATGAGTATGGCGGCAGACTAATTCGAAACTGAGACTAGCCGACGAGTTTATGTAAACAACCTCAGAAAAAAATTAATTAAAAATATATACCATAGTATTTCAGGTATAAAAAAAACAAGCTACTAGCCAGAATGATGACTTATAGGAATAAAAAATAAAAAGAGGAAAAAATTTGTTATTTCACACTGAATTATTTATTTTAAAAAGGGTCTCCATAAGAAGGCTGTGTTAATTTTAGGAAACCTTATCACAATCGAGATTTTCGACCTTTTCCAGACCTGGCAACTCAGCATCCGTTCGTGGTCTATACTCAAAAGAAGAACCCGCCAATTTCGAATTTTGCTTCACCAAACAATTGTATTTCATGCGTCCATGAAAAAAACGGAAGAAAAATATTATCTTAGAAAAAAATAAGCAAAACATCAAGAATATGATTGTGATGAAACATCGGGCCGTCTCCAATCAAGGACAAAATCTTGTCCTTGATCGCAACAAATAAACAGTAATGACTTAGAAATAACTAGAAAATAGAAGAGATCCTTGACAATAGCAAAAAAAAAAAGCAGAAAGGAATGGTTGTGTATGCTAGAAAGTAAGAGTAGGCGCGTCGTGATGGTCCAGAATATCTATTTAAACAAAAATGAGAAAAATAAGATTTCATTTCAAGATATTTTTGAAATTTTGTGACTCACCGGCAATAATCGAATACCAAGGGACAGTGACGTAAGTAAGAAGCGCGTTTAGAGGCACCGACTGAGCACGTCGTGACTCCTTCAAGTAATGGAAGGTTTGGGTGAATCCTTTCATAGTCCAAAGTGGATTACAAACTCCATCATCCAACTCTAAAAAACATTTCATGTCAAATAATTAGGAAACGAACTTCCTGACACCAAAATTGTGAAAACAGCAATATGAAACCATCAAAGGGAAAGCAAGACAAAAGAAGCTTATGAAAAATAATAATGGCACACCGGTGCGAGGACCAGCAGGTTCACTGGACCGAGCCGACTGACCATCACAAAAGTGAACTCGGTTTCCATCCACCAGTTGCTTGAACGTCGCACCAGTCTTGCGGCTGGGCATATCCTTTGGCTCCGGCTCCTCAGCCAGCATGCCTAGTAGATATAATACAGCCAAAACGATGCCAATAACAAGAAATCAACATAAAAAAGAAAGCGACTGGCATGCGATAGAAAATATTTAACGAGCAATAAATACAACCTAACAGAAATATTCATAAAATTTCGTTAATACATACGCAGGGTTTAAAAAAAAAATGAAAAAACATCAAAGTATAAATACTGAAATGTAACAACAGAATAGTGAGAGAACTGGATCCCCAATTTCCACTTACCGTCTCGAACATCACCGGCTTCAATCTCGTTCCAAGTGTTGTTGCACTTATCGAGACCTTCATTCTCTGAACGGGATATGTTAGAAGTCCCGTTCATTTGATGACTTGTATTGGGCCTTTGAGAACGGCTGCTGATTGGCATACCTCCACTCGGCTCACTCAACCGTCGCTGTATGAAAAAAATTATTTAGATTTAGATTAGTCTTTTTTTAGAAAAAGTTGATATCAACCTGTCTGGTGTTGGAGCACAAATCTTCCGGTTCAGAATCCCATTCCGCATCCCAGAGCTCTGTGGCGCTGAAACCTGGTTCTGAGCATGGAGTGTCCAATCCAGAACCTTCAAATCAATCATTTATTAATTAGATTTTTAAGGAATAGTTAAAAATAGCACTTGAAACAAACTTTTAGGTTTCGTTACGGCCATTTCAGAGTGGCCTTTTCCTTGGGGGCCTTTCATTCGTACAAACTCCATGCGGTGTGTGCTTGCTCCATTCCACAAACCCATAGAAAACTTTTGGGCAACTCTAGTACCTAAACTAGCCTTTAATTTCAACAGAAAATAAATATTGTAAATAAAATAAATCGCAAATAAAAAACATTTACTCACTCTAGAATCATAAACTTTCTTTAAGGCTTCGTAACGGATAGAGCCCAAGAAAAGAACTCCCTGAGGGACTCCACGTCTGTTAGTGGCAACAAGTTCGACGCAAACCATCTCGCCATCTCTTACGAGCATATCTTCATAAACCTTGATTGAAAATATCGGTTTTATGAATCAAATAGATTATCTCTATAACAATTAAGTATTAACCTCATCAAAATTGTCCACCATAAAACAAATGTTGGGATATGTAATTTCTTCTAAATCACCTTTGACGTCCATTCTTCTTCGACTGGGCGAAGCATATACCCTCTGTGAATTGTAATCAAGAGTTTAATTAGGGGAGTTTTCCCGTTGATTCAAAACATCTGGATCATACTTGACAATGACGCTTTAAAACCTGAAGGTCTTTAGGGCTTGTTCTTGTGCAGACTGCCAATGTCAACATGTAATCAAACTGATGAATTATTAAGTTCAAATATAAAGTCTCCTCCCACGCCACATCAGGATCTCCAATGGGTAACTTTTTACTATCGCGGCGGAAAACTTCGACTTCAGTCTAATTAAGGAATGTTTCCCAAATTACTATAATGTTTTCAAAAATCAAATTAACAAGTAGCATACCTCAAATTTCATGAGAAATCTTGTTGAACCTTTGATTAACTTTTTCCTTACAAAGAATAAGAGATCATCAGCATCGATACTTTGATCTGATTCAAACAGGAAGTGACGAACAAACAAATCAGTCCAGTATGGTGTTCCATGAAGGAGCACAAAGTCTGAGTCTAAAACATGAAAATTTGTTACAGAATATGAACTTTACACTGTAATAAAATTTTTGCTATACCTTCCCTAACATATTTTCTCCGTTCCTTTCTCCTTTGAAAATTGACCTCTTCTAACAGCTGCTCCAGAGCATTAGGGGATCGGGTATTTACAGAGTCAACCATGGAACTCAATTTATCCCAGCTAACAGCCATAATGATTGATAGCAAATTTGGAATAAAAGATTGCCACCAGATTTACAGAAGATCTATAATTGGAGCATGGATACTAGTTTGAAGTGTCTTCAAATTGATTTTAATGGACCAACAAGAGAGAACATGCATTACTAATGGTTCTTAGTAACAATCTAAAACAGATTATGACATTTATGAAAACAAAACAGATGTTCAATATTTTCTGTCTGATTTCGACACAGTTGACAATCGAAGGCAACGTCGAACTTTTCTTTTTAATAAATATTTAAACTTTTTAAAGTGCTTACACGCTTGAAATAAAATTAATCTTTTTTATTCATTGTAATTTAGTGTTATCTTTTTTATTCATTTTAATGTAGTTTTATTTACTTTGACAAATTTGTAAATTGAAGAATAAAATTATTCGAAAAACGACACCGCTGGGTTATCAAAATATTTCGTCTGCTGCTTCCATAAAATTCAACTAAATCACATGCACTTTTTGCACATGCGTTTTGAAACTTTTGATTTGTCATTTGAGTTTTTGTTTTAGTACAATTTGTTCTAAAGCTTAAGTGAAATTAGTTTCACCTCACCAGCATCTCATTTGATCATAAATTGACTGCTGCTCTGATTATTTAAGTGGTATTTTGACTGAACTGTCAAAGTCTTAACTGTGGAATAATGGATTTAGTCCAAAATGATAACTTTATTATAGTGCAAAGAAAAAGCCAAATTAGTTTACATCAACTGCCTAAGAAAGAGGGGAAAAAATGGTTTGTCAATTTAAAATAAATTTCTTGCAAGTTAATCCCAATAACTTTTTTTCTCCATTAAGGACTGTTAAAATTGGTAGAGATAAAGTTGATTTATCCACTGCAGTGGGAAAACCTCATGGAACTTTCAAGCTTGTTCGTGATAAGGATGCTAAATCCAATGTTTTAATACTGGAACCATCAGATGAAGTTGTGGAGATGAAGGATAAACTAAAAGACCTAAACTCTGGAGAGAACAATAAAGAAATTTGGGATGACGGCACATCTCAGCAACTGAAGAAAGAAGATATAGAAGAATTAAGAGGGCAAGGACTGACTGGAAGTGAAATAGTTTCTCAACTAGTTGAAAATAGCAAAACTTTCCAGATCAAAACTGAATTCTCTCAGGAAAAGTACCTCAACAAAAAAGAAGAAAAATATTCTGAATGGCTTGACATCATGAAACCTAATATCAGACACTTGGCAAAACACTTCCATTCCCAAAACCCTATGCAGATATTGTAAGCCTTACTTCAAATCTGTTTCAGTTACAAGTTTTTTTTTTAAATTATTTTTACTATCTTTTAGAAATTTACGTCCCGACACTCTGGCGATGATCATGTCCTTAGCCAATATCAAGAGCGGCGGCAAGTTTGGTGTTTTTGATGGAGGATGTCAAGGATTAGTTACAGCTGCGATTCTAGATAGGATTCAAGGGCAAGGCACTGTCTGGAACCTGTTCCTCAGAGGGTCACCGCAAAAGTAAACAGAAAATCTCTTTGAATGTTTCGTTAATTTTCAAAAAGTAAAAAACTGGTCGTTAATAGGCGAGTGATTCAAGCGATGAATTTTACTCCGGAGCAACTGAAACCCTTAAAGAACTGCAGTCTCACTAAACTGAAAGAAGCACTTATAAAAGAGGAGAATGAGGATGGAGAAGCGCCAGCCAAAATGATTAAACTGGACGAAGATGCTCCACCACCATTGGAATTTGGGTCACTCGACGGACTGGTAATTATCTGCCGTCGGCCGACTACCATTGCCATAGAACTGGCGAGACTCTTAGCCCCATCTGGCAATTTTGCAATTTTCAGTCCATACTCCGAGGTAAGAAAATTTGTTATTTAAAATTATTATGAAAAACTAACAAATTGTATTTCATTCATTAAGCCACTGAGTGAGACATACATACAATTCCGCGAGTGCAACGTGGCCGTTAATCTGCAACTAACCGAATCCTGGTTCAGGACTCATCAAGTTTTGCCTCTTCGAACTCATCCCGAAGTGAACATGAGCGGATCCGGCGGGTATATTTTATCTGGGATCAAGGTCGTCTAAAAGTGATGAATTGTATTTTTTTGAAATTGAATAAAAATGAATAAAAAATGAAGTCCACCTACCTTTTCATGTTGATTGGGACTTGACTATATACTGCATCTGCAATTCTAAATATTCTGTTTCTAATTGTGTTGCTTCATTTTTCATCTTGTCAACCTGATAAGAGAATCATTGGGAATCACCATATCAATCATAAATACTTTTAAGTAAGATTAAATAATACCTCTTGTTGAACATTGTGAAGATGAGTGGATGCTAAACCAGATGAAATTTCATTTCCGACCAAGAAAGATACATTAGCAGCTAGAATGAGCAATTTGGTGGATTCATTGTACACATAAAGACTATCACTTATTAGCTGTTTTTGGTGGAAAATTTCTGATTGCAACTGAGAAATGTGTTCCTCAATTCCCAGTCTCTCAACCATGACAGGGCCAACCTCGATACTAGTTAAGAGGGCTTTAATTGCAGAGCCCAGTAACGACACATATTGCTGATGGGCAAATAGGAATGTTTGGAACGAACTAGACAGAACCAACATTGAAGAATCCACAGCACTGTTTGCAGCTTGTTGAAGTTTAAACGTGTTGCTATATTCTTGAGGTTCAGCTATGTTGACTTTAGTTTTAACTTCATCTTCTTGGTTTTCATCATCGTTAAAAGTAACGACAAAACCACTTGCCAAACTAAAATTTAGAACTTGCTGTAAAGGTCTGAAGAGCCAGACACTTCTGTTTTTAGGTCGCAGTCGTTCTAATCTGACTAGGAATTGGGCTGTTCGACTAGCAAGATGTTTAAAAGCTAACATTTCTCACAAAGAATGCAATTACGACTGTTTGGCGGTACGCAAAACAAAATTAAACTAAACTCTTACCACAATCAGTTAAGCAGCAAGAAAAGGAAAAAATTGAACCTATGGCGGCCATGCCGTTTTATACGAATGATAAAACTGCAGACGATGTTTACAAAAACAGACGCCACCTAGTAACTGTGATTATAAATTCATTCAAGTTTCAAATTTTCAAAAATGTCATTTGGTAAAAATAGATAGATTAGAATAAAAATAGAATAGAATAAAGAAATCTTTGATTATTTTAAAGAGATATCAAAAATTGTTTTTGAATTCTTCCGAATGTATTCAAAATTTTCAAAACAGCCATTGAAGCAGGTGATTTTTGTTTGGAATGGAAGGTAAAAGCACAGAAATTGTTTGATGCTGACATTCCAATAAATCGAGTATAAATTAAAATCGCATACCACTAAAATATGTACATAGGGTACCGTGGAAGAGAATCAAGGTTAACAATAATAACATCCGTCATTTGAGTTTGGGACTGCTGTTTGTTGTTAAAAATGAAACCTTAAAAAAGTGACAAAAGAAAAAAAAAGATATAAAACCAAACACCCTGGACGGCCATATTCCCCAATGCACTTAATGTCCTTTGTTTTTGTGCACCACAACCGATGCACCGAAATTTTGTTTTCTTTTTTTTCCATTAAAAAAACTTCTTAGTATTTTGTTGAAGAAATTGCCGAGATAATAAATAGCCGGGATGGGTTATAATAAATATTCAAGTTGTGTGTTGTTGTTTTTTAAAATTTAAGAACAGGTTATTTAGTTCTTGATGAGGCGACTGGCCAAGTTAAGAAGAGCCGGAACTGCTGAGCTGTCGTTACGGGCCGGGCACTTGGGGTAGAGCTCGTGGCATTCCTTTCCGCGGCGTCCGTTACGAGCAGCATCCACCAATGAGTCGTAACGTTGAGCGTCCTTACCGCCCAAGGCGTAACCGGCCATTGAACTTTTTTATGGAAGAATAGAGAGACAAGGAAAGAAACGGGATATTAATCAATTTTGTTCTTCTTCTTCAATGAAAATGGATTCAAATTTCATACCTGGCCAACTGCATGGCTATTTCTCCGGGTTTGCCGAAACGTTGCTTGACCTTGACATTCAACTCGCAGAGCATAACCTGTTGGCAATGGGGATGGTCAGAGTCCTCGCTGAGCATATAACGAAGAGTCAATGGGGCCATCATTGATGAAGTCTCGTACAAAACGCCTGGAACACCCTTCATTCTCTTCCAAACACCAGAAAATCGGCCAGGACTGTTGTTGGAATCCATATCTCCATCACGACCATCTTCTTCTGACCAATCCTCCTAAACAAATTCAAAATTGAATATTTTGAAATCAGGATAAAAATTTCAATATTACCTGGAGGGCGTTGAAAAAGTTCATCATGGTCAACATGGCCAAGACGGGAAGAGGAACGGGACTGTTGGCAAGAGAACGGCTGGTGAAAGGATCTTCATCCCTGTGAACACAATAAAAGTTAAGTTAGTTATAAAAATTACAGCAAATTTTTAAAATGAAATTATTTGGAAAAATTACTCTGGAATTTCTTCGTAGTGTTCTTCGTGTTGATACTGTTGGTCATTGGCCATGACAGTGGTGGCTGCAACAGCGGCAAGGGAACCCAAAACGGCGAGTTTCATTTTCTTTTAAGTTGATGAAGTTTTACAAATGTCAAACAATTTTCTTCTTGAGTTGCGCACGGTAGAACGTCCAAGAGTCGACTGATCCTCTCTGCTGCGATGGCTCGTCTTTTTTAGCTGGAGGACCCCACCGTCTGCCGTTGAGTGCGCACAACCCATCCAACAGGTAGAGACTATGAATAGGTGAAACACCTCTGCATCCGCACCAAGGGGCCGGCAGCAGCAGCCACGATAAGCCGTTATTCTTATTTCTTCTTCTTCTTCTTCTTCTTCTTCGCCATATCTTTCCTCGTTTGAGCTCAGTACACCCGGAACAGATGGGGGCAAGTAAGAAATTGCGCCAAACCCAAAGAATGGGAAAAGCTAATTTTCCATCTATTTGGAGATCGACTTAAAATTTTTCTTTATTCCTTGATAAAAACAAAAGATAAACGTGACAGATCGTTGAGCTCAATGATTGATGTGGGGAAGTTCTGGTCAATAAATTTTTATGTGGTGCGAATGTACATTTCTTCATTTTCACGCATGTAAAAAGAAACGGAGAGTTCGTTGACAGTTTACAACGTTGACATTGAGATTCCTTTATCAGACGTAACAGGAGACTTTGTGCCCTTAACCTTGGAACAAACAAGAAATATAAGAAAAGCCAAAGTCGATAAGCTCATTGTAAAATTTCTGGCAGACGACTTACTCTTTTGTTTTTTGTTTTTTTTTGTATCCAGGCGCCGGATCAACGGATGAGAAAGATGATGATTGGTGTCTTATTATAGGTCAGCAACAGGATTTTCTTTTGCTGCATCATTTCCAAACAGAGATTCTTCTTTATTCATTTTGAAATCGTCTATAGCGGATTGCACAATTTATGCGTCACAAACTTGTTCGTCCTCCTTTTTTCTTTCTGATTTTAACCGTTTCTTCGGTTTACATCTCGGAAAAGAAACAAGTTGAAATCATTTTCCACGTGTTTTTATCCGTACGATCTGTGCAAAGAAATAAAAAACCGTAACTTGAGAACCATTTTTTTTCAATTTAAATCGTAACCAAAAAGTTTAATTGTATAAAGAACATATTGCCGGGCCCTTTGCAATGTGTATCAGAATCAGAAAGCCATTATAAGTACATACGAAGAGGGAAAAACTGAGTTCGCTGACCATAACGGGTTTTTAGATTCTCAGCCTTAACTTTCATGTGTCGTGTTCTACTCGGATTGTTTTCAAAATGGTTTATAATGTGGTTGTATAGTAGCCGGGGGTTGGTTTAACTTGTTCACATTTTTTTTGCGTTATTTGTTATTATTATATAGAGGCTTTTTTAGAGCGACCATCTGCTGCTCTGAGCTGATGTCGAACGTTCGTGTAGTGTATGTACGAAAACCCAATCAAATGTTCAATGCCCTTTTGTATATGGAAACAATCAGAGACTATATCAAACCAGGTTATTATGTGATTGATGCCTTAAAGTCAAACCTTTTTTTAAAAACGGAATGAATTTGAATTGCATCACGATTTCATAACCCACCTAAAAAAGCACAAGTAGAGTAAGTTAACTATCTTCACACAAGAATTTCCTATAGGAAAAGAAACACACATAAGAGGGACAACAGAATCTAAGAATGTGGGGGGAATAACCAAGTAGGAATATAACGGTACTTTTCTTTCTTCGCAGACGCAGGTAAGAAGAAAAAAAGACGATAGACTATGCATGTATATACCTGGGAGAAAATCCTATCCCTCTTGTATTGTAGCAACCTCATGGTGCCGGTCATTTCCGCGTTCTTCCTTATTCTCACTAACCAACCAAGAAAAAAACCTGAGGGGTTTTTCAAAGGTTATTCACCTTTCGATCTCTGCAATTGAGTTTTCACAGGTGTGTTTCGTTTCGTCTGGTGTTATTATTATTATGTATGCACTGTGTGGTTAAATCCAATTCCAACAGATGTCACTCAGTTCCAAGTCGTTTATTTTTCTCTCCTTCATTAAGCAATTTAAGTTTTAATTAAATCAGCAAACCAAAACAATTATTTTGCATATTCTTGACAATTGTAGCCACTCAAAATATAATATTATGCAATACAAAAAGACGTTGGAATTCTTTTGGAAATAATTTATGTCTTTTTTTCGTTATAAACCATCACAAAAGCATCAAAGAGGAATTATTTTTCAAATATAAGACAACAAGATATTTTCATCATTTGTTTTTTAATAGTCTCACATTTAAAATTTAAAAAGCGGTTCCAGCCCGCTAGATCCAACGATATTCAGATCAAAATTCTTCTTCACTTTTTTAAAGGGTTCTTTTTTTTTTTTAAATTAGGAAATTATTATTAAGGCAATTTTAACATTTGTGTTGTTGTTGTTGAGGGGTTGAAGGAGTATAAAGTTTTCAATCAATCAAACATATTTTTTTTTGTTTGTCTTAGTTGTTTAGAGCTCATTGCACTGAGAGTAGATCTGAGCGCAGCTTTCACCAGTACGTCCCTGTCGGCCGGCCTGGGTGTAGGCATCCAATGGTGTGAAAGTAGATTTCTCCAACAAATAGCTGGCAGCATAACTAAATAAATTACAATTCATTAGATTTAAGTTTTTTTTTTTTTTCAATAATTTAAAAAAAAAATGTAACTTACGTTCCGAGTTGGCAGAAAAGGTAACCGGAATCGGGAGCGTCACGAGCGCAAGCATTGTTGGCATCGCACATGATACGTTGCATGCAAACCTCATCGGTGGTTTTGTGGGTATCGACGTATCCCTAGAATTAGAATTCAATATAATAAAATATTCCAATTAAATTAATTTAGATGGTTACCTTCATGATTGTGACGGCAGCGACAGCGGCATCAGAAAATGGATCTTTGTTTCCAAGGGATCGGGCAGTGGAGCTGCGTTGAGAGAAGCTAACTTTAAGGGCATCCATCAAGCTGGAAATGAGTTGGATCAACTAAAAATAAAAAATAATAAAAAAAAACAAAATTAAATAAATTCAAATGGAAATCTAAAATTTCGCAAAATGTCAAAATCGCCAAGTCATTCGTGTTGTGTATGAATAGGAGAAGGTTTTAAAAAAAGGGGATAGATTCAGTCCACAAGTAGTTCACGTCACGTCATTTTGTTATGTCGTCATAATTTTGTTTTCACCGAGAAACTTACGTTGCCAGCTTGTTTGGCCAGTGAGGCGACATCGGCCTTTTCCTGACCACCCAAGAAGCTGGCCATCAGAGGCAACAGCATACCCTATATAAATTTTGATTGATATTGTTTTGTTTCGTTTGCCACACAGAATTTCTATTTACAACATTTTAAAATGCTGATGGGTGCACGTGATTTTTAAAAATCGGGTCAGTCGAGTTTTTTAATTAATTGTACCGTACGTGTCGTAGTGTCGAAGAATGTGAAACCAAACAAAAGCCTTTCCTTTCCCCACTCCCAAGCCACCAGAGTAAGTAAGTAAGTAGAGGCCGAGAAGAATAATCGATTGATAATGATTTTTATAAGTTGGGTTATAATTTTGTTTGTTAAAGGTGGATATAGTAGTGATAAAGAGCGGTTTTAAAAGATGATAGTGAGTTATACCTGAGAGAGAGAAGCCGCAGTAGAACCGGATTGGGAATCGGCTTTGTCGAGTCCCCCTGCAACTCCCGATCCTCCGTTATTCAAAGTGGAGAGCATCAGACGAAGGCCCAAGTTCACCAGGCTCATCCAGTTGAAGCCACCCTGATTTTGTTTTTTTTGTTTTTTGTTTTTTTTTTTGTTTTTTATTTGTTCGCAAAGGAAAAGAGAAAGAGAAAAGAAGGGAAAAATAAGTGAAAATAAGAAAAGAAATTTTCAGTAAGTAATAAAAGAGTGTGTGCGGCTGTCTGAATTTTTGTTGTAACATTTTCAAATAAAAATTTTTTTTTTGAAAAAATGAATCTTCGTCAAGATAAAGCCAAGAAATGTGTGTGTGAGAAAAAGAGAGGGATGGAAAAAAAAGCCAGGAAAAGCTTTTTAAAAAATAGATTCATTTTGGTGCTGCTTTTTCCAGACATCAATAAATAGATCTACTCCCTATTTAATCCGTTCTGATGAGGAAATTTAACAAAAAAATATAGAAGGTTCCCCTCTCTATAAATCTGTACAGCCAGCACTATAATCCCTGAAAATTGTTTTTTGTTGTTGTGTGTCTGGTCTTTCTTAATTGTGTACCTGAGCTGCGTTGACTCCAGAGTCTGCCTTGTCAATTCCGCCTGAAGAGCCGCCCAAAAACATCTGGATAAGCATGCCCAAAATATTGCTCCATTGGAATCCGCCATTGCTCTGCTGTTCGGTCGGCTGCATGAATAAATTGAATTAGAAATTATAATCAGGGAAAATCAATGAATTTCATTATTATTTTTACCGCAATTTCGTTGGACTCGGTAATGACTTTTTTGTTCGAGTTGGGTTTAACGGCGAATTTCCTGCCTGTAAATTAAATATTTTTAAAATGAAAATATGAAATCAAATTTAATGTGATTTAAGATAATGACCTTGTTCAGCGACTTTGTTGAACAGCTGAGGAAGAGCCAAAGCCGGAAGTGCCAGCTGGAGGACAATTAGAGCGACAAAGCAGCATCCCAAATTTTGACGACCCATTATGATATTTCGTTCACCTGTCGAAATAATAAATAAAAAATTCGATTCGGTTATTAAATTGTGGCTTTTTGAAATGTCACTGAACTCGTGGAATAAAATATGCGAATTCATAATAATATCCGACAGTCATGTTGCGCAGCACTTCCGAGTTCGTTGAATTCCGTCAAGAACCGGAAAAACGGTGTTACCGACAACAGGTGCGATGAAACAATTCGTCAGAGTGGTGGGAGGAGATTATCGCCAGTTATTCTACACGAAAATAGTATACTTGCCTTCATTTATTTTATGACTAATTTTTCCTTGTTCGCTCTACCGATAAGAAAAACTACAAAGGCGCAAAATGACGGAACCGGTTCCCGTTATTTTATGTAGCACTTTTCACGGTGGAGTTGACACAGATATTCTCTTTCGCTTCTTGTTGTACCTCCCCCCGGCTTTCTTCTTCTTTTTTTTTTGAGGGATGTATATACAGAGGAGGATGCGATGCCCTCTTTCTCTCTTTGTGTCATGTGGCCCCTGAAAAAAGTAGCCCAAACCCTCAATTTCCTCATTTCCCCTCCCCCCCTAAGACATAATTGAAAATGCTCTTGACTTTTGGATAATCATTTTATAAACTCGATAGCTACTAGACCGTGCAATTTAATCGACTATAACAAGGATAAATCAACTTTTAGACTAAATAAGGTTTGCGACCCAATCGTTCATTCAAATCGGGAGAAATGTAAATAACTATCCAATTCTACGAATTACTTGCCAGCTTTTTAAATATTTACCGTTAAAAAGTAAACAAAATCGAATCCTTAAAGGGCATTCCTAGATTTTCTTTACAAATTTTTCGACTAAATTCAAATTTGTAAAAAAATTCCTGAAATTTGATGGTGTATAGTTCAATTGTTTTTTTTTTTTCTTTTCTTACCTTTAGTAATCGAAGGAGTAAAATTAGAAACAATTCACGGAGCTGGAGATGCCTTGGGTTGTCGTTGGTAAATGAACGTTAACCAAGACTCGACTCGGTCGTTTTTATATGCCGTGGAAAAGGAACAAGCATCAGCAGAGAAGGTATTTTTCTTCTTGAAGAGAGCAAGTCACGTGACTTTTCTTTTAACTCCGCCCATCCAAACGGCAACCCCATTTCCTTTACCAAAGCTATAAAGGAGAAATAACCAACTCGATATAGTATGGTAGTGAGGTTAAAGTCATTTTAATAGTTTTACTTTTGGGAGAACTATAGAAATTGCTGTGCGTCCATCTTGTTGTTTTGGTTTTCCTTCCACGTGTGTTTCTTCTCACGCTTTTTACTTAGCTATAACACCAACCTATATTGTTTGAATGACGATATCGTGTTGGCTAGCCAGTTCATTAGCGTCTAAATATCAGCCAACTGTGAACAAATAAAAATTAAGCCAATCAATTAGGGCAATTCTTTACTTGGAGCTATAAATTCAGTCGGTAGGTTGATCAACTACAACCGGCAGGGATTCCTGATAGAAAAAATGATTTATATTTTTACCTTATCACAACAACACAGAGAGGAATACAGGTTTTATTTTCAGAGGATGTAGGCCACTAAACTCGCGTGTTTATGTCACGCGGACCTTCCCTATTTTTCAACAAAAAAACATGACAAAATGAGTACACACTATAACCAAAAGGCTCTTTCTCTCTGATACAACAATAAATAGACGTACATTATTACTACCTGTAGACCATTGTGGGGCATCACACATGTGCAGTACCCCAGCAAAAAGGAAAGCTAACGCCAAATATAAGAATTATTACACAAGGTAAAGAAAAATCTTTCCTGATTTCGGTCGGTTTTCCTCCTCCTGCGAGACATTTCAATTATTATAGATCATGTAGAATTCTTCAATTTGCTATAAATTTAATTGAAAGAGAAAATTTCTCGTGTGTGCGTTGGGCAGAGAGTTAATTTAGGACAATACCTGGGTGCTGATGCACTGAGCAATATTTATTATTACCAAGCCGAAGAAATTGAGGTCAGGTCGACATGTTGTTGCAGCGTATCGGTCATCGGCCGCGACGTCGACACGCGTCTCTTCTTTTCTTTCTGCACTTGAAAAATAACAAATTTACTATAACGGTTATAAAAGTCACATTGATGCGGATCGTCACGTAGTGACACTACTGGAGAAAGTGCAGTTTAGGTTTTTTTAATTTTCGATTTTTTTGGAGATGACGTCAAAGAAGAAGTGTAAAAGGATTTCCGCCACTTTCTAAAAAATGGGTTTTTTAAAAATTTGATTCCTGACGCAGGTTGGAAATCCAGGAAATGAACAAGGAACACAAAATCGGTGAATTTCATCTGATGATCATGTGATAAATTTGTTAGTAAAGAAAAAATAACAGCTATCGGGAAATGTAGTTGGACAAATCACCCACGTTGTTTTTTTTTTTCTATGATTTTAATAATCTAACGGAAAAATAATAACGCAAACGTTCTGAAACAGTCCAGTTAGTTTACAGCCAATTGATCTAATAGACGACAACAAACAATGGCCGACATTTTTTTTTTTACTTCAACTGGCCAAATTCGAGTAGATAGCCTCAAATCAGAGCACAGCTCATTTACACGCTGTTTTTATCACCCCAAACATAAAGATGCTTTATATTTTATAGATAGACTCCATTTTGGAGATTCTTTTTTACAATTTTTGCCCTACAGAAAAAATGACCGATCCCGTATCTCTACCCGCATCAGCTGGTTATCACGAATGGAAAAAGAAGAGCCATATACTTACTCACTTGTAAGAGTTTTTCCATTCACGATTGTAATAAAATCCGTTACTGACTGCCTGCGTGTGCAATACAACAACCCGACGAAAGAAGTTTTTCGTCAGCGTGTCGAGAGGCCGTTTCGTGTCGACATAACGGCATATGCACCACCACTTAAGGGCATAGGCATTATTTGATAATTGCAGAGGGGCTAGAGACATTTTCATTTGTTCTTTTACGTTTCCATGGGTCCTTACTGCACGACTGCTTTTGCAACTGATTCACTGGTTCAGAAAACATCCGTTCTTGAATAATATTCTTTTTTAGACAAAGAAAGCAAGAGTTGAACCTCGTGGTTAAACTAGACTTGAAAGTGTGTGACAATGCAGACGACATTTAAAAATTCAAGGACATCTAGAGGAGAAAATAATCAGTCGATGATGACAAAATTTATCTTTACTTTTCAAAAAAAAATAGTTTGATAAATGTTACACATAACTGGATTTTTGTACTCATTTGACTCCAATCGTTCATGACCGTTCCGCATGACAAATATCTGAGGCTTTTTTAACGGGTTATTCTCTTCAGGATGTGTCACAGTGACAGGGCGTTACTCACGTTAATAGTTTGCTAATAAAACAGCTAGGAATCCATCATTATGAAATTTCACGCTTAAATTGAGAGTTTAATTACTGGTTTGAGTTTTTGTCAGCAGACTACATATTATCTCGAGAACTTAATAACGCTAGGACTTTTTTTAAGAATATACTTTGGCAAAAATGAAGTGGTTAAACCTCGCCACAATGAGCGCTTTAAAAATACGACAAGTGTTATTGATCCTTTGCTAGAATGCCCATGGAAGGTTTGTGCGTATAAATGAGTCGATAACGGGATTAGTAGGAAACAATGCTCAGGTTTGAAACTAATTAAAGAAAGTTCAAGTGAATTTTCACATCGAATGCCGAGCATTTGTTTCACACGGACGTACAGCTAGATTTCTTATCACTTGTTAACATCAGTTCGCTGCAGTTCCCAATGTTTTCCCTTTTTTAAAAAAGTGGCGCCAGCCGTCTAGTGTCAAATTTTAAAACTTGAAACGACATCTAGCGGTCGTCTGGTGAACGTTGATAGCAAAACACTTTTTTGGAGCTGTTCGTTTTTTGTAATCTCGTCGTTGCACAACAACAAACAAAATCAAATGATGGAATGTTTTCGGTACAGAAAAGGTAAAGAGATTCTTTTTCTGCTGTTATTCTTATTAGTTAGGGTGTTAATACAATTGTATTTTTTGTTTCTGATTCAATCGTTTAGACTGACGAACCTTCACCAATAGTACACGAGCACTTTCCAAGGTCGTTTTGACAGATGCTCAAAAACCAATAACAAACGGCATAAATAAATCTACCATCGTAAATAATTATTAGCACCACCACAATTCGTCAAAATGTACTGTCTGCAATGGCTTTTACCTGTTCTATTGATTCCCAAGCCAATTAATCCAATGCTGCTGTACAACCATGCTGTTTTCATGGTGCTCTACCTGACTGGATTCTTCATTGAACGGCAGCCCTGTACAATTTGCTCACTGGCCTTCCTTATGGCCCTTTTTCTTCTTTGCTATAGTGGGTTGGGCTGGTGCGTGTTTTGGGAGTCAGAATGTGACACTGTCAGATGTGGAGATTTGAACTTGTGATGGAATGTACACTGATTTGAATTTTGTAAACCATGTATTGCATTAATAAACCAAGTGACCCCAACACAAGCAAATATATATCAGTAATGTGGGTGCTCAAAACAAAATTCTATTTCTTTAGTTTCTGCATTTTAAATCTATTTTAAAACACTAACATGGAGGTGCATTAACTTGCATGAAAACATTCATTTCAAAGCAGCCTGCTAGAACAAGAAAAGCCATGTAGGAAATGAGTAAAATTGCACCAATCTTTCTGTCGAGAACAAATTTGTTCAAGGCAATGGCAAAATAGAGAACCAAAATGGTACAAAATAGCATCAAGACGCTGTAAACGACTCCTCCCGAATTTACAGCCACGAAGTTACCTTCAGCTGGATATTCGGGCATGGCCGCCGCCTTTATCAGCCACGGCAGACCCATGCAGATAAGGATGTCAAAGGTATTGGAGCCAACAGAGTTACTTATCCCCATCGAACCTTTGCCTGCGTAGAAAAACAATAATTTCATTCATTTGCACAGGTCGATATTGGATTTGATTAAATACCTGCGCGAGCTACCACAACTGCAGCCACGCCTTCCGGAACACTTCCACCAGCTGCAAGGAATGTAATACCCATAGCTGAATCCGGAATTCCCAGCGTGTAACCTGTATAATGAGAAAACGAATGAAGAATTTTTTCATTAATGTTTCGATTAAAGTTGATTAATATTTACCAATAACAGTGATGAACCAAGCAACAAGATAGGACAAAGTTCCAATCCAAAGGATGCATATGAAGAAAGCCAATGGATACAAGCGTCGCCATCCTTTGCCACGACGAACGTCCGGAATTGTCAAGAAAAAGATCAAGTTGCCCAGCCACATGACGTACCAGTAGAGTTTGGCAGACATTGAACCTTCCGGCGATTTGAAAAACTTCACCGGACCATCCGCTTCCGCTTCTTCGATAACAGCGACACTCGGAAGTTCACCGGGTTCTGGAGATCCGCCTCTACTCTCCAAAGAATCAACATCTTTGAGTTCCATTTGTTCTTTAGTGCATTTTTCCATGTCTCCTAATTTATATAATTCATTTCGATTTAAAATAATCCTTCAATTTAATTTCAATTCAAATTAAACCTGATTGTATAGCCAGCTGCTGTTCTTCCTTATCTTTAGTATTAGTTTCATCCTTATTTTTCGTGCCGCAACAGCTTTTGAATTGCGCAACCACCGCGTTGGCCCAACGTTCCAAAGTCCGGTTAGAAAACATGACTACACAGATAAAAAAGGATTTATAAATGGGCGGTATTATTTAAAAAAGTTATTTGACACAAGCCGATGCTTTGATTTTGATATTGACCTGCCAAAAACACGCCATAGCACAAGACGAATATCATCGCTTCCCACCAGAAAATCCTGTTGTCAGAGACGACCACAGCCAGTCCAATAACGATGGAACCGTAGATAGCGCAGTCGCGTGTTAGTGGCCACCATTCCAGCGGTACGGCCTATGAATTGACTTTAAGAATTAGTTTCAAGGTTTTTCAAACTATGGTCTCTATTGTTCTTCTCCTTACGAAACCGGTGAATAGACCGCAGCAAGCGGGTGCGGCCAAGATATTGAACGCGGCAGAGCCGACGATTGTACCGACTCCTATATCTCCTTGTGTGATGAACGTGCCCACAATGTTGATGAACAATTCCGGCGAAGAAGTACCGATGGCCATAATAGTCGCTCCGGCCACATCAGGACTCATATGTAAAACTATAATTTAAAATAAAATTTAAAAAATGAATTGATTGAGCATTGAGTTGATGAATTTACCTTCGGCGATAATTTCTAGCGAAGGTACGAAATATTCATCGATAACAACGCCGATCATCAGCATGGTGTAGATGCATAGAATGAAATGTACCACAACACCGCCTAGAGGGATAAAGTAATAAAAAAAAGAAATTTGGTTAAATAAACAACATTTTCCATTCCTCGAGGGCAAATTGAAATCACCTTTTTGGCGTTGCTCTTGCGTAAACATGTCGGGTGGGAAATCCTGGATGGTTGGCTCGGTGCAGTTGACAGAGAATCCATTATCGTCATCGTGAAGATTTTTGTCTCCAACCGATTCATTTCGATTGAAGACGTTGGTTTTTGATGAATTGATTTGCTCATTATCGGATTTGATGGGACCGTGCAAAGGATAACGCTCGTAATAGACGCCAGAGTCATCCACGTGAAAAGAGACGACTCCGTGAAGAGATTGAAAAACTACAACAACTAAAACAACTAAAAGAATCCCTCGCGACGGACTCCCGCACACCATTTTCATAAGAAACAACCCAAGAAAATGACACACAAAAATTTCAGGAGGAGGGCACTAAAAAAAGATTTGATTAAAAAAGTATCTTATTGTTACAAAATAGTCAAAAAGAAATACCGATAAGAGATTTTTAACAAGTTGGTCAAGCAAATTTAAAAAACAAACGACAAAGTTGAAAAAATTGGGGACAACAAAATTAAAATCGAAATCAATCAATAAAACAAGGAGCGCTTTGATATTGTAGTTGTTTCAAATGAAAGTCATAAGGCTCCTTGACATGGGTGCGGGAGTCCTGGATGAGATGGAGCTTAAAGCGTACCACCATTTATACGTGACTCTGCAGAGCAGAGATGAGTAAAGATTTCTTTCTAGGAGGAGACGATACAACAAAAAAGAGTAGCAACAGTCAATCCAATTGTCTCTTGTTCAGTAGTGCCTTTAGGGTATAGAAATGTGCCTTGATGTAGACACATGAGAATTCACACGTAGGGACGAACAACACCAAAAAGACGCGACCGTTCGGCGACGAGTTTCAAACAACACTGATAGCCGAGCCAAATGAAACGGGAACTCGGCACGTTTTAATATTCTCGCGACGCCCAAAAACGGAAGCCTCTCAAGGTTCTGTATCGATCGCGATGGCAACGCTGTCTATATACCTCATATATGTGACGTCAACTAATTCTAAAATAAGCCAAAACATTAATGTTTTGCTAAGCAAAAATCTTTAAGGTCATCCAGTCCGTTGAAATCTAAAAAAGGGTCATTAAAACCGATTAAAACGCATTGCAACAAGGATGCATAGCATAATGGAGGCCAGCGAGCTACCCGTGTCGTAGAATGAGATTTCACAAAGGTGTAGACAAAGGAATAAGGAGGCTGGCCATATGTTACTGTGTTGGTTTACTACACGGACACGGAGGGAACCGGTGTCCAGACACACAAGGCAAAACATATTTATTTATCACTGTTTTATAAAAGACTTTCTAGCGCATTTCTATCTTCAGCTTATCAGGGACAGTTTTACAATGTCACGATGATAAACAACGACCTGAGCGCAATTAAATCTTTTTGAAATGGATTAAAGTCTAGTCTACGCGGCAATTAAATGAGTTGGGCTCCATCGATTCGGCAGATTAGGGTCAGGCATACAAAGGAAATTTAAGGATTGAAATTGAAGCTCACGCTCCATGGTTACAACAGACATCAACAAGTCCAAACAAAAACCCAAGAGCAGACAAATGCTTTACAGGTTTGACCTTATGGAGACGTATAAAACTGTTCCCCTCTAGCAAGGGCGTTGTACGTGAGGATCGGAAATCAATCGATCACCGCCCAATTTATTCAGAATACTGATCAGCTTAGACGAGTTCCGATCACGTAGCGTAATCGATCATCCCAAACAGATACAGCAGAGGCTGACGTCAGACGATTTCGTGATTTCCTTTGTAAAGATGAATCATCTCATCATATTCGGCAAAACGTCTTTATTTTTTGTTTTTCAATCATTATTACAAGTATTTTAACCTTTTAGCAACAAACAAAGGAGGAAAAGCGACCACAGGTGTTGTTGTTTTACGTAAACAACGGAATATATACTGCAGAGAAATTTAAGTTTGAAACAAAAACAAACAAAAAATTTGGACATACTTTTTTGTTTTTCTCTTCATATCACGTGGACTCTGGCGTGATAAAAGTCGATCAGCGTATGCGTAACGTTCCAGTTGCAAACGAGGCTGACGATGTAGATCAGAAACAAGACGGAAAATGGATAGAGAAGTCCGCGTGTCTTGTGTAGGATTGGCAAAGCTGCAAAAAGAATATGAAAATCAGCAAATCATTTGAAGAGTTACTCTTGATTGGCAGTACTTACAGCTGTATCCTAGGAAATTGATGTAGACGTAATAGCCGACAGCAATCAACCAAAGGGTATTACCGAAGAGCGTTGCAGAATACCAATCCTGGCTGATGAGAACTAAAAAACGGATAATAACGTCATTAATGATGCGCAAAAAGCAACTAGGAGAGTATGTTAGCGTACCGTGGTAGAAGATAGATTGAACAATGTGCAAGATAATCAGTGCCGGAAAATAGGCATTAAGATGAACGTCGAATGCGTAACCCCACTCGACATCCTCTCCTCTAACACTGGGCTTCATCATTAACTTATTGGCTACAAACCTAAATGCAAAGAATCAAAGTCTTGTGAGAAATTGTTGGAAATTTAAAGAATTGTTTTAATTACCACATAGCTGTTGCAATCCCTGCTCCAACTAGAAGGCAATCAATGAAAATGGTGTAAATGAGAAATTTGAAGAAGCTGAAGACTGACAGTTCCATGAAAAATGCAAACACCATTGACGAAACTATATGGGGAAAAACAATTGAGTGAAAATTGGAATGTGCGAAACCAAATGAATTTACTTACAACATAGCCACATCCCCAGTAATACCAAAAATGCTGGATCATCTCTGGCAAACTGGGCTTTTGAACCTGAAAGCAAAACAAACGATAATAAAAATGTATTGATATGCAAATGGAAAACAAAACTTACTTTTCCTGTAGTGGAAATTTCTGTAAACTTTCTGTGGGGAAATGAACAGGTAGATCATTTGCCAGAGGGCATATTCGAAGTCCATTTGCTGGAAATGACAAAGCTTTCGTATGAATTTGTATCGTTTGGCTGCAGCTGAAAGGCATCCTGTTCTGCTTAAAGTAAGATTATTCCTCAAAAGTGTTCTCTGTGCAGTTTAAATTCAAATGTCAAACCTCAAATTTGCAGGGGACGGTAAAGGAGATGGACCTCTGAAGGAAGCGGGGTGGACGTAATGACTGGCCCCCGAAGTGTCAACATAAGCTGGAGATGACGCTCTACTGCCTTGTGACGGTTGTTTATACATTTTGATATGACAATCACTCTGACCAATTCGTGAAAACTTATATTTATAAAACAAAAGTTACTTCAAATGACGATTCATAACAGACATAGCCTAGTCTCGTCTGCTGGATCAAGAACGAATACGTGTCATCAAGAATTTCTTCAAATTTGCATAAAACCTTTTATGTTCAATGATTTTCCTGTTCTAATAATAAATTTTTGTTGTTTATTCTAATTCTAAATTGAATTTTTAATTTATAATCGGAAATTTAGAGCCGGCATCCGATGGCATCGTTGTATAATGGCGTATTATTATTGATCGAATATTTTGACAGCCTTTCGTCATGAAGTTAACAGCAGTTGATGGGACGTTTTTCTTTAAATTAATTTGTTTAACATTTTTCGTCAGTGTTCAAAGTAATGAAAGTGAAACGAGTAAAGAATTGTTTAAAATTGAAGGTAAAGTGCAAGCCCCAGATGCCTGGGCTAAATTGAATCCAGATTGGAAGTTGCACACATATATCCTAATAGATGGCGGCGAATATCGAGCGTTTCTTAAGTATATATTTTTTTTATTTGACGGGAAATATTCAATTTACACATGCTAATACTTTTTAATCAATATTCAGAGATGATGCTTCATTCTCAGTGAGTGTGCCAAGTGGTTCGTATGTTGTGGAAGTGTCCAATCCCTCAGTTTTCTATGAGCCTGTAAGAGTGGACATCAACTCCAAAGGGAAATTTCGTGCCAGGAGAATCAATCATGTACAGCCAAGCGCTGTTAGTCAGATGACTTATCCTTTAAAATTCAAGCCTGGAATGCCTTATCGTTACTTCCAGCAGAGAGAACAGTGGAGGATAACTGATCTTCTCTTCTCTCCAATGGTATGAGAGGAAAAAGAATCTTACCTTTCCAAACTTAAGATCTAATTTCTGTTATTCACAGGTCCTGATGATGTTCCTTCCATTGATTCTCATCTTCATATTACCCAAAATGATGAATGATCCAGAGACAAGAAAGGTATAGGGTTGCATCATAATATACCTTGGTACTCGTATTCTTCATGCCTATTTTGTACAGGAAATGGAAAACATCCAAATGCCTAAATATGAGATGCCTGAGATGAGTGAGATGCTGACATCACTATTTGGAGGTGGTGATGCCAAGAAGACAACGAAAACTACTAGCAGCAAGGGCGTGGCCAAACGCAAATGAGAACAAAATTTTTAAAATCAACATCTTGACAAAGTCATTGTAAAACAAGAAAGAAAAATTATAATAATAAACAAAAAATTTGAATGAACTGAAAATAGTGTGAGAAGGGCTAACAAGGCTGCCATTTGTATTTTTTTTTCTTTTCATTTGTGTGTATGTCGTTTGTTAATTCAATTAACAGCATTTTTTTGTTTCTTTATATCGAGTTTTCGAATCAGTCAGCAGAAGAGGAACGGGACAGCTCTATACACGATAGTGAAAAGAGGCAGGAGAGAGAAAAAAAATAACATCGTTGTTATATCTTCCAATTAAAAAAGATAAAGAGACAGAAAAAATAACGAACAAGTTCGCAAAATAGTCGAGTTAAATTGGGGGCTAATCACACAGCTACCTAGTTCCTTTTTTAATGCAAACATTTTGTTTTTGATTGCCTCGTCATCGTCAGCTCTCAAAACTTCTTTTAAGCTTCTTTGTTTTGTTTAGAACAGCTGAAAAATTAATTTTTTTTTATCCTTTTCTTTTTGTTTAAACATTGAAAAAGGAGGCGGTGGGCAAAGGAGGGTCAACATCGAAGAATATTTATGTGAAAAAGAACCGAAAAAAAAAAACGTTATCTGTGCGGATTTGGCAATCACTTGAGGACATTTTTCCCGTTTTTAATATGCGCGCGCGACGGTCTTCAAGGGACGATGAAAAGGGAAATAAGCGACAAACTTTTCTTTTTCTTCAGGCTGCATGATTTTCTTGTTGAATGGAGAGAGATGGGGGGTAGAGGTAAGAGGGGGGCAGTTGATTGTGAATTTTTCTTTTCCTTTTTTTTTAGCTGCGTGTATTACAAGAGCATGCACATCTTGCGTCGTTTACGTGCTTGACGTTGGTCCTTGCTGGACGTGAGTGGCCGCTCAAGAGCCTGGAAGCGACGAATGAGCCGAACCAGTTCATGGAAGGCCAGGTCCACATTCATTCTCAATTTGGCCGAACATTCTAGGTAGGGGACTTTGAGCTGCCGGGCTAGTGAGTGGCCCTCATCTGATGAGACCTTTAAAAATGGGCAAAAACAAACAAATGTGATGTAATTCAAGTGGGTGGGTAGGATATAGATATTAATACCATTCTTTGGTGTTGGAGATCCGCTTTGTTGGCCACCATTAACATGGGGAATTCATCGCGATCTTTGACTCTTAGAATTTGCCTATGGAGACGAGGCAATTCATCAAAGGAAGAACGATCAGCTACAGAGTAGACAAGCAGGAAACCTTCACCAGAACGCATATATTGTTCCCTCATGGCGCTAAATTCTTCTTGGCCAGCAGTGTCCAAAACTATGCATGAATCAAGTCAGGAATGTTACGTCAAGTGCAACACAAAAAATTTTTATGAAAAAAAAAGGAAAAGAAATATGAACAAAACTAGGAAAACTCACTGTCTAATTTGGCAACAACATCATCAATGACACACTGTTTGGTGTAGGAATCTTCAATGGTAGGATCGTAGTCTGTAACAAAGTAACTCTGAAAAAAGAAAAACAAAAGACCAAGTTGTTACCATATATGGTCAGGCAACAGGTCTTTTGACTATATAACACAATCTCTTTAAAAAACCAATTTCAAGACAGGTTTTTCCATTTTTTTCATCACAACAAAACTGAGAAAAAAAGGGATGGTCAAACAATCCCAAGACATTGGAGTGATATCGGTCCACACAGGAAAATGGAAACACAAAAACTAGTCAGCAATGGCTGATGATGATGCTACGTACAAGAAAAAAACTTGAGAAAACAACACCAAAAGTTGGGAAAACACACGTCAGTTGAAAAATAGCTGATGATGATGTCAGTCTTAAAGCCCAGAAAAATATATCAATGCTGCAAGTTTCTACCTGAATAAATTGGATAGTGATGGCAGATTTTCCAACACCTCCCCCGCCCACAACGACGATTTTGTACGTTTGTGCTACACTGCTGCGATCACCCGGCTTCGACATGATGACAGGCGGTCCAGCGGGGTCTACAAGGGAAACTAAACCAACTTTCGTTCAATCACACAATGTTAACGTGATATTTATCCGTCGATAATCGGAAAAAAACAAACAAAAACAATAACTGATGCTATCAAAGGGAGGATCACAGGCTCTTGAGTGGCTTGCCTCTGATCTGTACGTCTCTAGTCGTCTAATGTTGTTTCCAAACGCCAAGATGGCGGCAACGCGCATCAACCCAAAAAATATAAAACAAAAAAGAAATCAGCTTCAGGGCTTGTTTGCTGTCCATCCAAACCGACGCATTTTCTCTCTCTTCCCTTTTTTTCTTTATAAATAACTCCGCCCAAAAAAAGAGCGGCCATTTGTTTTTTTGTTTTTTAAAAAAAGAAACCCCTCCGCATCGTTGTATATATTTACAGACATGCTTCTTTTCACACTCCAATTCGACGACGTCAAGGCATCCCGAAGGGAAATCTCTTCCATACTCTTCTTTTTAACATCTTTGGAAACGTGCCAAAAAAGCCAAAGAGACGATGTCTCTGTCGCTTCTCTTTCATTTGCTCATTCGATCTTTTCTTTTTTAAAAGAAATAACGTCCCTCTTGGTTTTATTTTAAGTATCCCAATGTGTTTTCTACACACATTTTTCAAAAAATATTCTCTTCGAGTTTGTTTTTGTATTTGACGTTTGAGCGTTTCTTGGAAATTTACTAGGTTCCCAGCAATGTAAATAACCATAAATCGTTGTTCGGGATTAATGGGTCAGCGATAGATGTGTAACGAGTAAAGTGGGTTTGGTGTCTCTTGATGGTTGGTGGGCGGCGGTCGTGTAGTTAATTGATTTGTTGCTTAGTGGGATGTTCTCTGACGTCTTACGTATATTTTCGTGAGTGAATTATTAGACTGGCGGGCCTGTGTGTGTGTTCACAATCATCGTTTATTGGTTACCTTCTCTACTTTTTCATTCTCTGTGCCATGTAAAGAACTTAATCGGACAGGCTATTTATTTAACGGAACAAAAACTAATGCGATTTGTGCGTTTTTTCCCCCAAAACAAAATTGGAAAATTTACATCCGTTGTGATCCTAATATAAACCCAGTCAATCCTCCTCCAACCCACCGAAAATTTCATATTGTTGCGAAAACAAAATATGGTTATATAATATAGCCAACAGCGTCAATAAGGAAAAAAAGGAACCAAAATCTGTTTTGTATTACCTGAAATTTAATATATTAAACATTAAGTCGCTAACGTATTTGAAAGAGAAAAACCTATTTATCAGTTGGACAGAGTCACTTTTTTCCAGCCATCAGACGGCGCGCGGCGTGATCTAATTATCTTTTAGCTGCTGCTCCCCCCCAGAGACGAACGTGAATCTTGTCGGAATGTGTTTGGTATTCCCGACATTTTTTCGGTGGTAGAGATAAGACACACACACACACACAAAAACAAAATAGAGGAAGAAAACTTCATTCCACAAAGTTAATCACTATTCAGATCAATCTCTGCCGCGTGTAATTCCAATCACGAGAAAAAGACTTTTTTCACGATGTCTTTTAGTATAAATCCCTTCAGGGCAATGTTGGACTTTGAACGCGTCGTAAAACGAAGAATTAAGTTGTAACTCAAAAAAAACTTATGAAACCAAAATATTTTGATCGGTCAATAAAAATAATATCGTCCGCTGGTTTTGATCAAAAAATTTTTAATTTTTTCTTATCTTTGGTTCGTGGTGGTGGATTAAATGAAATCCTGTACACCTCCGTCGATATTGGCCTGCGCGTGACAAACGAGTTTGGGGATTCCATTTTGGAATCTAAACGTCACGTTCGTTTTTCTTACGTGAATAAACCGCGTACACAAACTCTTTTATATAGTAGACAGGATCTTTATTCAATTTCAAAAACAAAAATATTTATAAAAATAAACCAATGTTTTAACCTGTTGCTGCGCAGATGGATATTCTGCCCGCCCCCTTCCGACGATATACAGCGCGCACAGCATCCACCACCACTGGAAGATTATAAAAAGGAAGTTGGAACGTTCCGGTTAGTTGAGTTGATATCATTCAGGTGTGTCGAGAACTACTAACAACTACACCAAAAACACCTGGGAGAGAAAATAATCTTTCTTATAGTCATAATAAAACATGCGGATCGCCATTTTTCATTCGTTCATTCTTATCGTGATTTATTTGATTTACAGCGATGCTGGTAATTTAAAATTTTTATACTAATTACTTACGTAATGTTAATGTTTGGGTATTTATTTCATTCAGCTACGCCACAAATCCTCAAATCTCAATCGTTGATTCCTTTCCCGCGGGTAGGACGATCCCGATCGTCATTTATCGCCAATTCCGCCGGAAGTGCTAGAAGTGGAACCGGAGGCAACGCCAACATCAAGAACTCCAACAACTGGATGATGGTTGGTTACAACTTGAATGATGGTCAGTTTTAATCGTTGAATCCTTATCCAAACATTTTTCTATACGTTTAAATCAAAAGAATAACGCAGATATCAAACGACATTTGATCCCATTCCCGAGGGTCGGTAAACGTCAGAATCTTATCCCGTTTCCAAGAGTAGGACGTTCGGGATATTACCAGGGATTTTTCCCCAGCGATGACGACGAAGGAGTCACGCAACAATTTGCCCTTTCCGATGAAGATTCACAGGGTCCGTCATCTTTCCTGTTGTCTGGCGGCGATATTTTAGGTAACAAGACGTTGAATAATGAATTAGCAATCGTCATAACAAAGTAGCCGAGCATTGTCGTGTTCACGAAACTTCGTTTTGATGTTCAGGTGCGCTGAATAATGGACGATCCAATAGCGAAGAACGGACCGCTGTTTTCATTCCCCGTCCCCGATGGATGATCAGCACCAGTCAAGAATCAGAGGAATAAATATTGAAAAAAAGAATATTATTATCTTATCTATTTATAGATCAGATACGTGAACTGGTCGTATCCCATTTTGAATATTCTCTTACGCGATGCATTCCACACCCGCTGATATTTCACTTAATGTTCTATTAATTACTACACTTAAAAGAAAATGTAACAAAACCACAATCAAGTTAATGATTGCGTAAACCCTTCAAAAAGAAGATAATTAATGTCGAATCTCAATGCGATCTCTATAATCCAATCAAAATTTTAGAAAATGATAGAATAAGGGCTGCTGCTAACATAATAACTTATTTATTTTAAAAATTATTGTATTTTGAATTAAGAACCAAAACATTTTTCGCTGTGACATTTAAATCCCTCGACCCTTTAAAAAAAAAAGAAAGAATTTTGGAGAATGGTTTATATAAACAATTGCATTTGAAATAAGAGAGAAAAGGTTATTAATTAATCGATATTCATTTAATCTACTGCAACAATTTAATTGGCGCAACTTTTGGTGTAAAAGAAAAAACAATTTTGAAAAAATAGCTTGAACAAACCTCCCCTAAAATGTGTAATACAATCAAATGAATCTAAACTAATTCCATTTCTATTTGTTTAGCTACAAGTCACCGGAAGTGAAATTTGGCATTTGAAAATTTCTTTTTAAAATTGTAGAATGACGACAGTATAAAATGAAAAGATCCTTCTAGACCAAAGGATCTCTGATTAGTCGTCAGTTGGGAACCGGACAAAAGTCATCTGTTGGGTTTGTGGGGTTGCATGTCAGAATTGAAATTAAAAAATCCTGCGATGCATATTCATTGGATTCGTCTTTTATCGTCTGGTCCCTTGGCCAAACAAACATTGAAACTGTCTAAATATAATTTTGCGTCTATTATTAAATCTGATTTCGCATATGGCCACAGAGACTTTCGTGTTGTATGTGAAAATGCCAAACAACTTTGTACGACGTAGGTGATCTTTTTAAAATAATAATCATTCAAGTCATCATACACGCATACCCCTCTCGAATCCTTATGGATCACGTTTCAATGTCTGGACACATAGAATTTGAATACACGGAACGATCTAGAACTTTTCACGACTTGACATTAAAATCAATTTCATTTCATCTTTCATCAAAGACATTTTGTCAGGATCAGAGAAAAAAACAAAAGAGAATGCAGATAGGACAATCTAACTGTATTATTTGGTATTCGTTTCAATTGAAATTAATTACCATTTGCACTTTAAAAACAATTGAGCGAAAATAAAAGTGAAGAAGGTAGTAGTAGCCGTAGCCTACTATCAATTATTTTGGTTTTGTTTTTGAACTACGCCAAAACATAAAAGTGGGGAAAATCTTGTGGTGAACGAGGTCAATTCGGACGAAGAAAGACTTGCTGTCGAAATGGTGGTACTCCACACGTCCCGTAATTTGCGGTGGATTTCTCTCGTCCATTTGGCATTTACACGATATCGTTAGTATACCGGATACTACAGTAAGCGTGAGACGTTTCTGCGTCATGTTCCAAGATGTGTGATTCTGGCCACGAAGCCAGACACTAAAAAGAATCTCTCAACACTATGAGAACTACGAATGAGGCAGTAGCTCCCGGTGAAGGAGAATTGACAAACCTCGCTCTGTAGCACAGGGTGAAGGCACAAACCCGCAAAGTAATAATTATTACATGGGTAGTCTCTAGATTAAAATGTATTTTAAAATATTTGCGCAAAATTAAAAACAAAATGCAGTCTATTGAGAACTAACCGGAGCTAACACTAGATGTCATTAGACTGTACATCCGATACGGAAAAAGAATCTGAAAGTTTTTTTATTTTTCTATTTTTTTCACATAAGGCTGGTCAATTCCATTGATTAAGCGACGTTGAATTTTTAATCAAATTTAATTCTATTGTGATGCAACTGATGTATACAAAAAAAAACAGAAATAGTGGGTGACTATCTCAATGAAAATTATGAATATCATACAGTTCCAAAGACTGGCTAGAAGAGGTTTCGTGTCAAACCCTTGCGTGATTCTGCGTGCACAGCGTAGTGCTTGCGTGAAAAAGAATAATTTGGTCCTTGTTTCAAGAATTTTTTCAATTTTTAATGCAAATTTGTGTTACGTTATTGAGTAATTCAAGTGCGAATTACTCGAAAGTTTGAATACAGTGAAACTTTTTTAGTGATATCTGTTTCCCTTTTCTTTAATCTAAATCTTTTAAAATTACGCATAATCCAAGCCTCAAAATTGTAAACCTGCAATAATTTCTCCCTTTCAAATGAATACAACTAGCCTTAATATTGTCAGAGTTTAACATTTTTTCTAAAATAAATTTGAAGCGAAAATAAAAAAAAGTAGATCTAATATGAAGCGCAGGGAAGAAACTTGTCGCTAGCACAAGGTACGAAAACCACAAATTGACACATTTAGTCTAGTTATTAAATGTATCATCTTTTATTTGACAGTAAAAGAAAAGATGATCCCCCCAAAAGGAGAAATATTTAACTTTGCCTTACCTTTAAGCCTGGGGTCGAACATCTCTAGATTGTATCCGCAGAGAAAGTCGAGGGAAGGGAATTCGGCGAAGGTGAATGACTAAGAAACGAGTTTGCCCGACATCTGTGGATTCATGAACCTACAAATTAAAGAAAAAAATTAAACTGAAGTCTTCAAAAAATAGTGACGAGAAAGGCACACAGAAAATCATATCGAGACCTGAAACGAGGATATGAGATTATCAGTATCTTACCTTGAAGCCTGGAAAATATCGTCAGGCACCTATGTATGCTGCATCATCGGAAGTTGGAACGAATAGAGAGATAGAGATGTGAAGAAACAAGGTAAGGAAGGGAGGAGAAGGATGTCTTCGTGAATACATCCACACTCGCATGGCTGTACACGAAGACGAGAAGGAATCAGAATTGAAGGAATTAAAGGAAGGGTGATGAAGAGATACATTAGTCGTCCGACATCCTGCTGTAGATGGACATCTTAGTTCACCTACATAATAAAAATAGCAATGAATCAAAATTACCTAAGTAAACAAAAACTAGGAAAAATTAATGATTAAAAATGAAATTCAGTGAACAACTGCAAAGCCATGTTAAAGTGGGACAGCCAGTCCACTCTGTACATTTTCTTTAGTTTAAAGGAGAGAAGAAAATTATTCATTGAACATTATTTGGCTTGTTAAATCATGCCACTATGACAAACTGTTTGGCTGAAGTACGAGCAAAGCTTATCGACTATGTTGTTCTTGATGATGGGCCAGGCCTCAAATCTGCACAAACAAGAGATAGAAAATTAACTTAGGGCCTACAATGTAAACAAAGTAGAAAACACTTGACAGTGTTAGAATTGTAAAACGGATAGGAATCGATTGATCAGGAAATAAGACTATACTATGTAATAGTAAGATTTATTCACAAAGATTACTCTTTTAGATAAAATCTACCAATATCAAACTCCTCTAATTCTCTAGCTTTAAAATTGCCGTATAATCTGCCTATCTTTTAGTTTCTGAAGAGATATACGAGTCAACAATTCTGGTAATGACACTATCAGTCGGCCATGCTATCAGTGCACTATTTTTGTCCAACATTTGGCGCCATTGCCATTTACTTCGTTGTCAGATCAGAATCAGGCGTGATCGAATAAGAATGTAAAGAAACTAATTTCTAACTCTGCTTGAGCATTAACTCTAATAAAAAAATTTTAACCGAATTCGATTTTACGAATAAAATATTTTTGGAAACTTGAACTAACCTGCCTTTAACTGCTACGCTGGAACGAAAAATAATCCTTTGTCACAGGTAGACACAGTGTATTCACTATTCAGTTTGGAGTGTAGACTAAAAATGCCAGCAAAACAAAATTTAGCAGTTAAATGGGTGGCCAGCTTATTTTTAAGTTTTCTTACCCTTCCCAATAAAAATAAAAGAAATAACTCAACCTGTCGCACATATTATCTGGTTTCCGCGCTGTAATCGCAGTTGTGTAGAATACAGTTGTGTAACATACATTTTTTCCATCAGCGATTACGTCGTTTGGACAGTCTTACTTTCCAGAAAATAGTAGATAAATATTAAATAATCCCTCCTGAGCTTTGAAGGGGCCAACAAACCACAAAACCAATAATCAACTAAAACCAGGCTGATGCTGAAAAAAATCTATTATACTTCAACTAAACCAATTAACAACACTGATTAAATAAATTATAACAGAAAAGAAGAAAAATTCAATGAGCGAATTTAAGCAATTATTTTTTTAAAAACCGATTAGGCAACATTAGTGGACAAATAATTTTCGTTCCGCGACTGTCAACTGTCGTTTTGATTCGCAATCTAAAAATAAAATCAGCAAAATATCAGCAGATAGTCGCGTCCTGATTTCATAACATGTCAACAGCGTAAAGCTTTTTAAAAATTATTTTTTTGTTGCGGAAACGTTATTGGGGGGGATCCTTTACACCTGTGTGTGTTTCTCAATCCAAGGCAAGAAAGACGCGACTCTCATGTAAACACCTGGACTGCCCTTTTTCCCGCATTCTACAAGAATTCGAATAATATGGAATTTAAGCAAATTATGAAAGTGCTGAAAATCAGATGATCTCAAATATTTACTATCTCCGTAGCTGACGATACCGAGTTGCATGAAACGGCATTCCTCTGCTTCTGGATATTCAGCGACTAGCGGACCTCCGCTATCGTTCTTATTATACAGACAAAATTATTAACACATTAAATTTTTAAAAAATAAATAAGTAATGAGCAGTACTTGGCAAGTGTCTTTTCCATGGGCGTAGGCGCACATCATATGGTCGACAATGTCATCATCCTCTTTAAAAATGGCCTGACAGTCTACGTTGCTAACAATTTTCAAATTAGCGTGTCTCAGAAATTCTGAATTCTTTCCGCCTGATTTTGTGTGTCCCCATCCCATGCCAATGGCGACTGTGTTGTCACCCACAAAACACGCTGGAGGCAAACAAATGGGAGAAATGGTATTGGTGTATTTAACAGGTGATTCCAGTGTCAAAATGGCAACGTCATTTTCCTGTGAATTTTACGAGAGTTTTAAAATATTAGAAAATAAATTATCTAAGACCAACAATCACTCACCATTGTCCTCCAATCATAGTTGGCGTGAATTTTAATTTTATGCACGTTCCTCGATTGCTCAGCGTCGTTTTCCGTGGCGCTCAGCGTATGCATCCCAAGTCTGACTTGAAATCGGCCAGCGTCTATAGGTCTAGAAAATGAATTCAAGGATTATTTGAGCGAATGAATAAGATTAATATTTTCTTATTGATCGATAGCGTTATTGTTAATTAAGGCCTTTATTTATTATACGTATATACTTGGTAGTGTTGTCGACGGTAACGCAATGAGCTGCCGTCAGGATCTTTGTCGGAGTAATCAGAGATCCACCGCAAGCCAAGCCGTACTTTGGATTTTCAAAATCGTCTCCTTCAAGTTCGACCAATGCCACCTACGAAAATTCCCATTTTAATTATCAAAAACCAGCTGACTTTTAATTTAGAGAATCAACTTACCATAAAAGGATACTGATTCGGGCTAGCTTCTTCACTTCCCACCATTTTAAAATTTGGTTGAGAAATCTCTTTTTTCTCTGTGTGTAGGTCGGAACGTTTTTGATCTTCAGTGCAACCGCAATCACAACGGGATTCATCGGCTGAAATCGGACTGGTGATTGGCCCTTTTTTGCCTGCGATCAACTTGGAATTCTCTTGAACTTGGCCAGCAGATTCAATAGAAGAAGCGACTGCTGCTGGTGATTCATTAGTGGAAGAGACAAGAAAGCCTCGTTGGTCGGCGGTGTAAGAGACACGGACCAGTTTACCTTCTGGGTCCACATATGCCCAAGAACCGGCCATGTTACCATCAGAATTGCGAACGTTAGCGGCTGCCTGTCCGGGGTAGGAATAACCGAAATTAGCCCGACCTTCTTCGTCTTGTGCGTGCCATTGTTTCACAGGTAACGATTTTGATGTAATATCGGGTAAATTCGGGATATAACCAATAGTTTTAGCTTGAATACTGGCAACAGCCAATACAGCTAACATCATGCAAATTATCTAATAATAAATGTTTTTTTTAAGTTTAAGACATATAAGAGTAAATATAAATACAAATATAATAGTGAATTTGCTTACCGGTGACTTCATCGTTGTGCTGTATCTCGGCGAAGAAGATGTTTATTGAGATGGTAACTTGGCTCTTTTATACTCATCCACGTCTATAGACGAAATTGGATGCTTTTAAGGTATCGAAAATCAACATCGCTGTGACTGACCTCAACCTCTGAGTGTACTGTTTTGTCTTTGTTAATAACCACGCCTTGTACCCTCCATGTCGAGAAAAGTTAAATAATCAAACGACAAATAATCCCGTAAGTTTAGCACGCAGTTAGCAACGGGGAATCACATCGAGAACTGGAAAACTGAACTTGGACCACTCCCAATAGTTTGGGTCATTGTCCCAACACAACTTCATTCACCTTAGCAACAGATATTTAAAAAAAAGTGCAATGAGCTTATGACGAGATATTTAAATTTTAAATCTTCTTTTCTATACGATTTGCATAGGAAATTAGCAAAGTGCAACGCACGGGATATTTCTCGATTATCTGATTGAAAGATCGCACTAAATGGCCAACAAGTAGAAACTACGTGCACCAGTTTATACCTGTGCGACAAGTTTTTAGATTGGTTTAAAATTCTTCTTTGTTGAGAAAAATAATAAACTTGGCGACGAGTTCACCCGGAGACTGTTTAGTGACGCAAAATATATGTGCAGAACTGCTGATATTTTTAGAATAATAAGATGGCCATTTTCCTAGTTTTATTTATTCTTTGCTTATTTTATCGCATCTATTTCTGTAGCCATCGAAAGAAAGTGTTGGTTCAATTGATGGTATAATTAGTTGGCTTCAGTTCCCTCAGTTTATTTTACTACGAAGAGTCAAAACGTTTTCTGGCATTTCGCACCTTTTTACCTGACTTCTAAGAAAAAAGATATAGCGCTCACCCTCTTAACTTCTTTTTGTTAAAATTTCACCAATTATTCCCCAAAGTCTCTTATCTGTCGACTCCATTCTTTAATTCCTGGAAATTTATCGACTCAATTTAATCTAAAAATTTCTGTTCTTCAAGTCTTTAGGGACCTTTACAACAGACTGTTTTCTACTAAGTTGTGCGCATTTGTTTCGTCAACTAATTGACCATGGATTAGGGACAGCTGCGCTTATAATAAGATAAACATTTCATATCGCGCCACTGTTTTGTGTTTTCTATATTTAAAATATGCTGGTTAACAAGCGATGCGGATGACTAATTCTAATGTACGCAATTTGATCGCTAATAACTCTGTAAACACGTCTCAAATTAAAATGAAAAAAAAGTCGCGTGCGGCACGTAATCCGGTTTTTCATTTATAAAATAACAACATTTTTTCAAATAAGCTTGGAATCGCCGCTATTTTGGCTGTGTTCGGTTCGTAAACTACAATAAACCAACGCTAGATGTCGTAGAAACAAAGTTCCTGGCCCCTCCCCAAACAAAATCATAATATTGTGGACTCGGTGTCGGTGCGTCTATTTCAGTCTCACGTTTGCTGTTCGATCTGTTGTGTCTGTTTTTTCTGCCTAACGCTTCCTTTGTTATTCTGTGCTGTTTGATCTGGATAACACGTAAGTTTTTCCTATAATTTCTGTCTAACAAGTTGTAACATAGTCACAAAGTGAAATACTTAAGGATTCTTAACGTTTTTCTCAGAAATGGGTAATGTAATCGTATGTATAACAAGTGTTTGTTAAGGCAAATATTTAACACAGTGAATATCCATTTCAGGTTTTCCAGAAATGGATAATGAATCTGATGATGCTGAGGATTTATGTGGACAAATTGAAACTCTTTCCATCTCGTCTTCAGCACAGTCAGGTGCCTCAAGTTCACCATTGAAAACGAGGACAACCAACAGACCCATTCACGGTAGTCTGTTCCAATTGAAATTATCTATGCTCTTTCTGATTAAGGGAGTTACGGCCAAGTACAAGTTCAACCTAGGCACTGAAGTAGCTGAAGAGGGTGGTAAATTTGATGATATTCTATTCAAGTATGAAGTATCAACAGGTGGCCAGTGTCGATATCGTTTTTTACAAGCCAAACACAAACAGAACGAAGACAAGAAGAAAATTACATCAGACGCGATTTTAGATGAAAACAATGGCGATTTTAGTATTTCCAAGTATTTTCGCTCGTATTGCCAAGACATCATCAATGGAAGAGAGGGCCGTCGCCCGGAAGAGATCGACGACGTTGTCATCTGTACAAACATTAATTTCAATGAAGCCAATCTCAACGTCTATGGAATCGAACTAGTGCCTCACAACAATTTAACCGACAAGATTTTGTCCTTTGAAAAATTGCCGAGTGGGAAAACTCCTCTTTGTTACAAATTGAAAAACACGGGAGCAGTGCGCAAGATATTGTTTGAATGCTCGAAAAATATCAAACTTCATTCTCTGGCCGAGAAGTTAGTCGACTGTGAGAGTAAAAAACTCGCATTATCGCTCAATGATGAGCTCATCAAAAACTGTCACTCGGCTTTGATCAAGGAAAGAATTATCGATTTAAAAACAAAGAGACTCCACTCTGATTTCATTTACGGACATGATTTGTCGATCGATGCCAGTGAGTTGAGAAGAATTCTACGTGATTTTACTTACAAGAAATTCATCTGGAAGGAAGACTGGAAAAATTACGTTTTCAAATTGGACGACGGATTCGGACAAGGTGAAGGTAATCAGTTGTTATCAGGTTCTCATGAAGAAATCGATAGCTTCTTGGAAAAATTGGTGTTTGCCGTGAATACTCCCAACGAAATGGAACTGGATGCTATTATGAAAATCGAGCTGGGCAAATATTATAATCTGCTTGGCTGCGATCGGCAATTCGAGATGTTTTTCAACACGATGCTCGACTGGTTCACGAAAGAAGATTGGATGACGTCAGAGGAAGGGATTCTTATTCTAGAGGATGTCAAGAACAAAGTCGACCACATACGAGCCTCCATTTTAATGGACTACCAAAACCAAATCAATCAAATCGCTGAATGTAACGACGCCGCCACTCAGGAAATGTCCCAAAAGTTGCAACCCTTTCTGACGTCATCCAATGATTTGAAAATTAATTACATTACCACCGACTGGCCAGATTTCACGGCTCTCAAAGTCATCGCAGCCATTAAATCATTACCTGATTTCAAGTGTAGCGACAGCTACATGGTTATCTCATCTAAACACGCACAGAAGAAGGAAGACCTTCAAGATCTGAGACGAATTTTCAGTGATGGGAAATCTCATCGTCTTCTTGTAATCGTTTGCGAAGATCACAGTCCAATCAGCTACGATAATTACACGAATCTTGTGGCTAGAAGTGAAAAGAAAATCCTGTTAATCGTCAGAAAAGGCACAGACGTTCGTTCGAAACTCATCATCAATGAAGACGTCATCAACTATGGACAATTGAGTGAGAAATCTCAAAATGTGATTTTGTCCAAAAAGATTTCGTTTCAAGGAAGAGATACGCCCGTCAGAGATCTGATCCAGCCGGGCAAAGCTGAAGGTGTATTGGATTGCTCATCTATCAAAATGCTGTTGGCGGGAAAGAATAAAATCGTTATTCCGTCATTCAACACGGCCCGTTTCGAACGATCTCTCTACGTCAAGAGGCGGATGGCGTTACCGTTTGAATTTGACCAGAAATTTTGGGACAATTTGGCTGAAGAGATGAAATGTCCGAAAACTCTACTCATGTCCCAATGCAAAATCAATCAGAAAGGCGCCATCGTTTGGTCTGCCAATGAAGAACGAAAAACTGAGATTTGGGATCGAATTCAAATTAAATTAAGGGATAGCAGCATCTTGGGTCTTTCTGCCGATGTGAGTATTTCTGAAAACGAGTTGATTTTCGACCAGAAGAAACAAAGTCGTGTCGTCATTATATCCGGTGGTGCTGGAGCTGGGAAATCCACAGTATTGTCTCATTATTACGAAGAAATCAAGAAAGCGAATCCCACTCATTGGATCAGCAGAATTAATTTGGTCGATCACTGCCAAGTTTTATTGAAATTCGAATCCAACACGATGGACAGCTCCATCGATTTCTTCGTCAATGAACTCGCTATCGTGGACCCAAACAATTCGCTGGGTCGTTCGTTATTGAAGCATCAGCTGACTATTGGCGACAAGGTGATCGTTATGTTTGACGGTTTCGACGAAATCAGTAGTCAACTTCAAGAAAAGGCCATTCAATTAATGAAAGCCATTATCGCCAAGAAATCGGCTCAACTTTTTGTCACTACCCGGCCTCATATGATCGACCAGCTGCAGTTCCAGTTGTCTCAATTGGCTTATAGTCTGGAAAACTTTACCGAACTAAATCAGATTGATTACCTGTCCGAGTATTGGGAAACGAATCTGAAAGAATTGACAATCGAAGACAAATCCGCTATCATCCGCAAATTTGCTGAGTATTTCATCCGCCGTGTTACGAATATCCTTAAGGACAAAGAGAAATCCTTCATCGGGATCCCTTTGCAGTGTCGTCTAATGGCCGAATGTTTCCAGTCGGACCTTCAGGAAATCATTCAAGAAAATAGAAACGAAAGTGAAATAAAAAATTTGCTGGACGGACAGAAATTCGATCTGGCCACCATGTACAAACGATTGATGGACACTAAACGCCGAGTGTTTTACGAAGAGAAAATCATTGTCGAAGCTCCCAACCCATTAGTGTCTTACGCCATCGACAGATTGATCAAGAAAATTGAATTCCACTTGACAAAAATGGCCATCAAAACGATATTCACTTATCAGGATACAGTGGATCTCCTGTGTCCACCAGCATCGCACCACCAGTCGAAATTTGAAAAGGCCGCCGAAGAAAAAACTATGACGGAATACGGACTCAAATTTGGATTGACGTTTCATAGCGGAGACAAAATTCAATTCGTTCACCGTACACTGGCGGAATATTTGGTGGCTCAATACTTTTTCCAAGGATTCATTTTGGACGAAGAAAAGCACAATGGACTGTTGAATAACCAGCGCATTCGTGATTTGATTTTCGATGTCGTCATGATGAAAAATAACGGCGCATACGATGGCGTTCAAATGTTTTTCGATTCGTTTTTATCGGAGCTGGTCGACGAAGACGAAAAATGGCGCAACATCATCGACAACCGCCGCAAGAACAAATTTCCCGAACGTTTCACGTCTTTCATGAGTGGCATTCTCAACGCGCAGCCGACAGTTTTCGTAGTGAATCCCAAGATATTGGAAGTGTCCATCTATCAAAGAAATACGAACATCTTTAAATTTATTTGCGATTGTCTTGAAATGACGATCGATCCGGCATCTCTACGAAAAAGTATGTCGTCTTTATTTTGTGTCAGTTGCAAATTCTTTTACGAGCAAAGTAGCGAAACTTACAAGCGATTCCTAAACTATTTCAATCACCCAAGCGAGTCAGAAATGAACATCATTCTCCACCACATTTTGTACTACCCCATGCAAATTTATCTGGATGACCTATTCTGGAACGAAGAAGAAAAGAAGAGCATCTTAAGACTCGTCCTCGATTTCATGGACAAGAATTTAGTTACTTTGAAACGAATTTTTAAAAGACCAAATGCCGATCGAGATAAGCAAGTCAAATTTGCGCTACACTTTTTCATTTGTAACGATTATTACGACCAAGAATTGAAACGTTACATTGAACTCTTATCATCCGTTTGTTCCAGCGAAACTTTTCTCAATCTTTTCAGAGCGACTTTCAACATCACCGAGTCGCATTACGAGAAATTTCACCTGAATGGCAAAACGGAGAAGACGGTCATTCTCCTTCGAAATCTCGAACGGAATAAAGTGCTGGAAGAATTGTCCCTTCAAGTCCTTTTGCGCGATCCGCAAGTGTTTCAACGTTATTATCAGCCGTCTTTACCTCAAGACGATGTGGAAATTGTGTCAACAAATATTTATTTGTTATTGGTTCGTGATCAGTACAAAATGTCCCGTCTCGATCGAGCTGCTTTCCGCGGTGACACGGAAGATATCGTTCGCATACTGGAAACGATTAGCCACAGTTTATCGCCTGCCGAAACCAATGACAAGGTGAAAAAGACGGCCAAGAAAGTGCTCCATGACATGATCGTTACTCGCGACATTAAACATTTCGCACCGTTTTTCGTGGCCGCCGCTTTCGGTCACGAAGAAATCTGCTGCAAATTGCTCGTTTTCTTCAAACAACTCGTGGCCGATAAAATGTTATCCGTCAAACAGTTGCAAGATTTCTTTAACGGGCCAAACGGTATGATTTACAACGCCATCCATCTTTCCGTTCGTTTCCTAAAACTGACAATGTTCCGCGTGATTTTGACGTCCGTCAAAAAAGTTATGGGACAGCGACCTCTCGTTTGTCTGCTGAAAGAATTCATCAATAATAAAAGAGAATGGTTCAAAATGTTGGCTGAAATCGTTATCGATGGAACGGAGGGAACCACGGGATACTTGGACCTGACCGAAATCGTTTTCCACGATTCCGACACTATCGAGGGAATCAGCGTCATCGAAGAGGACACACTCAACAAAATGATGTCGGCGATGGGAGGGCCGTTATGGATCGAGAAACTGTTAAAAATTGACACAGGCAGAGGCATCCAGGTGCTCACGCGCAACCACTTTGACCATTTTGATCGAAACCAAATGATCGATTTCCTCAAGGTGTTCACGAAAGTGACGGAAGGACCGATATGGAACTCCATGTGGTACGGAATTCTCAACTTGAATGTGGAAACGGAAAATGTTTTTCGCTATCCTGATTTCGAAACGGATTTCGACAAGATCCTGCAGTGCGCATCGACTAAACTCACCAGAGAGGAGTTGAGAGACCAGCTGTTTGACGTCTCCGCTCATTTCCAGGTCATTGTTCGGTCCATTATTTTGTCGTTACTGGACTACGGCGAAAAAAGTCTGGTCAACAGGTTGTTGGATAACCTAAAAGCCATCGAACAAGACGAAGCCATTGAATGTATTATGTCCGCCATGTCTCGTGTAATTATTCCTGAAATGTTGGGGAGAACTTTGAAGGATCGCCATTCACGGAAAAATATTACGCACGCTCGAATGAAAGTTTTGGATTTCATATTGGATCATCCGGAGTATTGTTACGATAATCTGGCAGATATAGCTAACGCCATGCTAAAGGAATTCAGAGACAGCGACGGAGTGATGCGAAATCTTTGGAGTTACGTCGTTCATTTGGATACCATTTATTCGGGGCACGAGATGGGCTGCAAATTGCTAAATTTCACGCAATACCTCTGCAACTCGTCCAATATTGGTAAGTGTCAAGTGACGTGAATTGACGTGATGATGTAATTATTAAGGATATTCTTGTTTTTGAAGTGAAGGTGATTTACATTAACAAATGGTTTATTTTACTTTATTTTTTGCAGAATTTGAGGAGAACTTGAATTTAGCCAAACGATTGTTGACCCAAGTGATGGACAATCGAGCGAGAGGTGGTCCGGCATCTTCTGGATAGTTGTCACCGTAATTGGAGCCATTTTTCTACATAATAATGAAAATGTTTATGTGTTTTGTGTTCTCTTGTGTAATCAAGTCATTTCACTGGGATTCACCAGTTTTGATGAATATTGTATTATGTCTTATACTTTGATACTCAGAAACTTGAATATAATTTTGGCTGCTCAATTTCTCAGTAGCGCCATTCATAACATATTTTAATTGTACTCTAATGTCACCGTTATATTTACCAGGTAATTGTTAGTAACAATGGTCTTTACTTCTTTTAAAAGAGACTAGGTTCTAACAAATGCAAACATATTATCCCATTATTATCCAGCATTGTCCTCCAGGTTCAATTTCAAGACTCAATTAAAAGACAATCCTGCCGCTTGTTTGTTTTTATTTTTCCACCGCGGGACACGGTGCAACAGGTTTCATTCAAAACTTTTGATGTTTCCAGTTTTTTTTCTTAAACGGGTTACGGGATTGTGGAAAAAGGATCTGATTATAAAAGTTTCTCGATTGTGAATACAAGTACCGATACTTGTAACTTAATTTAACCCGTGTGTGATAACTTAATTTAACAGTTTGAAAAATCGATGCGTTCGACGAAATATTTGAACCGCCGTGGAAGCCAAGAAAGAATTCGTTTAGACTGAAAATCCTTATTTCGTTGGTAATAAATAAATTAGCGCGGGAATAATGGTAAACTCACGCTCGGTTCAGTGATCGTTTAAGCAATGACGTAATCGATTCCATGATGGCCGCCCTTCTTTTTGAACCATTCCTCTTTTTACCCTTGAATTTTTGATGGGCGTTTTTCTTTAGTTCCATCGCGGCTGGGCTCAAGTGCGGATGTGTCGATCTCTGTGTCTGTTAAATTTCAATGTGGCCCTCATCTTCTCCCGTTCCTGTGCGACGAGCTGACGTTAACGTTTAACGACAGTTTTCAACGCCATTTGATTCGTTCCTGCCAGGCTGCCATCCCTAACGGTCGTCGTTGCAGGTTTGTTTTCAGTTTTTCACGTTGTCGTTTCTTTTTTGTATTCTTGTACATTTGGGCTAGTTTTGGCACGAATGTGCGAATGTGAATTTTCTTTGGGATTGGACGAGTAATCGAGTCAAACCAGAGACGCTCGCAAATGCATCGCCTGTTGAAAATGCAAAGTGATGATCTCCGAGTCACTTAATTCAGTTAATTGTTTATTGTTATCTAATTCTGATTTTTATTTCAGTTTCACGCTGACATCAAATGCAAAGCAGTTCAATCGTCGCTGGATAAGACTGCACAGGTTGGGAATTTGAAATTTCATTTGCAATCGTCACTTTTTGTTTGATTTTGTTTGGTGGATAACCTGCCTGTTGTTTACATCCGTCGTGTCAGTAACTTTTTCCAGTTGCCCAACGTTTTTCTTTTCTAATTTTGTCTTTGTTTGTATCGTTACAGAAGAACCATTTCAACGACTTGATCTAGCGACGTAATCAGGACTTGAAGGATCTTTTCAGTGTCATAGGATAGATACGCATGCGTTACTACAGGTACGTTTTCTTTCTGTTTTTTCTCGGTGGCGTGGAAGGCACAGGCTCATTCTCGTCCGTCAAAAGACAATTAGCCATCCGATTCACTTATTCTTTGTGTATGTGGTGGTAGATACGAAGGTTTACCCCCCTCAGATCTTTTTGCTAAGTAAATTACTGTCATCAAGTTCAACTGCTGGCTTCCGACTTCCTCTTGAGAATTGCATCAATTGTCGACTGTGTAATAATGCATCGTTATTTATAGGACGGAAAAATGAACCTTAACGGATTCAAAATTGGGTCGCATCGTCATCTTTGCCTGCACTGAAAAAAAACGCCCATTTTGTATGCCAATAAGTTCCATGTCAATATTCGCGTGACAGCAATTGATACAATTCATTCCTTTGGCTATGTGACCCACTTTCAGCAGTGGCATTCGACACGTTCTTTTCTTCGTTTAAAACTGATTGGAAGGGCACATGAATCAATTGATACAAGACTATACGCAATCCAACAAACGAGATAAGGATAGAAAAAGGGCAATTTATTCGATTTACCGTGTGCTATCCTAAGTCCTTTTTTTATTACAGTGTGTTTTTTTTACTGGGTTGGCCATTGGAAGGGAACATTTTACTAAATTTTTTAAGAAAAAGTTTTACATTGAGATTTATTTATTGAGTATTGCTTTCGAAACTGTTGCGCACTTGAATAAATTGGTGGCATTCTGTTGGAGTTTGCTCGGAGGTTGCTATTCAGGCGTTGTATAGTTGATGACCCACAAATATAAATAATGAATGAATGCGGACTTGTGCACGAATTTTGAATTTATTTGACTATTTTCTTTCCATTCTGTCGCTCACATTTTGCAAATCTGCAATCAATTTTATTTTTAAATATCCTTAATTTCTCTTCTCGCACTAAATTTTATAGAAAAACACCTTGCATTTTCAGGATCGTTTCAATAAGTCTATAATTACCATACAAAGTTGATATTAGATAAAGAAATGCCAATAAATAGATATACTAAATGAATAGAAAGTTATTTTTTTTTTATTTCCCCTCATGTTCCCACGTGTAAATGCTGAGTCGACAATTATATTTTGCTCATGCAAACTCGGAAATTGAAATGTCAAAGTGACGCCACAATTTCCTCCTTCAACATGAAACCCGTGAAATGATTGTGGTGATAACCGTCTTCATCATATAAATATGCCCCTGATGCCATCCAAAGAATCTCCACCCAAACTTGATCGCCTTTGTTTAATAGCAGCGTTGACTGAAGGGTCACTTGATTGTTTTGGTTAGCGAAGGTATTTGCCTCTTCATTCTCACTGGCCCCGATAAGACCCCCATTCAAATAAAGAGCGACTCCTAAACCACTAGCACTAGAACGTTGCAAATCCGTTTGTCCCGTGAATGAGAAGAAATAAATTCCCGGTCGAGGTGCTGTGAATTTCCCCGATGTCAAGTCCATGGCATTTCCCTCGTTCACCCGCTCCAATTGGAAAGGAATTGGAGTTGTCATTGTGGCGAAATTAGAACTCCGCTGGACATAGAAATAAACAGGTGCTGATTTGACATCGGCGTATCCGATCCATTTTTGAAATCCTTTTCCATAAAAATAATAAACTTGAATCTATAGAAAATTGTTTTAAATGAATACGGTAAAAAGAAATGCTTACCAGATTCACCGGGAAGTTTAGTAAAATCACAATAGACACTTTCTATCATTTCCAACCCCATTACGGAATACAATCCGCTTAGGGTGTGACCAATCCTCCACATATCTTCACAAGATTTTGGCATTCCGGTGACGGCCACTTGTCCGCTGCAGGATACAAATCTAGCTATGAAATATTACTTGCCGTAATCGGTCAATTGAACAGGTGCCGCCGAATCGCAGTTACAATTGACACCAGGATCAACGCAATTTTCATCGATTCCGCACTGACAGGTGTGAACAGTTGAATTACTTCCGGCCCAGAAATATTGCGCATTTCCACTTTTGTCGTTCCACCAACTATATGTGATTGTATTTAACTCCAGTGGGGCAAAGTAACAATCGTACTGTTTAAATAGATAATTTAGTAGTTTGATTAATTGTTTATTTTTTAAATTGCAACGCACTTGAATTGACTGGTGACATTCTGCAGACAATTCGACCAACGCTTTCATTTGTCTACTGGATGCGTCGTAATTGATTGCCCTGGAATAACAGCCGGGATCAGCGCAATGGCCCACGTTGATCGGCGATTCGCTATCGTGGGTGACGGATGTCGATCCTGTGTAATTCCTCACATTCACACCTGTTTATTTCGTTTTAAATAATTGCATATACCTGTCGTCATGTTGCAATAGACAGAAATAGGAGGATCGCCAACTCCCTGACCGTCAGGATCGATCCAATACATTCCCGATGTCAATGTGGGATTGCCGTCACGAACTTCTCGGCAGGTTCTGGGGGTAGCGCTCTTGTCATTCTCTTGATTTGTTTTCTTCTCATTTTGGAGGACAACTTCTAATTGGTGGATTTTTCTCTCCAAAATTTCCTATTGATAAGAATTCATTTAAGAAAAGAGATCCTTCGCATCTGACGTATAAATAGCAAGAAATGTCGAGACTTACGAATTGGTTTTCTTTGGACTCGAGTCGAGTCACTTTGTCTTCAAGTTCAGCGTTTCTCTTTTCCAGTTGCGCAATTTTAGTTTCCTAAACGAGAAAAAAGATTCAATTAAAATGTGTTGTTACTTTCAACAGTCGAAACGATTTTCTCTTACCAAATTCTCCCTCAGAAGTGCAGCTTTTGGTCCACTGTCAGTTCGGCTCCGAGACTTGGGCTCGGCCACACAAATAATAAAATACCTACAAATTGAAGTGTTGTGAAGTAGAGGCGATTGAAAGCCATTTTGATGGTCGCCGTTCCCACTTGTCGCGTTCTATCCTCGAATGGACAATGAATCCTCATTTTATAGTGAGGAGGGGAATACTTCGTTTCATGCCAATCTGAATTATCAATAATCGTGAGCCGTGTGGTTGAAGTAGTACAAAACACATTTTTTCTATTTCTCAACGAATAATTATCAAATTGTTTATCCGTTCAACGTCTAGTTGTTTACTTGTACTTTGTTTTTCTGCAATCATCATTATAACTAGTTTGAGCCAGAACTTATCACTAAGGAGATCTACGCGTTAAAAGTTCGATAAAGAGTTGCTCTGCTGTGACCAAATTTTTTTTTTTTTATAATTTACTTTGACGGTGATTTACCGTTTCAAATTCAAAGATCTCGAATGCGATATTTGTATTGTTGTTTTAAAAATTTGTTTGTTGCGTTTGTTTATTTGAGGCGATTCGAGCTGACATTTGAGGTAGAGAGAAGCAAACGAAGGATATGAGATAAGAGTCCAAGCGCTTATAGAAAATAAGAAAAATATACACAAGTGATCTTTATTCCCCTTTTCTTATCAAATTTATGAAATTTAAAAAAAAATCAGAGGATTTCGCACAAGGATTTTAATTCAAGCATCTAAATTGTGTTATGTTCCGTTATGGAAATGAAATTTTGTTGCCAAACAGCCTTTCCTTTATAAACATTTCGTGATCTCATTTTCATGTACCTGCTGTTGAATCGTGTTTATAATTAATTTAACGACGAATAATTGGGCTCCAATAGCAATCCATTAAAATGGGTGCCCGTTATCTCCATGTCCGGCTCTACACAGGTACACAGTTAGCTTGTGGATGGGCAGAACTAATAGAACAGACGTCCAGTCCTCTGATTGACTTGAACGATAAGAGGAAGGAAGAGGAACTTTGATTCTTCCGCCTTGAAAATTTCATTTGAGTACAATTTGAAAGTTCATCATTTTCTTGTACGCAGATAGAAATTCAGTTATGGTATTGTGGTAACCGTTTGGATTTTATTGAAAGATTCCTGTACATATGCCAGTTGCTGTATTGCATTTTGCCATGGCACGTAACGATAAGCTAAAAATAATATTAATGTGATGACTCACACATTGGCACTTGTTTTAGTCGTCGTCGAGAGATCATAGGGGGGAATTTCCAAAGTTAATAATTTTAATGACCCGCATAAAAATTTGTGCCTTGAATAATTCGTTTAACCCGTGTTCGGTTAAGTTTTGGATTTCATATTGGATCATCCAGAGTATTGTGACGACAATCAGGCAGATATAGCTAACGCCATGCTAAAAGAATTCAGAGACAGCGACGGAGTGATGCGAAATCTTTGGAGTTACGTCGTCCATTTGGATAAAATTTATTCGGGGCACGAGATGGGCTGTAAATTGCTAAAACTCACGCAATACCTCTGCAACTCGTCCAATATTGGTAAGTGTGTCAAGTGACGTAATCATGTATAATTATTAAGGATATTCTTGTCTTTGAAGTGAAGGTGATTCACATTAACAAATCGTTTATTTTACTGTAATTTTTTGCAGAATTTGAGGAGAACTTGAATTTAGCCAGACGACTGTTGACCCAAGTGATGGACAATCGAGCGAGAGGTGGTCCGGCATCTTCTGGATAGTTGTCACCGAAATTGGAGCCTTTTTCTATATAATAACGAAAATGTTTATGTGTTCTGTGTTCTCCTATGTAATCAAGACTTATTTTCATAGCTCTACAAAAAGGGTCTGATTATAAAAGTTTCTCGATTATGAATACAAGTACCGATACTTATTGTAATAATTTTGTGTTCAAAATTTGGGTTAATTTCATTCATTTACTATTTGATAACTTTGAATTTAACAGTTTTAAAAATCGATGCGCTCGACGAAATATTTGAGCCGTGGAAGCCAAGAAAGAATTTGTTTAGACTGAAAATCCTTATTTTGTTTGTAATAAATAAATTAGCGCGGGAATAATGGTAAACTCACGCTCGGTTCAGTGATCGTTTAAGCAATGACGTAATCGATTCCATGATGGCCGCCCTTCTTTTTGAACCATTCCTTTTTTTACCATTGGATTTTTGATGGGCGTTTTTCTTTAGTTCCATCGCGACTTGGCTCTAGTGCGGATGTGTCGTGTGATCTCTGTGTGTGTTACATTTCAATGTGGCCCTCATCTTCTCCCGTTCCTGTGCGACGAGCTGACGACGACATTTGGAGGAACGTCTAACGACAGTTTTCAACGCCATTGATTATTTGATTGCTTCCTGCCATCCCTAACGGTCGTCGTTGCAGGTTTGTTTTCAGTTTTTCACGTTGTCGTTTCTTTTTTGTATTCTTGTATATTTGGGCTAGTTTTCTTTTCGCTTGCCGTTTTACTTTTTCGCCTGTCGGTTCTACAGCGTCGTGATTTCATTACAGGCGCTGTAATATTTATTATGGCTTCGTTACTCCATGTGTATTCAGGCGTCTTTAATATGAATTTATGCGCTGTTATGATGCGTTTTCTGTATAACAAATTAACAATGCTCTAATAATAATGCCCGGGATATATTGTTTCCTCGTGGTTCGAAGTTTATCTGGATCCTATATCAAATAATAATAATCAACAGATAAAACGTTTCACTTTTAAATTTTGGTCAAATTTGCGCCGCTGGAATAGCCTAGGTCTTTCTAGCTCTTGTGCAATAGTCTTATTTGTGTATGAATTAGCGGAATTGTGCGGATTGATATGACGTAGACGATATAGGGCGGAGGTTATTAGTTATTACCGTTGCACGGTTGCACCTTTGGAAGGAAGGCTTCGAGCGCTATGTGGGTTTGGTTCGATTTTAATCTTTTCCGACCCCTTCTCCCTATTTTGATCGACTATTCCCTCAACCCTTTTCTCTTCTTGCTGCTCCCCTGTGAATGATTTAGGGGCAGTTTAGTCTAGTCTGTCTCGATGGTGGAAAGTGCATAATTTTTTGTTTTGAAGTGAACGTCATGTTCAAGATTTTAAGCTGCTCCTTCTTAATTAGTGTGCGGCGACTGGTATCGATTACTTTGGCACTTTGCGTGACGGACAGAGTTCACAGCAGGCAAAATTGCGTGTGTGATTTGAAAGTTTTGGAATCTCTTCGCGTCATCTCTAAACTGAAACACTTGTAACGTGATATAGTCAGAAGAGTTATCACGCACGGGTTATCCTTACCATATAATTCCGGCATTTCTTGAGCTCTCGCATATATGTCAGCAGCAAGCGACTTATGCGCAGTCAAAAGTAATCACTTTTGTTTTGACTGTGCTGTCAATCTGTTAGCAAATCCCCTTGCAGATATCGGCTCTTCAAACTGTGCTGGAAGTTTTACTCGGTGAGAATTATTTCAACCGAACCTTCGAAAAAGGTTGTGAATTTCTAATTTCTCTTAAAAAATATCTAGTTAGTATAAGTCTGTTCCCCAGCTAGACGGAAGTAAAAGTGGTGTGTGGTTTAAGTTGTTTCTTTCCCTTTTCGTTGGCAGTACCAAAATGGAAACACGAGTTCTAATTTCAGTATTTACTGTAAGCGCCTTATTATTTGGCCTTTTTTGTGTGTTCCCAATGTCGTCGGCGTTAAGTGATGACATGAAAATGAAAGATGACGAACATTTACGTCATTCATTCCCGATGCTGGACAGGAAGAGAAAGAAACGGATGGCTATCGAAGCAGGAATAGGAATTGGGATTTCGGTAATTTCCTTTGTAGCCAGTAACATACGACAATCATTCGACAATAGCGGAGCTGAAAAATCCCACCAGGAGTTGATTTCCCATTTCGAGCAGATCCATGAACAACTGGAACAACAAAAAGAAGAACTTGAATCCATCAATCGAGAAATTAAGAAACTGGGATTGTCTGTCATCTACTTTCAACACGAAACTAAAATTAGAGATAGTTTATTGACTTTGCTTGAATACCTGGAGAATTCAAACGAACGAAATCAAAATATTTTCATTAATAAAGCCGCAGATGTTGACCAGAGTATCCGAGTTTTGATTGACGGTCTACTGGGACAGAGTACTTTTGGCCCCGATATTATGGCCATCATGCGAGACGCTACTGAGGTGAGTATATTCAAACAAATTTTTAGTATAGCGCATAATTTCCCTATTAATCTTGAATAAATAGTGCCGCGGACGAAAGTTACGCAAGAGTGTCAAGTCCGTTGAGAGTCTGGTAATGACAGGACTTTATGTCCGCCGCGAATACCAACGGATAGCCATCAATGCAACTAAATCTTTAAAAAGGTAGAGAAGAGTTATTGCGTTTTTATATTTTTTTAAATTTTCATTTTAACATTAGATCACCTTTTAAGAAGTACATTGATACGTCGGTTAGGAACGACGACGGCAAATGTTTAGCTGGAAAAGGTTGGTACGTCGAAGAAGTGGCCTGCGATGCTGACGAAATGGGAAATAACGGACGTTGGATGTACACCGAGAACCGCCAAATCAGAAGCAAAGATGGTTACTGCTTGAACAGTGGAGGTGATGAAAATGGATACTTATATTACGATCATTGCAAAGATGAAGCCCGTCAGTGGTGGCGATAATTAATTAGAAAAATAATATGATAAGTGCGTTCTATATAACTGCTGATTGAACATAGAGAATAAACACCTGTTGTCACTGAAATAATTTTTATCGACTACTCCTTGGTTGTCAGGATGGATCCGTTGATCCTGTATCATAGACTGGCATTCCAGATGTTAGACACGGATCATCATCGTGAATTTCTTGACACGATATTATTTTTGTTTCCGCGCCTTCTAATATTGTGAATCGTTTCTTTTTCACTTTTCAATTCTTGTTCCATTCATCGGTCAACAATTTCTTTGCTGATTTTCGCTGATTTTATAATTATGAAAATAAAATTTGCGAATATGAGTTTGACCATGGCAAGTCCATCATGAGGCGTTCAGCCTCAGCATTCTGATCTATTTCAGTACACTTTAAACTTATACTACAAAAAATTACGTTCCCATTCATTTTCTACGTTTTTTCACGTATACGTTTTTGTCTACTAATAAGAGAAATAGGTGACTAAGAATTGTAGGACGATTCGAGGTCGTACCGTTGAAGAGAGAAGGGTTACATGATGATGATCACACCATTGGGAATATCGTGAAATGGCCTTCAATAGTAATAAGGTTGTTGCAACTTCTATTTCCAAGTAAAATCTTTATTTTAACAAATTTCAAGTAAAATCGATTAGGCCCAGTGATAACCAATAATATCGGTGATACGCCTTAAGTGTCCTTCGTATAAGCCACGCCTTTGAATTATAACAATTTTCCATACTCTCTTTAATAAAACAGTCGTTATTGGTTTTAACCAGTCTTATATAATCTGTGATTATTCGTAGTTGGTGTCAATTGTTCTCATACTCTCATAGTGATAGAAGTCACAATAGCGTACACTCAAAAATAATTTGGCAAACCATCAACTTTATTGGCAGAAATGAGTTCGAATATCAACTTGACCGATCAAATTTTTAAAGTCGCAGAAAATGGTTCCGTAAAAGAATTACACCAAATCAATTTGCGTTACAGAAGATTTGAAATAGCGGTTAGTTTAACTAAAGTGAACGAGAATTTATTAACTCCGGTGCAATTGGCCATCTCCAATAACAATTTTGATGTGATTGCATACATGTTAAAGCCATTGAAATTTAGCATTGGCAATCAACGTTTTAGGCCTGCGTGTCGATCTGTGATTTATCAAATAATTGTCAACACTCAACTTTCCATCATTGAAAAAATGGAATGTCTGATGGGCACAGAACTCAACAGTGACTGTTGGTTGGAATTTGTTTGGCTGTCCATCAGTTCATCAACTTGTATTACTCGACAAGAGAAGATTGTGGCATTGGAACTGATTGGCGCTACTTTTTTCGTTCAAGAAATGACTCACGAATTTATTTATTATGATGATCCTGGATCAAACAATGCTGAAATAAAGGCAATAAGCCAAAATCTATATCAGGCAGGAATACAGTGTTGGAAGGAAGCCATGGCTCTGCGTAACATTGAGCCAGCATTTCCTAAAATTGCTGATTTATTTCCAGATGACGATACTTTTAACAATACCACTGAATTGATGTCAATGGAAGATCTGGATTTATTTCAGCGAAAATGTTTACCGGTGAATAATGACGTGAATCTGCAAAACAAAAGGGATCTCATTCGAATTCATTGTCTTTTGGTTACGAAGCGAATCTTAAATCAACTTGATCCTGGCAAACGCCCCTTTGGCCTTTATCTGCACAATTTACTAAGATATCGAAATTACTGCTGGAATAAAAAACTCTACAGTCGTAGTTTAAGTACTTCCCTGCTTATCTTGGAGAAGTTAGATGGATTTAATTCTTCGTCTTCTCCCAAATGTATTAAAATATTTACCCGTACACTTCTACAAATACCAGCTTGTTTAAAAAAGATGACATCATCACTTCCAAACAGTGCACGAAAAAATTGTCCCTTCATCCGCCAACATATTCTGTATTGTCAAGTCTTACATAGACACTTTAAAACTAGTGGTAGTAAAATCAAATGTCATAAATATTCCTGATTGGATGGAGGACTTAAAACAGGGGCAGATATTGCAATTCATGAAGACTTTCGTATATTTTATGAAATTTCTGCATTTCAACGATTGGTTTCCTAATTTCAAAACCAAAGAAAACAAAAAATTAACCGAAAATCTTTCCCAGTACTTCCGCCTTAACCTTCGTCAAGGAATCCCTAGTCTTCTTCATCTTGCACTTGAAGGTCCAGAGATTCTGAACTATTGGGGGTACCAACGTCCATTCACGTCTGCACATATGGACATAGTCCGTTGGTTCCTTGAAGCTGGAGCTAATCCAAATATTTCTATTTGTCAATATGGAAATATTAATATTCCGGTTGTTGTTTTAATCGATAGCTTTGGCGAGTGGAAATGGGGCGTTTGCAAAAAATCATTTTGGATATGTTTTCAGAATTTTCTGGATGCTGGATCACACCTTAACAAGGTTATGCCGAACGGAGAAACAATTTTTGAATATTTGAAGAAGCAACTTTTTAAGCGTTTTGGTTCACCTTATTATCCAAATCTTGATTCGACGTCGGTCCCCCCTCTTCCTCTCAGTTACCTCTGTTCTCGAGTCATTCGATTTCATGACATTCCGATTGAAAATCAACTTCCGCCTAGACTCCAATTCTTCGTTCGTCATAGCTCCACCTTCTTGGGTAATATAAATAATTGTTTTGGCTCTTACTCATTTTGTAAATCTGTGTCGTCGTTTTCTATACTCAAATCTGATTTGTTTTACACAGGCCAGTATTCATCGTTTTCGCATTCTTGATTATTCAGTTAAATCTACAATGACAAGTAGCGGCGGACTTTACCTGACGTACGCCTGAGACCCGAGAAGCTGATAAATTTTCAAAAATTGTACAACTTTTGATGTCATGGTGGTTTGTTTTCAATACGAGTCGGTCGACTTCAAAGACAAGAATAAATTATTTTTTTCCATTTAATTAATTAGGTTTAATGCGTTAACGACATCTCATTGCCGATATTATCGATAAGAATGAGTAGATAATAATTGAAACTTAAATATGCATAATTTGCATACAGTTATACTACAGTCCATGACGTCTTTTTTATTGTTTGTTATAAGAAATCCTCAGACAGTAATACGGAAAGGGAAAATATTCAAAGCAACTGGAAGTCTGGAACGTCTGGAACTGGAACTCTTCAGCAACTTGGGACTTAAGTTGCACAAACCATTTCCCTGTCTTCCCTTTGAAAAATCCATGATGGCTGCCCTTGGTCTTTGACCAATAGGAATCGACCAAAAAGAGGAGGATGGGTCCGCCATAAAGTAAACAAAAATGTCCGTCAGCTAGTAGTCAGTTTAGTTAGGAACCTTACCTAGTTTTGCTTTAGTGATGAGCTTGTAATGAATGCCGAATTGCCAACTTGAATGGCGATTGAAGATATTATTCTACTGGTAATGATCAAATTATTTTTGTAGAGGAACTTTCTTTGTTAGAATTCATGCTAGGCTAATGTTGACGTGTGTAACTAAATTACAGTATGTTCTAATTGAAATGTGTTGTTTTATTAAGATGGCAGCTTCTTTCTTGCCCCTGTTCTCTTGTCAGTTAAATTATAGTCTCAACATGTGGCTCAGTTGAAATTTGTTTCTTTTGGCCCTTGTTTTATTTCACTTTTAAATCCGTGTCATCCTTAACTTGTTTATTAGCTGTCTATGATTTATGATTCCTATCGTTTTTAGGTGGGATTCCAATTCAGCAGATGTTTCATGTTCCAGCGTAGAAGGACAACTCCTAGAAGCTTCTGATGGTCAACAGCAATCTTTCTAGGACTAAAAGAGGAAATGGTGAGAAGAAACTTTGCGACTGCTATTCTTATTTGTTTAAAATGAGTCCACCCGATTCTGTATCCATTCAATTCTGGAAGATGTTAAGTCTCAACATCTTTCCCAAACCGTTTCTTAATATCAGGATGTAGATTTACTTAGTCTCAATCTCATCATGAGATAAAATAACTCTCTGCGCCAGGGTTATCCTCTAGCAAATAATTTGTTAAAAATCTTCCTCCCATGTCTTTAATTCTCATCATGTTCGTCAACATGGTCTCGATATGGGATGCGAATACTTTAAGAGTGGTTAGCGGTGTTGTCCGGAGGTGCAAATTCATTTTTAAAGATATTTTGTTTTAAATTGTCCGTATGTTTTGTCCGTCAGCATTTCCCAGGCTTAAAGGTTGAGATATTTTTCTTTTTTTTTGTTGGTCATCACAGTCTTTTACTGTTAGGTCTATTATCAAGGTACCTACTAATTATTATTCATTTTTTTTATCAACAAAATCGTCTTCCCATTCCGCGCCGAAGGATTTGTCTGCCTTTTATGGGATTACTTATTTTATTTTCCCACTTTGACTGTTTCCTATCGCTTCTTAAACCCCCGATATAAAGGAAGGAAAGTCTACAAATAATTTAAAACGGAATTATAAAATTCATTTCTTGATCGCAAAATTTTATTTCTTGATTATTATCGTCATCAATTTCACCACAACGTTTGTACTGACAGTGAAATCTCTTCGTCCAACAGAAATCCGTTAAAATTAGTGTTGTTATCACCGTGTAAAAAAGCCCCTGCAGTCAGTGACGCAATTTGCAACCAGATTTGATCCCCCTTACTTAAATCGAGTGTCGATTGAAGGGAAACGTTTTCATATTCCACTGTGGTGCTGCTGTTCATCTCATCCGAACGACTTCTAGAGATTATAGCGCCGTTCTTAAACAGGAATGTGTCAGAGAGTTGTCTTGATGTAGAACCTGGGAAACCAAACAAACCGATGAAGGAGAAAAAGTATTTGCCAGCTCGAGACGCCGTGAATTTTCCCGTCTGCCAGTTCATGGCTCCACCCACGTTCAATCGTTCAATATCGAATGGGATGGAGGTATTTGTCTGATTGTAATTATTAGACAATCTTTGTACAAAGAAGTAAGTTGGATAGGATTTCACATCAACGTATCCAATCCACTTCTGGAAATCTGTAGTTATTTGATGACAATGATTTCTTGTTTAACGATCCTGTGATTCTTTTGAAACTTACTCGCATCACTAGGAAGTTTAGTGAAATTGCAGAAAACACTTTCAACCTTTGCAGTTCCCATGACGGAATACAATCCGCTTGAAGTGTGTCCCGTTGCCTTTAAATTTGCGCAAGATGTTGGAATACCGAAATACGTGGGTTTAGGTTTGACTTCAACGTATCCGATTAAATTCTGAAAACCTGGGAAATTTCACGAGTTTTACTTTGAGCTACTTTGATTAGTTAAAAAACCATTCATTTTGTAAAATCGTTCATTTTGTATCTACAGTACCTGCTTCATTAGACAGTTTGGTGAAATCGCAGTAGACATTTTTTACTATTTCCCCTTCTAAGACGAGATACAATCCGTTTAAACTGTGTCCGATCCGCCACAAATCCTCGCAGGAAGTTGGCATTCCAACGATGGCCACCTTTCCTGTACATTCGTAACGGCCCAGGGTGTGGATACCGGACGAAGTTTCGAGTGGAGTACGACCAAAATTCAAGCGAGAGATTGGAAGGATTTCCTTGTCAGTGATGACACCTGCATTTCATTTGCAATTGAACCATGTCATTGCAATAAAGAGATTATAGACAAGGTTGAAATGAACGGCATGAATAAGAAACTCACCGCTGTCAACTTGAGGTATGGGTAAAGTTGCGTCGCAGTTGCATTTGGCGTTAGGATCGATGCAATTCCCATCGATGCCGCACTGACAGGTGTGGACACTTGAATCACTTCCGGTCCAGAAAAATTTCGCATTTCCTTCTTTGTCATTCCACCAACTGTAGGTGACCCCATTAAATTCCAATGGAGCGTAGTTACAGTCGTACTATCAGCTCATTGTTGAATATTGCCAGATTCGAATGTGGGTCATGTTCATATTCTTTTGATTCAATCGTATCGTTGACTCGTCATTTGTATTCTATTATCAATCGGTTTACAGTTTTAAACTTCTAGTTGATGTTGACATTTATTTCAAACGATAAATGTGTAACCCATAGGGAATTGATGCGACCTGTTTTTGTATTTGCTTGTCTCATAGTACTTTTTCCATTTCAAAATGGATGAATTTTGATTTTCTCCTGCACACCTTTTTTATAACTAGGCTAATGAAATTTGAACATCCCGTGCCCCGTGTCACAATCCCGTTTGATTAGTTTGCGCAACGAATTGCAATTTGAAATGCCATTTGCCCTGAAGTTTTAGCCGCATCGTCTAATGAGAATGATATGAGAAAATCCAAGGAGTGAATGGCTGAATTATATTTTATAGCCTTAGTTGATCTCGTTTTTGTATCTTTTGCATCTTTGATGCGATCCTTTTCAAATTATAACCAATTATAACGAGTTGATGACTTGACTGATCTTTACGCGGTCGTTAGTCGTTACAACTCGAACCTTTTTTGAAACTATTCAATCCAACTGATCCATTCATTTAAGGGGGAAAAAAATCAACAATTTTTGTTAGTTTTTAATCGAATTTTTTTATTGACGAGAAATCACAAATTAAAATGAGCAAAAAGGAAGAAAGTGAAGAACATAAGAAGGTCAAAGAGTGAAAGGAAAAAAAAGAAGGTAACGACTGAACATATTCCCTCTCATCATTGTTCCACTTCCCTATCCGACTTATTTGATTTATCGCAAAACATTCCAAAGACAAAAGAAAAAGGGAATAAAACACGCCAAATCCAAGTACATATGCAAACATCGGTATCCATCAACATAAGGTATCCATCATCCATATCCGGTAGGTCATGAACGGTAGATTGCGATTATCTAATCAAACAAACCAGGAAAAAACTTTGCGGTTACCTGTTTCCTTGACCGTTTGAACTCCAGTAATAAATCCCTAATCAGAGCTACTTCGTCCGCCGCTTCTCCATCTCTCATAGCCCGCAGCAATCTTTCTAGATTATCAAACTGCTCTTCGAATTCACGTAAAGTTTTCTCATATCTACCGTGAACAAGATCCAACCTAAATTCTTTCAACTTCAGTATCATTCGTAATCCACTAGGGCCCAGATAGTACTGGTCATGTTCTGTTATGATCTCAATGACATCAAGCGTATTGGCATAAATATCAATAGAAGGGGGTGGAGATCCCCTGGGTAGACGTTTTTTTATGTAAAGGTATAGTCTCTTGGCCATTTTACCTGACATAACCGCTGTGGAGATTTGGTTCATACCTAGACCTGCTAGTTCATCGTACGATCTCCGAATGGGGAATCGAAATGGTTTAAAAGTAACGCCCCCGGAAGAGTCACCAGCGTTGATGGCATTGCGGATTTCCGACATCTCGTTAGCGACAGGGCGTTTGTTTAGCGCGTCAGCTAAGTCAATCATGGCCTTAAGGTGATTGTTATTATGGGCGAGGACCGCGTCCCAATTGTTGTGGTCGTAATCGTTACGACCATCAACGACGTCCTTCAATTCAATCTCGCTGTAAGGATACGGACGGAAATTAGGATCTGACGGAAGAAAATAAGGATCTCTCTGAAGTTGAAATCTCAAAATATCTAGATGACGCTGAAAGTCATAATTTTGCGAACGTGGAATTAATCCTTTGTTAATGAGGTATTCATCCAGTTCGGGTGAAAGACAATAGATTTTGAGGTAATTCGCAGTGTTGGATTTCTTTATTACATCTCGCTCTACTTCTTCCGCCTTTTCATTGTAGGGAGGATCCCTCCTTTGTTGATTCTGTTGCTGGGATTGAAACATTTTTCCAATTAGGTTCATAAAGCACTGGGCTCATATGGTGTATACATATTCTAGGTGAGGATCGAGTTGTGCTTTTATACCCTACGCGACCCGTTTCCTGCATCGTCAAGTGCTCATTCAACTCCATTTTAAAATTAATCTCCTGGTCGAAAACGTTTAAATGTTTGAAAATCATCTTGAAACTGATTTTAAAAACATTGTTCAATGCAATTTACGTAACATCAATCAAGTGCACAGCATTAAATAAAACGCAAATAAGCAAGTCTAAATGATCGGATGGCTTAGTGGACCAATCACGGCACTCTGACTCCGCCCCCAATCGTCTTCTTATCCTCTACTAAAATTTTTTTTTTAAATATTAAATCATTTTTAATTTAAAAATATGGAGTGAAAGTTAAAAATTGAAGAATGTATTTTTAAAATTGATCTTTTTTTAAATTTTTGTATCATTATAAATCATCCTCACTTATCTTAATGTCCGCTAGGTGATGCATATTCTTTCAAAACAAAACAGGCAAACAGCTGTTTCCTGTTTCCTGTTTCTACTTTTGATCGTCAAATCTCAACTCATCCGAAATCAAGGTTTATCAATTAATAGAGCGCTTATTTTTAGTTACACAGTTGAAATAATACGTGAAAAGAACCTCTTTCCAAAGTATTACAAAAAGATTTTCCAAGCAATAGGCCTACTGTTTTTATTGACTGCTCTTGTACTGGTAGGCTATCAAGAACTGCCAAATCTCCCATCAGTCTAAAGTTTGCCAAATAATGTATAGAAAACGTCTTAGATATTTGAAATATTTTCATTTTGATCTTCTTCAAATTTGAATGTAAATTATTTCAGCAGCACTCGAGTATCTGACTATTGTCCTGATCTAGCATGTCCAAGGTTCTGAAGTCTTTGACGTGTATCATGAGAACTTGACAACTTGATTCATACAATAGAATGTGCAATTGTGCATACATTATTTATTTGACATTTAAATGGGACAATATGCACTTGTTTAGTTAATTGCATGATGTTTGTAAAGGTGTAAATTATATTTGACTGTTGTCCTTTTTTTGGTGCCATTGGGCAAACTGGACGTTGAATTCGGTTGTAATATTTCCTAACAGGACCTTTGTGTCTGTTCAGGTCTGAATCAAGATGGACTTTGTAATTTTTCGAATTGACCACCAGGTCCCATATGTGTTTTGTTTGGAATAAGACAGTAGCGTGATGAAGTGGTCATTTCCCCGGTTGAAGCGAGAATAGTTGATTGCTGTACATTCCCACCATTTTGATATACTCGTCTTGACCGGGCAGTTTCTGAATTTTTTCCCATGTAAGAAGTTTGTCTCGAGTGATCCCATGAGTGATTACTTGCGAGTCCTACCTCAATGGTACAAAAATTCTTTTCGTTTCGATACCAGTCTCTTCCCAGTTATTACCTGAACGTAATAATTTGATAACAACCTTCCTCCCATGTCTTTAACTCTCATCATGTCCGTCCACATGGTCTCGATATTTTATGCGAATACTTTAAGATCATTGTCAACCCCGAAACATTGTTCTCCTTGATGAAAAAGGGTCTGACTCCACATCACAACTTTAAGCGAAATAAACAGTTCAGCAAAATAGTTAAAGGATTTAAAAACAGGAAAAAAAAAGCAGCGCAAATAAGAAGATGACTTTTCTGATTAGCGAATTATCCTCTTGCGATTCATTTGTGTCGCCCGTTCCGACTACATTTCCATCAGGAGAAAAAGGTGTAGCATAAGAATTTGATTTCGTATTAGAAAATTCTTTTCTTTGATTTTTCAACTTGGCCAATTTTGGCCAGTGAATCCAAGTAAGGATCAAAACAGCATTTCAAACTTCAACCAATTCTGCATCAATAATTCAACCGAAATCGATTTAGTGACAGACCAGTCTATTCCGTTATTTTCCTTGGCAACGTAATAGACCATCGTTTGAAGAATGACCATCCCATGCGTTTTTACTTTTTTATTAATATTCTCGAAATTGATTAATCTTGTTGCGTAGCTAATTTCATTCAAAAATTTAATAGTAATAAAGTTCATTTGATAAAACGTCCATTTATTATTTGTTCTGGATTGAAAACGTGAATTGTCGTAGTAGATTGCAGGTAGGAGAAATAGACATGGGCAGTCATCCTCGACTAGTATAAATCCTCTGATCCCTCTAATTACTATAGGAGAAGGGATTTCTAGTGGGATGCCGATGGACGTGTTTCGTCGGCGCAAAGGACGTTCGATTTGTGAGGAATGAGAGGTAAAATTGGGGGTAAATTGGTGATGCGGTCTGATCTGAGCCAAGTGCCTTCGATTTATCAGGATTTCTTCCATCGAGTCTTCTTGGCTACTTGGTTTAAATGTCGTGCATGTACGAGTGTCTAGTGACGAGGACTTGCGGCTGGTGCTAGGCCCCGGCTTGCGGTTCAAATGCTCTGCAAAAACTGACAATCGATGATCATTTCGTGTGGGATCGTGTAATCAAGCGACGGGCGGTCTTCGATCTTTCCACAATGTCATCTCCAAGTGGTAGTACGGGACGCGTGTGCTACCATTGATGACCTCTTGAAAAACACTCGAATGTAGGATTGTCAGTGAGCTAGAGTTTCAGACCATTTCCTCAGGGGATCCATGAGCGTGGTATGCTGCATGGGGAAACCTAGTGAACTCGTTGTTAATCCTTCACGGAGATGGATTGATGCTGGACGGTAATAACCTTGCCTTAAAGTGCTAACACTTGTGCAATGCGACATTGAACTAATTGCTAGTCAAGTTCCCATTAGATATTCCTTCTCCTTGTTTTTTTTTTTGTAAAAAAAACAACACGCCAAAACAAAACATAAAAAAGAAGTTGTTGTCATATCATCAACAACGAAAACAACTCGAAATTTGTGAATGTTTTTAAAAAATTATTTTTTTCTTTTTAAAAGATGCAATTGTCGAGCGCTGGATTGTGACGTCGAAGGATCAAGCGTCGTGCTCAGCAGAGACGATCCTTGACTGATCCACGCCCACCACCCAATGATGAAGAACTCCGCTGGAAATCACGTCAGCGTTATTCGGATGATTCCGGATCGGAGAGCGACGATGAGCAACACCTACCAGAATCACGTTATCATCAACAGCAGAGACCCAATATGTCACAGTACGTGTCTGACGTTCTTTCCTCTTACATATTTTTCCAATCCAAGTAACCCACAAACAGATTAGCCTTGGTGTTTTTGTGCTTTACAATTAAATCTCTCAAAATGCTCGAGATTACCGCCTCTCTCAACTAGCCAGTAAACCGGCAAGGAATGATGGTAAAATATTTAAAACAAAAAGTATAACCGAAAGAATGCGTTTTTTTTACCATTTAAACTAGTCTCAGATCTGATGATGAACTCGTTTTTTTTTTCTTAAGAGGTAAAGATAGTTATTTTTATTTGAAATTAACAATGATTGAATATCGAAATTGAAGGGTACCTTTAAAAATAATGATGTTTTATTTTTCACTCTCAACGTTTAAAAAGTAATTAACGTTGAATTATTACATACATTAAAATGTTACTACCAACAAGAAGTAAGTTTTTCATTTTGAAATCACATCGTCATTTTGTTTTTTAGACTGGACAATGTCTTCTTCCAGTAAGAAACCATTAAAATGAGTGTAGTCATTGCCGTACAGAAACGCTCCTGCTGTTTTTAAGTTAATCTGTAACCAGATTTGATCTCCCTTGCTCAAATGTAGCGTCGATTGAAAGGAATTGGTTTCATACTGATCTCCGATACTGATCTCATCAGCAGAACTTTGTGCAATATAACCACCGTTCTTATACAGATTTATATTGCAATGTTGTCTGGTTGAAGATTCTTCAAAATGCACTAGTCCAGCAAAAGCAAATAAATATTGTCCTGTGACAGGTGCCGTAAACTTTCCTGTTGTCAAATTCAGAGCTCCTCCCACGTTTAACATTTCCCTATTGAATGGAATAGGAATTCCTGTTTCATTGAAGTGAGATGTCCTTTGAGCGTAGAAGTAGGAGGGTGAAGATTTAACATCTGCGTATCCGATCCACTGCTGGAATCCTGCAATTTGTTGTTGAATTGATGTTAACCAGACTTCAATTATTCTGATTCTTTTGATACTTACTCGAATCACTAGGAAGTTTAGTGAAATCACAGAAAATACTTTCGACCTTTGCAGTTCCCATGACGGAATACAATCCGCTTGAAGTGTGTCCCGTTGCCTTTAAATTTGCGCAAGATGTTGGAATACCGAAATACGTGGGTTTAGGTTTGACTTCGGCATATCCTATCAAACTCTGGGAAGCTGGGAAAGTAATTCATCAAGTTAGGATTCAATCTTAATCCATTTTTTTATGTATATTGTACCTGCATCACCAGGCAAGTTTGTGAAATTGCAGTAAACATTTTTACTAATTCGCCTTCTAAGACGAGATACAATCCGCTTGAAATGTGTCCGATCCGCCACAAATCCTCGCAGGAAGTTGGCATTCCAACGATGGCCACCTTTCCTGTACATTCGTAACGGCCCAGGGTGTGGATACCGGACGAAGTTTCGAGTGGAGTACGACCAAAATTCAAGCGAGAGATTGGAAGGATTTCCTTGTCAGTGATGACACCTGCATTTCATTTGCAATTGAACCATGTAATTGCAATAAAGAGATTATAGACAAGGTTGAAATGAACGGCATGAATAAGAAACTCACCGCTGTCAACTTGAGGTATGGGTAAAGTTGCGTCGCAGTTGCATTTGGCGTTAGGATCGATGCAATTCCCATCGATGCCGCACTGACAGGTGTGGACACTTGAATCACTTCCGGTCCAGAAAAATTTCGCATTTCCTTGTTTGTCATTCCACCAACTGTAGGTGACCTCGTTAAATTCCAATGGAGCGTAGTTACAGTCGTACTATCAGGTCGTCAATGAGGTTATTGTTGATTGGTAATGTCATACGAATAAGGTGCGTGTAATACGTAAATAAATTTACTTGGATCGATTGGTGGCATTCTTCCGACAATTCAGCCAACGCTCCTATTTGTCTTTGCGAGGCGCTGTAGTTGATGGCCCTGGAATAGCATCCGGGATCAGTGCAATGGCCCACATTCATAGGTCCTTCGCTATCGTGTAGGACGGAGGTCGATCCTGCAACATAATGTTTCATGCAAGTAATTTAGTGTGACTTGTACTTCTTTGAAACCTGTCGCCATGTCGCAGTAGACGTAAATGGGGCCGTCCCCAATTCCCTGTCCGTCAGGATCGATCCAATACATTCCGGATGTTAAGGACGGATCGCCATCACGGACTTCATGGCAAGTTCTGGACATGATGGAATTTTTCCCATTTTGCAATTGATGACTGGTTTGCCCTTGCTTATCAAGAACAAGGTCTAATTGACTCACTTTTTCCGCCAGGATTTCCTTTATTGAAAATTATTTTTTTAAGTAATAATGATTAGGTGATTCATTTTATTGTGTCCGGTGAACTTACGCATTGTTTATCTTTGGCTTCCAGTCGAATTATTTTGCTTTCTAGTTGCGCCATTTTTTCCTCCATCAAGTCCTTCATTTGAATTAATTGAGAATTTAAAATTTATTGAAATGAAAATTGGTTGTACTTAGATGAGCTTACATGTTGCATAACTTTGAGTTCCAAGGTCTCCAACCGACTGTTCTTCAATGCTAAAATGTCCCTCAGTTCAATCTTATGTGAAAGCATAATGGTAAAGATATAACCAATGAAAAATTACCAGCGAGTTTAACAAAATAATTATCCTTACAAAATTCTCCTTTAGATGTTGAAACTCTTGTTCCATTGTCAGCTCAGCCGCTAAGATTTGGCCGGGACAGATCAGAACCAGAATAGTCACGACGTGAAATATTGCGAGATGAATCATTTTGATTTGAATCTTAATTCGGTCGCGTGCTTGATGCGTGTGATTTTATGCAGGAGATATGTACCTTAATTTATAGAACGGCCACTAATGGATCATATATTATCATCATGGGAAATATAATTCCCCTTTCAAATACGTCAGTCACAGTCGACGGACATGTGTCTATAGTTAGATAAATTCATCGACCTTTGTGCAATGTCGCAATCACAATATTGTCGCAAGAATCACAAAGACGTTTTATTCTCTGGCGCGTTACTAAAATAATTCGTAATGCAGTGGAGCCGATTTGCAGGCCATCGTTTCTTTATTGATTTTATAGAGGATCGATAAGAAGTGAGGGCAATTATTTTTTCGTGTTGATTTCATTTGCGTAACCTTTCAGGTGCAAAAAGTCAGGTGCGAGTATTTAGTTCGATTCGAATGTGGGTCATGTTTATATTCTTTTGATTCAATCGTATCGTTGACTCGTCATTTGTATTCTATTATCAATCGGTGTACAGTTTTAAACTTCTAGTTGATGTTGACATTTCAACCGATAAATGTGAAAACGACGAGGAACTAATGACCCAATCAACATACAATCCTGCCACTTGTTTATTTGTTTTCCCACCTCGGGACCGTGCAACAGGTTTCATTCAAAACTTTTGAGTTTTTGATGTTTCCGTTTTTTTTCTTAAACGGGTTACGGGATTGTGGAAAAAGGATCTGATTATTTCCGTGACGCAATTAGAATAAACAATGGACAAGAATTAGAGGAAGGGGGAGTAGGGGTTTAAATTTATTTAACGGCAGGTTTTAGTGAACTCGTTGTCAATCCTTCATGGAGATAGATTGATGCTGGACGGTAATAACCTTACCTTAAAGTGCTAACTCTTGTGCAATGCGACATTGAACTAAATGCTAGTCAAGTTCCCATTAAGATATTCCTTCTCCTTGTTTTTTTCTCGTTTATTTTACTTATTTTCTGTTTTATTGAGTTGTTCACTTTAACAACTGAAAACAAGCAGCTGCGGACCAGCGGTTGATTTCAATTTTAAATTTGCGCCATTTCCCTAATGTCCACGTAAACTTGAACATTGGAACTAAAAGTTTTATCATTTAAATAGTGACCGCGCAATCCGTGCATTCCAAACAGTTAGACCGTGATTGTTTGTGCAAGAGTTTGTCCTACTGCACACTAGTCTAAGAAACTTAAACCGTAGAGTTCTTAAATAGGTGACTAGACTTTGATTTAACGTGTAATTATAGTCTATCTAACTGATGAAATCCTTTTTCTAAGTAAAAATCCCAATCGTTTCCTTTTTCATGAGAATTTATTTGCTCTTGTTATCCTTCTTCTGTTTCAGCTCGACCAGGAGCGCTAACTTCAATGCCGATGACCCCACTTTCATCAAAGGTGACATTTAAATTTTAATAATTAATTTTCCTCATTTTAAATGTTTTATTTGTGCAGTTGACGACGTTCCCAGTTCCCACGGTGCTAGACATTATGGGGTGCCGCATATCGATCAGTTTCCCTGCGGGCGTGGACCTGCTGAACTTCCTCGAGAGGAGACGGCCGACAGTAAAATTGTCGGTGGAAAAGAAGTCGTCAAGAATTCTTGGCCTTTCATTGTGAATATAAAATTCCTTTTGACTTCAGATTATTATTCCAAATTTTCAACTTGAACTTATGGACTTGAAATGGATGATCGAACTCTGATAGTAAAGTGATATAATAACTCGTCATCAGGATTTGCTGTTTGCTTTACTGTCATGAAAGAGGATATCCTCAAGTAATCTCTCGGTTTTTGGCCAATTCATCAGCAGGATATTAGTTTCAGACTTCATCTTCATGGTTTAATTATTTACATCTTACATTACTTGGTTCTCTCTTTGCTTATCTTTTTTTATTGCTGGAACTGAAGTACAGACGGTATAGGTTCTCCTGGTTTCAGACATTCTACTCCTGTGCTTTCAAAAGTTTTGTTGAGTAGTGTCCATGTTTTATACAACTATCAAATAAAATTTGATTCTCTTTTTCAATTTGTAGGATATAATATGTAATCCTTCCAACTTCATTGAGAATGAAGTCTTTGGTCCCCACACCTCCACTTGTCTCATATTTTCTGGCAGGTGATTTGTGTTGACAGCAGGACCAAATTGGGCCTTGAATGCTGTTGTGATGGTGCTCTTTTTATATTGAGTGAGTCAAGCGATTTGCATCTCTTTTTACAACTTGTGTCTCACCTCACTTCCGTGTTATTCCATCAACATAAGAACATTTCCCCTGACATGCTCCGCTGCTTAAAAACGGACTTCAGTACAACTGTAAATCCCTAAAAGGTAAAAGACATTTACTAAGTTCGGCACTTTGGGGGGGGGGGGATAATACCACTGAATTCCGCCGATGCTTGTTTTCTTCAGTGTTAAATAATAAATTTTGATAATGGTACAACATAACTTTATTTTGATTCAATGCACATAACATTTAAAACATAACTTTCATGATAGTTTCCCTCAGGGACAATTAGTATAATGCAAATTTAACAACAGATGAGTAAAGCGTTATTTTTGACTTAAAAGAACATGTCCAAGTTTTAACAATTTTTGGATAGCAGTTTGTTTCATTATTTACAGGCTCTTTAAACGTCCTCTCCCGGAATTCCGGTATCTTGCGGTGCGCAGGTGCAACCAACTGCAACGTTAGTGGAGATGATCGTTTCTGGTAGGCCAGTCGCTGGATTTGTGATGGATACTCGTAGAGTCGTCATCAAACTGATGGCAAGTACGACCAGCTCCGCAGTTTTCATTTTGGCAGGAGGTCGAGCAAACGATTTCGTTTGTGTCGACGGCAACATTTCCTAGCGGATGATCCTGTGTCACTTTTTTTTCTTCCACTGTGAAAGGGCAAGGAGTGAGTTGATGTTCGCCAATTTCTTTCAGTTCTTCTAAAACAGAAACGATGCGAGGACGAGGTAGTTCATCACCACTGGGTTGGTCTCCTGTACTCAGAAGGACCCGGCAATGGACTGCACAGATGCAGAAGGTAACCAAGAACAAAATACTTTGCATCAACATTTTAGTGATGAGAATCAAGTACAGCAGAGATAATTTGAAAGAGTTGAACTGAATGAGTTTACAGGAGTTGTGATGGATTCCATACTCGAATCGCCCGTCTTATATATGAGAATTGCAAACGTCAATTGGAAATTTTTAAATTATGCAAATCTCCGTCTTTCTCCATCTCAAATGTAGTCAGAAGAAAAATCCTGTCTTTTTGCTCTGAGGCCCAGTTTTAATTTTCCCGTCAAGTTGCTGACGCGCGTCGCTTATTCCTACGTCACATGCCTTTTCATTTTTCTGTAAGACCGCGCCAATATTATTTGGACTAATGATATGGGGCGGATCCTTTTCCTACAGGATTTCCATCAGTTCAGTTCATGACCTTCTACACGTGAAAATTTCCCTGCTGTAAATTATTTACCGCACGCATGTCAACCTGATTAAAAAGTAGTACACGTTAACCATTCATTGCGCTTGTATAGGAAAACGGGGAGTTTATGACGTACGCCACGGCTATAGTACCTTGACTCTTTATTGTTTATACGCACGTGTTGTTTCCAACTTCCTAATCTGATCATTTCGTGACGCGTTTTATCTTTTCCAGCTGCCCATGTTCACTGATATGCAAGTTTACCGCAATTATTCAAAGGATATAGCGCAGCCACAATCAAAACCGGTTTCCTCTCTACGCGAAAGTAAAACGAACTTGGATATTTCATTCAGTCGACGTTGCGTGTTTGGCACGTATAACAGTTCCGTAACGTGTTTTTTCAACCTTAATTGAGAAAAACCTGTGCGCGGGGAATTACAACATTATAGAAATAGTTATTGTGTAACGATTTTCACGATTCCTATTGAAACTAAGAAAATTGTTGTTTCTTTGCAGATTTGTTTCCATCTACTTCATAGTGGAGATTTCTCGTTCAGCGTATCCGGCTGAGCATCAACAGTGAAATATTACGTCTCAGAACTTCTTCGGTTGGGATAAGAACAAAGAAAATGTTTATAACGCCTGGCCATTTCCTTTGACTTCTTTAGCAGTGCCGGTTCCCGATGAAGAAAGGCTGCCTTTTGGTAAAATTGTCTTTTAATTTAAAGAATTTGGTTGAAAAATCTTTTAAATTTTTCCGTTTAGATTTAGTTCGTTCGTCTCGAATCGGCCTTGGCTGATAAAACTCTTTGGTATTACGGTTTACTTTATATCAGTATTTTAGGTTTGTTGTTTAAAAGTTAAAAAAGTAAAGCAATTTTTGAATGGAGCTAATAAGCCCGCTATTCATCTCTTCATCAGAGACAACGACACCTGGTAGAGAAACTATGAACTACATCATGAATTATTCTCTTTCTTTCTTCGTCTACTTCGTTATCGCGTGGTTTTCGACGAAGATGGCCGGTTTTCTGGAACGTTGATCTTCTGAATTGATTTCTTGAGTATCTTTTTTATTACCTTTAAAGTTTCAACATCGACTATTACATGTTTCTCCCTGCTATTCTGCATAGAATTTTCAATTAGTGTTTTCAGAAAATTTTTGTCAATTTGTAAATGTTGACTGTCTTAAGTCTTAACTGGTAATCGACACTTTCTGTAATTTTATGTTCGTAAACTGATACAGCTCTCTTGCTTTTAAATATTATCAATTTTGCCTTTCTCCTCAAAATTATCTTAAACTAAAAGTTAGAACTACTTTCTTCAAACATTAGTAGACTTTGTTGCATTCTCAGTATCATTCATTGTGTTACGTGATGACTTTCCTCTTTGAGCTGCCAATATCATGTTTTATTTGACTTATAGTATTCCTGACTGGAGGATGGAGGAGAAATCGTGGCAACAGTTGGTGTCATGCTGTGGACCTCGAAATACCAGAAGAGGGAAAAAATAACTAGCCATTTCTAACTTTCATTTTGTTGCTGAGTATTTAATTGACTGTCAGTACTTTGAATCTAGAGGAAATAAGATAGTGTCTTTTGTGCTATGAATAGTTCGTTTTTATTGTGCAAAGTATAACATGTGGAAAATAATATAAGAAAATATAAAGATTAGGAAAGAATTGTGATTTATTGGTCCCACCTCCACCCACAATTCCTCCACTATTTGACATACATGACATACATACAATTATACACAGCATACATACACTTATAGTTAACCCGTTGGCTGCCACGCCATGCAACTCATAAGTTGCTCTTCTACTACATCTACGCTGCCGTGTCCGAAGGATCCCACGACCAAGGTGGGGACTTGCCGTTGCTGACAAGTCCGGGCTGACACGATGATGGGAGTAGTAAATAGCGTGCACGCATCTACAACCCATCACCGCATCGACAAGGGGAAGTCCCTATGGTGCACACTAAGACACGCCTTTCGGCGGAACAAGCTAACATGGGGAGAACAAAGGCGTGGCAGCCAACGGGTAAACTAACAAAAAAACATAAATACCAACAGCAATAACAGATGACTCCAAGCTGAACGTACAGATGTTGATGATCCACGATGAACAAGTTGTAGGGCGCCACAGCATTCCGTCTACACCAATTCTTCTTCCAATAAATAAATAAAAGAATCATCAGTGACTGCAATCAACCTAAAACCAAATTCTTGTTTCCAAAATAACTTACGTTTGAAACACTTTGGTGCAGATCAGCAGCCTCCTTAGAAATCACCAGCTGCACATCACCAGCAAAATACCAACAGCAATAACAGATGACTCCGAGTTGAACGTGCAGATGATGTCATTGATGATCCACGTTGAACATGACGGCACCACAGTAAATAGTCCACAACAATCCTTCATTAAATAAGAAATAAAAGAATCGTTAGAATTACAATCAACATGAAATGAATTCTAGTTTCCAAAATAACTTACACATGAAGATAGGTGATGGATCAGAGCAATAGCCTTCTGAAGAATTATCAGGTGATTGTTGAGTCTTCAGTTTCTTCTCTTCTAAAAGGCCACAGATAGTATTAAAAGGCATGTTAATGGAAAAACATAAATCACACCACCTCCATCTACTGTAGCCAGTCTGTTTTGATACACAATAGCTTTTGTGATGTGCAGGCATAGAATAAGAGTATATAGAAATCCACGGTAAAAATTCCACACATTGTTCCAGGCTTCCTTGTTTGTGATTTTGAAAGCTTCTGCCACACATGTAAATGAAACTGTAAAATAAGAGACACTTGTAATCAGATGTCACGAAAGAGATTCCCATTTATAGAAATCAATATGCTTACCAATGGAGTACATGTAATCCTATGACTCTTGAGTAACAATTTTGCAGCAGAAGGAGGAAATTGAAACAGCAACAAGAAACATTGAGCTACTAGTTGATTTAAGTAGGCAATGTATGCTGATTCTGTCAGACCTGAAATTGACAACAGGCATACAATACATTTTTCGGATTTCAAGTAGAATTTGGGCACAGTTATTAATCCTAGTTATTGTAGTAACGCTCTAGATTAAATTACTTACGAATTTATGGTTCAATTTATCCATAATACAACAAAAAATTGAAAACATAGAGGAAGAAAGACATTTTCTTAAGACCAGGACAACAACAGCGAAGGACATCTAGCGTTAGTCATTAAACACTCATCCTTAAGACTGGATTGCCGATCCAGCAATTCTTTAGACACAAATAAATCATAAATAGAGCACTTTTTCTTTACTTAAACTATGCTTAAATTGATAGAAACTGTGTGGAGAACAAAGCTCACTTTTACTTTTAGCCAATTAGAAAACTCAAATTTTACCGGAAGTGCACCGGAAATAGACCGATAACTCCTCAACTATTGAGCTGTGATCAAAATTACTAACAGATTCGTGATCCCCATCAAATTTCAGGTGGGACAGATGTATTTTAAACGAAATCCATGACATGGCCCCAAAAAAATTTTTCCTGAACAGCGTTTTTTGCGATTTTCGACGATTTTCGGGTATTTTGGATGGAAACATGAACTATACCCTATTTTACACGAGGATCACGAAAATCAGGTTCTTTTTTGCGTCAGCTCAATAGTTACTTAGCTATAGGAACATTTAGAAACCGGAAGTACAGAACGGTGCTGTTTTTTTCAAATCTGAAAAATGAGCTTTGTTTTCTAGCTAATAAACATCAATAATCACAAAAAACTTACTTGAAAAATTAGAATCTGAAGTTGTCCTGGAAGTTGTTTATGGTGTTTGTTTCACTTTTGTGCATATTCCACTACAAAATTAAGTTGCACAGTATCCGAATGTTGAGATGAAATTGTCGATAACACTAATACTCGTTAACAAATAAAGAAACTGGAAAACAGAGTTGACAGCGACGTTTTATCACAAGTTCACAATCACAACATCACTAGCAACTGACACGAAAGTTGCCATAGCAACAGCAGACAACCAAACAAACAAATTGGTGCCATCTACCGGTAATGCTTTTAACTCGTACTTAGTTCAGCAGAACTAATAATAAACAAACACACATCAATATCACGTAAAACTTACTTACTCGAAAATTTTAGCCTGAAGTTATCTTGGAATTAGTTTACAGTATTTGGTTCACTTTCGTGCATACTACACTACAAATATATGTCGCACATCTGCTGAATGTAAAGCACGAAATCGTCGTTAAGAAACATCTTCACTAATTTATTAATTAAAACACTGGCAAACTGAAGAGTGAAGACCGACGTTTTAATCATAAATTCACAACAACAACTATACCAGCTACACCAACTGACAGTGTCAGTCTGACACGAATGTTGCCATAACAATCAGCAGACGAATGCTAGTGACATTTGCAGTCTGCTGGACTATAAGTTTTCCTACTTGACGGTGTGACTTCTCTGTACTATTTCTGTTTGAAGTATCTTCAATTCAACTTGAACTCAGTAGAAATATTATCTGGATAAGGTGTTTGCCGGTAAGAATAGCTTGCATTTTTAGAAAAGAAAAATCTAACTTGTATTGTGTCCTAGGTATCCCATCCTAAGCGTGATGTGTCACATTTTCCGGCTTTTCGAGATCACTGCTTCTCGAATCTCGAAACAATTGAGATAGCTGTGTACTGTGTAGGTTAATACATATTGACCGTCTTGTATTTAACATAGTGTTGTGGCGTTAGTGTTAATAAATGGGTTGATATATATCGAAACACTTTATTTTACACGTTAGTTAATAGGTTACACATTTCTTTGAAATTTTATAAATATACAATACATAACAACAATCAAACAAACATTCAATAGGAACCTTTCTTAATGCCTAAACTGCAAAATGAAAACTGAGAGACTCACATGGCCTAATAGGATCTATAAAATAAAAGATGATACAAAAAGTTCCATAGAAAAAGGAAGGAATAATATTCAAATAAAGTTGACAAAGCATTTTTTGAAATGAAATATTAAACAAATAAAGAAACAAAGTCATTCATGTAATAGAAAAAAAAACAAATTACTCAAGTCATTTATATCTCTACAAGTGAAGCAAAAGAAATGGCTGAGGTCTTGGCAACTTAGGGGGAACTTCTTATTACAAAAATCATTTGAGATCACTGGAGCAGATGGCAAAGTTACCTTTTTGAGTCTTCTGGTCAGAATCAACTGAATTCCTAAGGCAAGACTGTACGGCTGCTAGAAGTTGTAGAATACCACCTGAAATAGCACAAAGAATTGAATCAACATAAAAAATAATCACAAAATATAAACTTAATGGAAAGTTGGCTAACCTTTTTACAAAGATGTAAAGGGAAAATTCAATAAGATTATTGCGCTACCAACTGGATCGACAAGTTTCTCTACCGCAGTACAAAGCGGTACAAAGTGCATGCGTGTTAAGATTTCTCAGAATTTCAAATGGATTCACTCGCTCAAACTGGCTCCAATGTTGTCTTCAAACTCATCTAGCTCATCCTCGTCAAGAAGTACAGGTGGCGAGTGGACCGGTGAATTATACTTCTATCCTGACATGGACGATGACAACAAAGATGTTAGCGAGCACGTAGTCACGAAAGGACGAGCTTTTTCATTTCGTCGAACAAAACAAAGAGACAAACAAAATAGAAAAGATGGGAGAGACGAGACTTGAGAAGCTGTTACCTACCTTTAAGCCTGGGAAATGCTGCAGACAAAACATCTCCAGATAGAATCCCAACTCGAAATGGCAGGTGAGATAAGGAGACATGGCCGCCGTGCTTGCATAGAATCTAAAAATAAATAAATAATTAAAAATCATCTTTAAAAATTTCAAAAAATGTTTCGCACCTCCGGCCAACAACCTGCAACCACCTGACAACACCGCTAACCACTCTTCAAGCCTTCACTTTGGATATCGAGACCACGTTACGGAACATACACAGGTTAAGAACATGCCACGAAGCCCATTGGTTAACCCCCTGCATGAGATTATGAGCTCCTGAAGCAGACTCAGCAACTCCCGGTGAAAGAGACCGGACAAACCTCCCCATTGGAGCAGACTGCGATACGATCACAGCCCACCCCGCAGAGAAGGCCGGCCAAGCCCCTCCCCCAGTCGCCACCTCGTCTTGAGCCCAGCACCCACCCATGGGTGGAAGCTGGAACTCGAACTTCATTTCCCATTCTCATGATACGAGTTCCCCATGCTATGACGAAATCCGCCGCATGAAATCCTCCTCATGATCCAGACATCCTCCGCTCCAACCATCCAAGTGACTAACATGCTGTCAGGGATTACACATCACTGACCCGAGATTCGAACCCGGAGCCTCACAACATGGTAGGATTAGATCCTGTCAACTCTGACCAATCTACCATGGAGATATATTGATACATTTAAAATTGCATCTAGGCATTTTTCAGTTTCTACAACTGTCAAGTTTAATTAAAGAACTACAATAAAAGAATCAAACAAAATTATTTAAACAACAATTTTAACAAGTCATCTATTTTGAATATTTTAATTCAACTGTACACTATTTTTCCTAATTTCGATTGTAGTCTTCATTCAACTCCGATATAAAAACTTCAGGTAAAAGTAAATTTAATTACTTTTAATCGATTAATTCAAAATTCAGATAAAAAGACCCCTCTTATTTGCCTACACGGGAACATCTAGCGGTTAATTGATGCAACTTTAAGGGGGGGGGGGGGGGAATAAAAAAACCTATTAACTAAAAACGTTATTAAAAAATTGAGTACATTTAGGTATTGAAAAATTGTTTTCACGTTCCAAATTACGTATTTCAAAACAATTGATGGGCGACATTGCATCATATTTGCGACGTTTTCTCTAAATTATTGAGCATCAACTGCTTCAAATTTTTGTTCAGAAAAAATCCCGCCAAAAGCATCTAAGCGACCAGAAGCATGAGAGAACCAAGTTTGCTGAAATATTTATCCCCTAAATTCCCCAAATGGAAAGGTAAATAAAGGATATCTATTTTAAAAAAATGCTAATCCACGAAAATCGCAGGAGACGACGCTCAACTATTTATCCACCAAGAATCGAAAGAAAACTCAGCGGAAAGTCTATAAATAGTTGGATTAAACGTTCAGTCGTTCAAGATACCACCTGATGGTAATTAAATCAACAACTAGTCAAATCAAAATCAGGTAGAAAAGGAGATGACAAGACATCCCCGTGAATAAATAAAAAAATACTCCCATTCATGTACACGAAAAAGACGAGGGAAGTGAGTCTGAGTAAAAAGAGAGAAGTAAGTCCTTAAAAAATAGAGACGAAAAAGGCACACAGACAATCATATCGAAGCCTGAAACGAGGATATGAGATTATCAGTCTTACCTTGAAGCCTGGAAAATATCGTCAGGCACCTTCATATGCTGCATCCTCGGAAATTGGGACGATTACAGAAAACAAGGGAAGGAGGTGGGGGGGGGGATGTCTTCGTGAATAAATCCAACCTGCTGTACATGGACATATCATGGTTCACCTACATAATAAAAACAGCAATGAATCAAAATTATTTAAGGAAACAAACTAGGAAAGAATATTGATTACAAATTAAAATTTAGCGAACGACTGCAAAACCATATTAAATAAGTGGGACAGCCAGTCCACTCTGTACATTTTCTTCAGTTTTAAAAGAGAGAAGGAAATGATTCATTGAACATATACTTGAATACTTCGGCTTGTTAAAATCACGCCACTATGACAGATTGACTGGCTGCAGCACGAGCAAAGCTTATTGACTATGTTGTTCTTGACGATGGGCCAGGCAATCTGTAATTCTGCAAAAACAAGAAAGAAAGATAAAATTAACTCACAATGTAAGCAAAGTAGAAAACACTTGACAGTTACGTTAAATGAATTGTTTAAGTAAAAACTGATATAGGCGTCGTCTTATCGGGAAATAAAACTTCAATGTCAAAGTAAATTTCCTCTTTTTGATAAAATTCACAAAATGTGTGTTTTTAACCTTTCTCCCTATTGTGTCGATTTTTAAATATGAAAATAGCTCAACCTCTTGCACAAATGCACATATTATTATCTGGTTTCCGCGCTCTAACGGCAGTTGTGTAGCGCGGTTGGTCGCAATTGCATCAGCGATTACGTCATTTGGACAGTCTTAATTTCCAGAAAAAAAAAATTGATATAAAATCCCTGCTGAACATTTGAAGGGGCCAACTTACCAACAAGAACCTAAATTAACTAAAACCAGGTTGATGCTGAAAAAACAATAACAAATTGCTGAAAAAACTGAATAACAATTGTTCCGCCACTGTGCCGTTTTGATTTGCAATCAAAAAAAAAGAAAGTAAAGAGCTATATGGACATTTTCTGGTTTTCGCACCCTAATACCTGCGATCTATCGGCGATTTGGAAAAAAGTGTCTTTCCAGAGAAATAATACTCGATAACGCCTTTGAATCTAGGGACACTACACTACTTTTTAAAAAAGAAATGACTAAACAAATAATACAGTACAATTTCAACTGATAACAAGATGTGGTCTAGCTGTGCGTGTTGCTATGCTTTCAGCTGAGTTTCATTCTGAATCGGTAACATTGGCAACGGCAGTTTAATCGAGTTTAATACAAAAGCTAAAGTAAACTAGGCAAAAAGTGCAAGTCTATATAGCGTCTACGAGTGAATACATTCGTTCCAAGACTCAGTGCGTTAGTGAGTCTCCAAATTTAAAGTGTTAGAAAAACCTATCACAGAAACGATTTAAAACATTAAATAATCGATTTTAAAATCAGGCTAATAAAGAATGGAAAAATGGGTGAACACTGTTTCATTTTTTTTTACTGCTAGATTGGTTATGTGCTACAGATAAGAATCTCAACTGAGATAAAAGAAGACCTTTGCTATAAGAAAAGCTATAGCGCGTTGTGCCAACTCAATCGATTCAACGCAAAATGCACCGGCATAGGCGTTCTAACATATAGTTCTGTTTGACGTGAGGGAATAGAATTTAGCGGGATCACTGCCATGGGCATTAAATTCTCTAATTTCATTCAACAATTCTTCGTCAGAAAGCAAAAGAGAATTGTGATGGGTCAGTTATTTTTGAAAAACAACAACACGGTCGAAATGAGAAAAAGATTAAACACATTTTATACCTGAATACAGTTGGACATCCGCACGCTGGCAAGACGACGATCCTGTACAATCTGAAACTCGGAGAAGTTGTGACCACCATTCCAACAATTGGCTTTAACGTCGAGAATGTGGAACACAAACACTTTTGCTTCAACGTTTGGGATATCGGAGGCGGAGACAAAAGTCGTCCTCTGTGGAGACACTATTTTCACGACTGTCACGGCATCGTTTTTGTTGCCGATTGTGAGAATAGAGAAATCATTTACAGACGAAGATTGGGACGACTTGAAAATGATGGTATACCTTTTCTTTCATTTGTTCCACTTTTTGATGACGAGTTTCTTCACGCAGTTACAAGAGAACGTTTTAAAAGATGTGGCGATCCTGGTGTTGGCCAATAAACAGGATTTGGCCCATTCCATGAGTGTTTCAGAGTTGGAAGAGAAATTAGACCTGCGACAAAATCTAGCGGGGAGACGATTGGCACATTCAAGCCACTTCGCCACTCAAGGCACCGGATTGCGCGAAGGATTCGACTGGCTGGCGGATGAACTGGCAAAATAATAATTAATAAGGCAATGTGTTTAAGTCTTGAATTTTTAAATACAATCAACTAATATCAAAATATTTTCGTATTTGATTACAAAATTCAAAAAATTTCTCAGTTACTTGATGGCCATCTAATCAAATTAAAACAAGTAAAACTAGTTCTGTCCATTGACCTCCGAATTACACCAACACAACGTGCAATAGAAGAATTCACGCTTATAAGATAAGATAACAATAACACATACAGTAGGATTTTGACATTCATTAAATTTCGTTGAAGGTCGTTGGAATCCAATTTCAACAATTTCACTCGCTCATCGCCACTCTCATCCGCTATGAATAACAGAAGCTGATAACTCGTTTTACGAGCCATTAATTGGATAGGAATGTCTTCTCTAAAATCAATACAATGTTCATCGCTGGCTCATTTTTTTAATTGCTAACGAGTAACAAGGTAAAGAAGGTATTCCAAGTCGTGAGAGAGTCACTTGTTCATATAACAAGTCCACACAAAAATTGAAAAAAAAGCCAGTTAATGGATAAACCAAACGGCGTCGCGCGCATATAAATAAAAAGGGAAAGCCATGGGAAATTCAGGGACCATTCGAAAATGTCCGTTTTACTGTTTGGTTGTATACTCTTCTCCTTTTTATCTGTCAGTTTGGGCAGAGGCGAAAGTCAGACAGGGTTCGCACCTTACCATCATCATGCTGGACCATCGTCTTCTCGTTTGAATTCTCTGCTGCGTTTATTCTCCAAGATGCATCAACTAACCGGAAGTGTCAACCCATCGCCTTATGGACATCTTGAACGAGGTAAACATTCCCCTTAATTTGTAAAATTGAATAATGAAATCATGAATAACACAATCTGTTTGCTTAGGACGACCTTATTATTATCCTAGTCCAATGATGCCCGAATATCCAATGATGGATTACTACCCACCAGTATATCCTCATCCAGCCGATGATTTCTTTTATCCAAATTACCCGCCATCACCGATATTCGATCAAAGATATGTTGGATATCCAGAGGAGAGTCATCCTTACGAATACGAAGGATCGTTGGCTGGATACAATGGTAAAAGATACATCCCATTTTGTAAATTTGAATTATCTTATTCATACGCTATTATTATAGAGGACGCTTTAATTGCTGATTACCTGATGTCAACTTTGTCTTCGTTGCAACCAGTTTTCAACCAGAAACCATTTAAAAACAAAATCGCTGCTGTTATCATTCCATCGTCTTTGAGAGGGCCATTCGGTAATCCGCAGCAAGTCTCACAAGGAATTCATTCGTCAGAAACTGCTGGCCCATCCGATAAAGACGCTCCTACAATCACTGAGGGTGTTTCGATCGGAACAATTGTCAAAGATTTAGCTGCTAGTGACGCTGATGTTGCTTCTCTCGGTCCAGCTGTTCCACTTTGATTGCGTAACACACCTATATACAACAGTCCGCCTATAAGGTCGAATCGTAGATTGTTATTCATGCAACCAGCTCTATCAGGTCCGCAATTTTTTTCACTTTGGTGCAAGGTATTCAGCGTATTCACATGGGTATTTACATGAATGGGTTTAAGGGAACATGTTAAGGACTTAAGGTTGTACCTGAATGATATTAGTAGTTATTATAATTTCTCCGAATAAAAAATAATAAACTATGATGTAATCTCTGAAACTTCTTTCTCATTCCTAATACAATTTTTTTCGCTCTACAGCCATATTAGAAAACGGGCACCGTTCAGTTGATTCGGATCGTATAATTCAGTGTGTTCAAGTGCAACAACGTCATTATCAAACACAGCAGTCGGCATATTAATATAGTTGGACCCCTGTGTCTTTGGCTTATTGGCGATTCTTTTTATGACGCACCGGAAGTAATAGCTTATTGATACATATTGGCTAGTAACAGTTGTCAGTGACCATATGCGGATATTTCAACACCTACACACAAAAGCTGTTCCTTATACATAGGCTAAGCATCGGACATAACAATCACTATTGAAAACCCAGCGATGAAGACTGCAAGTCTCATATCCGTCGTCTTATTTCAGGTAATAGCTTATTCTCACCTGTCCTCGAGTCAGTCCCCAAAATGGCAATTGCAATTCAACTTTAATGGCTACGAAAGACAAAATAAAGACTTTCTAATGAAGAGCTGCCCAGCAGACATCAAGGAAAACGTCAAACAAACAGGTAAAATCAAATAAGAAAATAATCAATATTGCATAAGTTTTCCTACCTCTTATAATGCCACGCCCATCTGAAAATTAACAGTGAAGATGATTGACGCGTCCCTTCAAAATGATGCGGTAGAATTCCCGACGACAAACACGAAAAAGATTCACGTCCAGTGTGTCAAAGATTCGCTCATGGGCAACGTCGTCAATTTCACCATCTATAAAGGCGATAACGATAGTGCGGGGAAAAAGTCAGATCGAGAGCGGATGGAGATGAAGGGCAAAGAAAAAGGAACAAAGGAAAGAGTTTCATTTTCGCTTGGTGGTTCAAACTCGATCCGAAAATGAAGAATACTTACAACGATTTTTACCACATTTTTCAAATCAAAACGGGCGGCAGCTCGGCCCTGACCGAATTCCCTCTCGCAACGTTGAGTTTGACGAATAAGGAAAATTTCCACCTTCAGCTGAATTATCTGGGCCGTTACGGAGACGCTCCCAAGAAATTACTGGACCTTGCGGACGCTAAGGGCAAATGGATTCAAGTGTTTGTTGAAGCCGTTTTTCAAGACAAAAAAAGAAGGCGGATACATTCGTGTGATGCTAAAAGATGACAAGGGAAAGGACCTCACAACAGAGACGAAAATCCCTCACGAAGTAAATCAAATGACATGGCTAATGGCTAATTTCTTAAAATGCGAATTGAATCGTGAAAGAGTGCCGATTTTAAAAAATTGTTTTTCTTTATTATTACAGATGTGGTGGCAAGGAGCTAATTTTCGACCAAAATGGGGCTTGTATCGCAAAAAAATCTTCTGCTTACCAGTCGGCTGATTGGCAGCTATTCCAAAACGTCCAAATCTGGATGAAGAAATAAAGTCAAGTGTCCCTCAGCCTTTAGTTGAAACGTTTCACAAGTTGTATCTTATTTAAAGGTAAATAAAGGGTTCATTTAAAACCTTGTTAGATGGAAATTATATAGGACAGAGTAACGTGTTATCCAGTTCAATTAGCAAAAAAATAACGGAATCGTTAAGCAGAGGAACAGCTAGGTCATCCGTATTCCGTATTGCTTGTTAACCAGAATACTTTTCTACTTTTGCTGTTCATGGGATTTGCTGACAAGGAACATTTTTCTTTTAATTAATTGTTTGAAGAGTTTTCTGATGATAATTACTTTGCGTGATAAAAATGTCGCTTATCTGAATCGTGAACAAAGGACAGACGCGGACAGACGTTTCAATTGTTGAACGGATTTTTATCTCACCACACCGCGAAATTATTCAACAGCTATATTCCCGCAATATTATGTAAACTATGTGTGAAGCAACACAATTACGCGTTTCGGCAACTTGTTTAGGCTATGGAGAAAAACGTCGCGACCCTAATAATTACACGTCCCGAAATAAATTGAGCTGACAGCCTGACAAATATGCAAAATCGTTCAAGTGAACATTAATTAGCTTTTTGTGTTGTTTGCTATTTACTGTGACGTCTTGACATGTATGCAATGCTACGAAATGTATCACTGTTCTCCATGAGTAATGTGCACATACTTACATTTAGAGAAGCACTAATTTATATTCAGGCATTTTTAAGGCCTTCAAGGTAACAGATGGTACTCATTCGGAAACTCGATACAGCGGTAAACATGATGGGTAAACAACAAGTTGAAAATAGTTCCAATTTTAGAACCCGAAGTCAGCTAGTTGTTAAAGCCCATTATGCTAATATCCCAAGAAGACAAAACGAATGGTACCACCGAGAGCAACAAATTCTTGTGCAAATAGAAATATATGAGTAGAAACCATTCGTTAGTATCCATGGTGTACGAACGTGATGACTATCATTATGCATGGCAACTATTGTTATTTAACTATGACGATGAATAATCACGCATTACATAAACAGTTTCCGCTAAAAGGTTCATTTATTAAATTCTAAGTCAAGGTGCATGATTGGGTATGATAATTCTTTTTAAATTAAAAATTGGCAAAAATCATTTTCCAAAAAAATAAACGAATTTTGCCATCTTAGGGAAACACAAAGCAATTTAGCGCGGTTATTTTCCTCTTGTAATTTAACTTATTTGATTCACTGTAACTCTGTAAGAAACGGAAATAAGGAATGCGACATCAGACGATCCTCATGAAATGGAAGCTTTATTTATACATTTTGCCTTGAAGCAATAGCCCATGATTCTCGAGAATTTTTCAAATTGTCTAGAAATTCGTCTCGACTCGGGCATTAGCCGCGTCTCAGTACTTTGACCCGTGGGATTTTCAAATATTTTTCATGCAGGTTCACATTATAATCAAAGGGGAAAAGATATTCAGGTATAGTTGATAATTAATCCTCTAGTGGCCTTACTTATTCTACATACTACATAGCTACATATCCCTTTTTTTTTAGGACATTGACATATAAAATGGCCTAGAGAACTATGCCCTTCATAAATACAATCTTCTGATTTACCTTGAACAGGATTTCTTTATTCTCTTTCTGATTTGTTCATTGACCTTACTTCTTTCCCCCTTTTTGAATGGCCTTGTTCTAACCAGTATATAAAGTTGCCCATTTGATGGCCTCATCGTCAGTCTTCCTTCAGCAGTTCATCGAGCAAGTTTCGTTCAACACTCGATGAATTACTGAAAGACTCGACCATTTTTTATGTAAAAGCGGTTTAGCACATCTTTTTATGTATATAAATTTACGTTAAACAGTAGGTCGAGTGAATTCGTCGTTAAATGAACAGAATCCACTCGATCGATTGTTACAGATATACACAAAAGGAAAGAGTGCATCTCGATGTATAGAAAAATGTGAATTGCAATTGATTAATAAGCTTGCAAGAGCGCTTGCCGAATTGTGTTTTAAAGAAATCTTGTTATAAGACAACAAGTTCAGGGGATTTCGTTACGCTTTTAATGTGAGTTTTCTGTTTTGAAGAACAAGGGGAAAAAGCAAAGAAATAATGGGATATTCACTCACAACCGATTTGTAGAGAGAGAACAGATATGTAGAGAACAATTGGGACACATTTTGGATTCTTTTCTCTATTATAGAGAGCTGGGTAACATATTGATGACATGGTTATCTTGTCATAAACATCCTAAAACAATAAATTATTACAGTATATCCGTAGAGAAAGGACAAGAAATACTTTGGCGCTACAAGAGCACGGGTATTAAAGAATATATCAAACTAGCGTGTTTTGCGGAAAAACAGTCTATTCATTGATGGAAATTCCGGTTCTGAGTGCGGAAGCGGGAAGGTTCCTCAACAAACAAAAAATCAATACAGAAGACTTCAATGGTTCTTCTTTGACTCAATTTCAGTTCAGGGATACTGAACCGCGAGAAAAACGAACGAAAAAAATTTCACAGCCTCAAACGGAAATATATATTCTTCCGCGTTCTATATTTTTTTAAAGTTTTCGAACATGGTGGGAAAATAGTCGATAAAGTGAACATCCGCTTCCGAGTGCGAAAGTGAAAAGGTATAGTTCCTCAACAAACAGAAAAATCAATACAGAAGACTTCAAGGGTTCTTGTTTGTCTCGATTTCAGTTCAGACATACTGAACGGCGAGAAAAACGAACGGAAAAAAAATTCACGGCACCTCGAACGGGAATATATTTTTCCCCGTTCTACTTGAACGAAAGGCAACGGTGTTGCATCAACGACAGGGCACGAAAATGCAACGGAACGGAAAATCAACGGTATGATAAGAAATACCAAACGCAGCCGCACAATAATACGTTCAAAAACAGGGCGATTCACGATGGGGGAAATTCGGGAGGGTTTATCTATCGATATAAAAACGTGGGACAATCTTGTACGTCGCCGTACTTAAATGACAAAAAAAATATGTCTTAGATCCACCAATAAAAGGAAGCAAGTATTAGCAACTCAGTAAAGCCGAACACAAGCAGTGGAAGGTTCTACTTCATCAAAAGCAAAAATTTAAATAGCATCGTATCGGGAAGAATTTTTAGGTTTAGGGTGAGCTCTGTGTAGCTTATTAATAATTTTAGTCTATCTTTTTTGTGCTTAGAAAAATAGTTTTCTTGCGAATAAGATAGCCTTAACGGTCTTAATATAATTTTTAGTCGGCATTCGCAACGTAAAATTGAATTTTGTCCTACCGTTAAAAGCTTGTTGACATTTTCCGTTGTCCAGTCATCGGAATAACGGCTATTAAACGAGTTCCATTCCAGCAGAATGTTGAAAGAATGGATGCGAGATGTTGGTATTTGTAACACTACCTCCAGCTGGGAAGGCGTTGAAAGTAGGTTTCATGAAGACAGGCTGCATGTCCATTATTTCGCACATGCTTAAAGCTTCATGGTAGGTTTGGGCAGCAACACCAAGTCCTTGTTGTATCATGCGTGTGGTCAGAAGTTGATTGTTTGAATCAAATAACTTCACACTCTAATGTTAACCATACATACCCATGGGTGCAGCTTTCCAAGTACAATTCTCCACATGAACCTTCAGGAATATCATGGCTGTCTCACTTCAGTGAGAACATGATGCAGGACTCTCAAGGTGCAACCATATCAGTAAGAATGAACTTTCTGGCTAAAGGAGGCCATTCCCTTACATGCTCAGCTTTGGTCCCTGGTATGTCCAAAGTTTAAACAAAAGCCAGTGCAACAGCACGGGTATCTCCAGGATCAATCCAAATGACTTGCAATAGTCCCTGCATGGCTTAATAAGAAAATTTAATGAACATGAGGTAATCCTACAGCAGACTTGATCAAGTACATTAAGATTCAGAGGTGGGGGTCTTATTTCTAAATAGTGTCTAATGCTCTCGAGATACCTTTCCGTCCAAAAATACAGGCTACGATCGTGGGTTGTGTTCCAAAAGTAGCCGTCCACGAACAGAATCGTCACGTACTGGCTCCGGCCATCTTCAACAGTGGTTATCTTCGCATGTAACTGCAAAAATATAAACTTGAAATTTACATTGGCTCACATACCTCTCTCTATATTGAAAAAAAAATAATTAGGTTATTTTAAACTTCAAAACTCTGTTGAATTAGCAGACTATACATGTTCTCGTCAATTATATCTTCAAGTGCTTTCTGCACATATTCAGGAATGGGATATGGTCCCGCAATCAACTTGTTGATGACAAAAAAAGAGTAGAAGTCCTACTAGATATGCTATGAAGGACAGACTCTGAACAACTTTTCGAACTTCTTTTATCTTCCTGCATCTCAAAGTTGTCCTCATGAACCAAACTTTCTCATTCCTCTCAGGTGTCTGAGAAATTAACTAGTCCCCCCACCCGTGCATGGAAAGAAAATCACACACATTGTAACAAAAGGAAAACATATGATTTTGAACTATAACAAATCCCTAGTTATAATACAACCACCTTTCAAAGTACTTAAGCCTCCATAGTTCATCTAATACCTGAATAACGCTGTATAAAGTGACAGGAAACCATCATACTCTGCAAGTCAGGTATGGAAATTGCATCACGTACGTACAAAGTTATGCAATAAGACTTCGTTAGACAACGACAGAAGACTAATTTTGACAGCAAATTTAATCGTCTTCAGACTTTACGTCTGCTTAACTGTGTTGTGTTATGGAGAATCAGCTGTTAGGTTGATGCATCAGTGCCAAATTTGAAAATAGGTAAATCCGGGAAAACGAAAAGAATTCGGTAATGACATATTACCAGCGACATGATTTACGCCGCCGCTTCTGATAGAGACACCTGTAAGCTAGGTTTCTATTTAATTAATTAGGCATCTAATTTGATTTAAGTTATGGCAAATGTTTCTATAACAAATTCCAACAGGATGACAGTTGCCCGTTGAAGGAGTTCAGGTCGATATCAACGGTTTCGGATGCGTCAACGGATAAGCTGATCCTTCCGGATATATAGATAAGATACGCTTATTATGTAACAATACTTATCCTATACCTACGATTTTGTAAGTTGCGCACTTTTGTGTTTTTCTTTTATTTCTTATTAAAATCTTTAAAAAAATATTCAAAAAATAAACGCGTAGCGGAGTTAAAGTAAACAAAAGTGTAATTTTTAGAAGTATTGGTCCAAATCATTTCCCAAGGTTATCATAAGATGGGAAAATGTCCGGAGTAAGACCGAAGAACACATTATATTGTTACATGAATTTATAGCGGAAACGAGAACATCAAGTATTTGTTAAATTTAAAAAATTTTACATCAAGAAGAGTCCACAAATAAACATCGAAGAAAAAAATGAATTTTTACACTCGTAAGCTTCTTTAAGGAAGAAATTCCAGTTATTTTGGCCAATCCCCCAATTACTGATATTCATTATCAGTCTTCGGTTATTCGGATTAAAAGATAAATCTTCATTTGCATCTCTTTTTGAGAATCGCATAGAGAAGGATGAGTATCGCGATTTCTCTTCATTTGCTGGTTGAGCTCTCGATTTTTCTCTCAGCAATTTGGCCAGTCCAAAATGATCCTTTGGGGTTGCGTTCTCTCTTTCTTCGTTGAGTTTCTCGTATAGGGCATTCATATTAAAATACTCAGAGGTGACCGACGACTCCAATTGGCCGCAAATAATCTCCTCCAGTTGACTGAAAGTGGGTCTCTCCTTCGGATCCGTTTTTCCAGCAATTGGCCATCATTTCCCCGAAGATGTTGGGCGCAAAAGCTGGTTTGTCCATCCGATATCCGTTCAGAATTTCCTTCATCAGAATGTGACCGACGTCCATACCTAAAATAACACGAATATTCAAATTAATTAAATAATAAAGCGGGAGGATTAAATTGACTCAATCAATAACCTGGATAAGGAACCTTTCCCAAAGAAAAGAGTTCCCAGAGAAGAATTCCGTACGACCACATGTCAGACTGGCTGGAAAAGATGCGATCCGTCAAGGATTCAATCGCCATCCACTTGACTGGCATCAGTCCCTTGAGATTCAACAGAATAATGTTGCGGGTTAATGTAAAGAATTGTGGAAATTATTGCGTGAATTTTGAATTACTTGTCCATTTTTTTCGTAATTTTCCTCGTAGTACATTTTTCTTGCCATGCCAAAGTCGGCCACTTTGGCAACTCCATCATAAGAGAGTAGAATATTGCGGGCAGCCAAATCGCCATGGAGAACCTGTCCAAAGAAAAAAGAATTATGAAAATAGGCAGAAAACAATTCGAATGTGCAAGTTTGTACCTTTTTGCTCACCAGATAGTCCATTCCACGAGCTATTTGAAAAGACCAAGAAATGAGATCTGTTGTTGAAATCGGCCTGTTGAAATCTGCATCCAAATTGTGTTGATTGAAATCTACCAAAAAATGGGTATAATTAAACTAGGCAATACATTTCATGCGGATTATTGGTTCTATTTACTTGCTGAAACGTCCAATATTTCTGTGGATGAATTCATGCCAGAAGGATCACTGGTTTTCTGACTCGGTTCACACACATTTTCCCTGTTAATTACGATTATCTATTAAGTATGAATTCAATTGTTTACGTGACAGCCAAATATGCGAATACCTGGCGATGTTGTTACTTTCCATTTCGCCTTGTGTTTTCAGGTTCCCAAAATCGTCCACCAAATTAATGAAATTGTTCCTGTGACTTATCAAAAAAGTTTGCAAGCTGCCGAATCGACAATATTCGACTATCACTAAAAGTTCTCCTAAAAAAGGACAAACACAATTTTTAAAAGAGCAAACGCGACATGTTTCGTAATAAGAAACGGACTATACCTTTAAGTATTTGCTTAGTGCAAGCTCCTAATAAATTAACGACGTTAAGGTGAGATCCCAAGTAGATGAGAATTTTCAGTTCACCGATGAGAGCCTCCATTGCGGCGATGTTGGCTTCTGAGCGGACCATTTTGACGGCCACTGTTTTCACAGTTTCTTCAGAGTCTTTAAGTCCAACAGCTTCCGCTTTGACAACTCGGCCGAAGCATCCAGCCCCAAGTTGGATTCCTAAATTTACATTAAGGGTCTCATTAATAGTGGTTTAAATACGGAATTTGGGAAATGTTAAACACACCGAGTTTTAAACGATTTCTTGGAAATTCCCAGCGTTTATCGTAGGGTAGGAATTCTATTTGCTCTTCTATTGGTGATTGCTTCTTGATTTGATCGATATTTCCTTTCAGCAGTCGAATTAACGCTTCCTGTGAAACCCGTCGCTTCTTTTGATTTAAATGACCGAAGAAGAAAGAAAATTATTTTAGTTTCAAGATACGCTTTGATTAACTTACAAATTAAATTGTGAAATCCCATCCGTTTACCTTGTCAAAATAAAATTTTACGCCAATGGAGACAATTAAAATGAAAAGCAAAACTGTGAATATTGTAGAAACTGCGATGACGACGGTCTTGTCTATTGGTGGAATTTCTTCGGATTGTAAAAGAGGCAAGACCGTGAAATTAAAGTAATTTTCCCCTACTAAATTGTTTTTCCACAGACATGCGTAACTTCCTTTTTCTTCCGCTTTCCCTTGAAGCGGTAAGAATGAAGAGATGTTGTCCGAGTAAACTTGACCTGAATATTCTTTCCCATCCTGAAAATAAAAAATCAATAAAGATTAAAGAATCGATTCTGAATGAATAAATCAGTCAACCTTCAACCATATGATGCGATTTCCTTTAGATCCTCTGCTGATGCAAGTCAGGTTATGGGAGATATTCTTCTCTAGTTGAACAAACTTAGACTTCAAGCCGCCATTTAGTTCTGTTAATTAATTTAGTAAAGTGACAACAAGATAAATTAACTGTTAAATCACGAACAAATGCTGTTGCATCATTGAATAACTAAAATCATTTTAATATTGAAAACAAAAACAGGATTTAAACCAGTCTAAATACCTTTCACTTGAAATGAAATATTTTCGGTAAAAACACTTCCTTGGCATTGAAATCTATATGTACTTGGACTGATGTTGGGAAGGGATAGTTGACTTGTGTAAAGTGTTTTATCCTTATAAACAAATATATCAGGCTCTTTAATTTCAATACCTGTAATGTAAAATTGAAAATATTACTTCAAATAATGATGAAACTACGACTGTAAAAAAAAGAAATTTCAAACCTTCAAATGGATTAGTTTCATCTATGATTCGCATTTGTCCGTTTCCATTATTTTGGTAGGACCATTTCGGTGGAGAAAAGGACGCGGTCTTCACGTAAGTCCGGCACATTAAATTGACGTTACTTCCTTCAACAGGATCCCCAACGCCATCAGTTCTAGTCAACTCCATTCCTGTTGTAAGATTTTCATGCCGTAAATTTGATTCCATGCTTACAATAACGTAACAGTCTTTTATCAAATATTAAAAACGACCTACCGCCAACGTATAAATAAAAATAAATATCGCGCGAATATTCTAGTGTTTCATAAGTTCCTGTGCATTTGAAACTGCCGTTGTCGTCCATCTTTGCTTTCTTCAGTTTTAGTCCAGCCCTTGGTTCGAACGACCAATTTGAATTTGGATCCGCTAGCAAATCGCTCTGATGAAATATTTCAAACAATAAACTTTTTTTTATCAAACAAATTTTTCAAAATATTCTTATTAAATTACTTTGGGTTCCAGCCAGTTTTCGCCTCTTGCAGTGTACTGATGTCCATGAATGAGAGAAACTTTAATATCCGGATGGGTTGGTCTGCAATTAATTTCGTAATCGATTTGCCCATGTGGAATTTCGAAGTAGTATTCGTTACCTTCAATGATTACAAGTTCCGCAGAACCTAATAGAGAAAAGAGAAAAGTAAAATAGTTTTAATGAACAAGGTCGCAAAAATTATGTTCGATAGTCAATTAACCCAACTGAAAACATAGACGTATTGTTGGACTGTATGTGTGTTAGTATATCCTCTCGGGCCCCTGCAACCAAAATAGCCAGTGTCTTTGGGTCTGGCGTTTGTCAGAGACAACGTCGATGTCATATGAGTCTCGTTCCTTCCAAACGTTTTGCGAAGACGGTTGTCCAAGTCACTCAACTATTTAAAATATAAGAAAAGAAAAAAATTAGGAATAATCTACTGTTCAAATGGAATTTGAGAGGATTCCCTGTACTTTGACATTTTTTGATAAATAGTTTGGAATTTCCCAAGAAATGTTAAAATTGTTCTTTTGATCCACGTTTTCAAATGCATAAACGCATGTCAGTGTGAGATTTGTTCCCTTGTCGATTATTTTCTCCTTCTCATCAGGAATCATCTTAATTTTTCCATTTTCCATTTTAGTTAAAATACTTTTGTAAATGTGCGCTGGGCAACACGATCCTGAACTTCCATCGATTAATTTACAAGCTGAACCGTTGGTGGGAAGAACTTGATCGTACCAAAGGGAACAATCTTTAACCTGTTGGCAATCTGTGGTGATGACCACTTTGTCATTGCCGTAAAAACGGCATTTGTTGACGTCACTTTCGCTAGAAGAATTCCAACCATCCCTCCCTAATATGTAACAATAAAAATTAATTCATTATTTTGATATTCCTTTACACTAATTGTTCAAAATTTAAATTGAAGTTAACAAATACCTGTTTCAGAATCCAATCTCCATGGTATGAAACCACAATTCCCTATGCTTCCATAATCTAAGTCTCGAAGGACTGTCGTTGAAGGCGCCTTCTTCATGTAGCAGTTCCAAAAGTAGGTATCAATAGTAAAGTGACTGCATTCGGGGTTGGCAATACAAAAAAGGCCGCACTCTTCTCTGGTTGCAGTCGTAATGGTAATCTGCCCAATGTCGAGGCCAGTGAAGTCACAGTCGGATCGCCATTTGAATCCACCGTCGCCAGTGTTCCAATCCGTCAGAACTCTTTCTGCGTTCATTAGACGTAGTATCGATAACGATATGATTCCACAGCAAAGATACACCAAAGACATTTTCACTGCTTTCTATATTCACTGTTTGATATGGATCACAAAAAGGAGGAAAATTCAGCACGATAATTAGAAGTTAGACAAACAGATGCGAGCATAATATTTCACTGGCCACACTATACACTTCACTAAAATCACAACTGTTCTTTCACATGGCAAATTCTGACTGTAACGCAGTTCAACTTTTCCATCTCAGCAGTCAGATGGAATTTCCCCGCAGAAATAATTAGGTACGCAAAACACCGAGGATATGACGTGCGTGTCTAGCTTTTCCTGTTCGCATACTGAGCTCTAGGTTGACGTTCCCCGTCTGGTAGTTGTTGACCAGCATATTGAGCGTGTTGTGTCAACAGGATGCCAGTGAAATTCAGATAAGACGCGACAGGGATGTGGATTTCCCCCAATTTCACATGGGGAATAAGAGATTGTTGATCCCACTTCCGGATCAAGTCAAGAATAAGTTTCAATTTGATTACAAATAAAACGTAGCATTTAATTTTAAAAATATCAACCATCCGTTCAAAATCAACGTTTTATTTCAATGCAGTATCCCGCTATAAATATAAGCAATTCATGACACAATTGCCATCTTATTCCGTACAAACAATATTAGCTATTACAGGTGCAAGAATATATGAACGATTAAAACTGGTGTGTATAATGTGCAACCATGTTATTATTGAACAAATACCCATCTCAAGTTCTTTGGACTTGACAACTCACCCATGTTCTACTTGTATTTCTAAAGCAAGATATAATTGACTAAATACACATTGCAGATGTGTTCAAGCTGCTACAGATTGGGTAGACTCTGCCAATCGATATGAAATAAATAGATAAATAAATAATGACAACTGTCCCTCGCAATGTGTCCTAAATAATTAACACAGCGCGGAATGTGGCATATCACATCGAATAATGCTAGCCAATTATTTTATAAACTACCGTCGTCTTGACAGCGGCTCATTGCTTAGCGAGGCAAAGTTTATGTTGATGCCATTATAATAATAATAATTTTCAATCAAATTTTCAAAGAAGCATGTGACCCTCACATTGTTCTCCAAGAACCTACAGTTTTGAACTTCCATTCTTTTACTTTCTCATTCCATTAGTCAAAGTTCCGCATCGAGACTAATGTGATCGTTTACACCTTGTCATTGAACGGAGGATCAGGGTCGATCGCTCGAGGAGTGAGAAAATTCGTCGTTCACAGCTCTTTTAATTCAAGAAGAAACGTAATAGGACATTAAAAACATCGATAGCTACGCAGTATGAAAATGAAAAAGTTTCTTTTCAGTGGTGGTTCAGCATCGTATCGGGAAAATTTTTTAAGGCGACGACATTTTTCGAAGGTTTAAGGTGATGAGCTCTGTGTGTGTACATATTGGTAATTTTAGTCTATCTATTTTCTGATTCAAATATAGTTTTCTTACGGTTGAGATAGTTTTAATATAATTTTTAATCGGCATTCGCACCGTAAAATTGAATATTGTCCTACCATTAAAAGCTTGTTGTCAAAGTCCGTTGTCCAGTCTCCGGAATAACGGGTAAACGAGCTCAGTTCCGGCAGAATGTTCACAGGATGGTTTACAAATGAGGAGATAAAACTGAAAACACAAGCTTCTCATCGGAAGCTAATCTAACTGAAGCGATCTGTTATTTGAAAATACGAAAGAATATCATTAGATTTTATTAAAAACTTGCAATAAAAGAAATAAGTTACCTCCGTTACACATACAAATTCCGTTCAAACCAATGAGATCTTCAACGCCGAAGAGAGATACGCGCGTTACAGCCGTTACACAAACAAGCGAGGGATCAACAAGTTGTCAGGGATTTCACAAATTAAGTCATCCAACACTTACAGGCTCCCCATCAGTGCCTGACATCAGCGAAGTAGACCGTGTAGATACCCTGATTGCCTTTATCACCGACTGCCGTGATCAACTCACGATGAAAGGAAGGCGATAAGGTGTTTATATTTGTAACACTACCTCCAGCTGAGAAGGTGTTGAAAGCAGGTAAAATGTAGGCAGGCTGCTTGTCAATTATTTTGCACGTGCTTATTAAAGCTTCATGATAGGTTTGGGCAGCTAGTCCTTGCTGAATCATGAGTGCGGCCAGAAGCTGATTGTGGGAATTAAAAACAACCTCACACCCTGATGTTCACCATACATGCCCATGGGTGCAGCTTTCCAAGTACAATTCTCCACGTGAACCTTCAGGAATATCATGGCTATCTCACTCCAGTGAGAACATGATGCAGGACCCTCAAGGTGATGTCAGTAAGAATGAACTTTGTGGCTAAAGGAGGCCATTCCCTTACATGCTCAGCTTCGGTCCCAGGTATGTCCAAAGTTTGAACAAAAGCCAGGGCAACAGCACGGGTATCTCCAGGATCAATACAACTGCTGACTTCAATAGTCTCTGCATGGCTCGATAAGAAAATTTAATGAACATGAGATAATCCTAATGAGGACACAGCAGACTTGATCAAGTACATTAAGATTCAGGGGTGGGGGTCTTATTTCTAAATAGTGTCTACAAAATGAAAACATACGATTTTTTACTATAACAAATCCCTATAGTTATAATACCACCACCTTTCAAAGTACTTAAGCCTCCATAGTTCATCGGATGCCTAAATAATTGTATAGAGCGACAGGAAACCATCATACTCTGCAATTCAGGTATGGAAATTGCATCACGTAAGAGCAAAGATATGCAATAAGACTTCGTTTGACAACGACAGAAGACTCATTTTGACCGCAAATCTAATTTTCTTCGACCTGAAATGATACACTTTACGTCTGTTTGACTGTTATAATTGAGCAAATACACATTGCAGACAGTACGCCAGGATATTAAATAAATAGATAAATAAATAATGACAACTGTCACTTGCAATGCGTCCTAAATAATTAACACAGCGCAGAATGTAGCTTATGGTATCGAATAATGCTAGCCAATTATTTTATAAACTACCGTCCTTTCGTATTGAGCATCACTCTCAACTCGTCTACGTATTGCAACTCATCAAGCTGATGTCTATAATTCTAATCACTATGCGATCGGTAAATTAAGACAAAAATCTTTACCTTGTATTCGGCTGAAATAGTGAAGGAGAAACTGATTATAATTTCTTTAAATTGCAGACAATTGTGCTGATATTCCTTGCCAGTTGCGTGTTTTCCAGCTCGCTTCCAGACGTCGACAGCTGGAACAGTGGTAATTTAAAATTGCATCTACAACCGTTAAAATTATAGTTGATTTATTGTATTTTTAAAATTACACTCATACCTTTCTTTGTTTTCAAAGTTGATGTTGAAGACAAAACTCTGCGTGAAATTGACGATAATGAAGAAAACGATTTAATAGTCGGAGGAACTGCAGCAGCAGCGGGAGAATTTCCATTTCAGGTGCATAATTAAGCTAGCGCAAGGTTGAAATGTAATACAACTTTAATTACAAAATTGTCTTCAAAGGTCGCAATAAAATACAACGGGAATTTTTTTTGCGGAGGATCTTTAATTTCACCATCCGTCGTCTTGACAGCGGCTCATTGCCTAGCAAGGCAAAGGTAATTTGATGCCATTATAATAATTATTTTCAATCAAATTAAAATGTGACCCTCACTTTGTTCTCTATGGTTATGACCTTCCATTCTTTTACTTTCTCATTCCACTAGTCAAAGTTCCGCATCGAGACTAAGTGTGATCGTTAACACCTTGTCATTGAACGGAGGATCAGGGTCGATCGCTCGAGGAGTGAGAAAATTCGTCATTCACGGCTCTTATAATTCAAGAACGAACGTAATAGCACATTTAATAAACATCGATAGCTACGGAGTGTGAAAATGAAAAATTATCTTTTTTATAATCAAACCAGGATAACGACGTCGCCCTAATTGCTTTAAGTTCGCCTGTTACAAACGTTGCATTCGTTAAACTTCCACCAGCGTCGGCAGGTGCTTATTCAGGAAATTCGGCGGTTATTGCCGGATGGGGAACAACGTCTTCCGGTACAATATCATTTTAATACGCTTTAAGATCTTGATTGTTTTTTAAAAATGATTATTTTTAAATAGGAGGAAGAATCTCGCAGAGACTGCTTAAAGCTTCCGTTACAGTATCTGATAATTCAGCTTGCAACAGACAATATGGCGGACGTATTACAGGCAACATGATTTGCGCCGCTGGTCCCGGTAAAGACACCTGTCAGGTAGGATTCTTAACTTGTTCACTTTGGATTTTATAAAGCGCTTTATAATAAATGTTTTTCTGAACAGGGTGACAGTGGCGGTCCCTTGCTCGTTGAAGGAGTTCAGGTGGGTGTCACCAGCTTCGGAAGAGGATGTGCTGATCCTAGATACGCCGGTGTGTACGCCAGAGTTTCTCGCTACGTTGATTGGATCAAGACAAATTCAGAAACAATTTAAATGGCATCTTATTGGAAAAATTTGGATTGAAACAGGCTAATTCTATTGCAATGTCAAGTTCGGTTTAGGTGTAATATTTTGGGGTATCAAAAAATAAATCATTAGCGAGAATACTTCCAAGATTGACCTTTAGCAAATAGTTAAAAACCCCTGAGATTTAGCTTATTTTATACCTTCATAATAAATCAATAATAGGCCTACTCCTGCATGTCGAAAACATGACAAAGGACACTGAACTCGCAGGACATTTCTCCGGAAAAGTCCATCAAGCAAACGTTGGCTGTCAAGTTTTCTGTGGATTTGGTTGACTAGTCAACCATTACAGTCTTTAATACAGGGTGTTTCTATACTCTTGGTTTGGCTTCTTCTTCTTAATAGAGTGATGGCTGTGATTCGACGTAATGTAACGCGCGTTACGTTATTCTTATTTCAAGTGTGGAATTTATTTATGTGTCTAGTTTCACCGGTGCTGATAACCGATTCGAATAGTGACACAAAATACGATTCGTCGTCGAACGAAAGTCAAATATTAAGTCGAAATTCAAATATGGAAATGATAGGAATTGTGATGGCTCTAACCGATTATCTAACCACAAATGTTAGACAATCAATTGATAACAGGAACGAGGAAAAAGATCACAAAGAAAAGATTACGCATTTCGGGCGAATGCAAAATGAGTTTGACGATCACAAGGAAGGATTGAAAACGATCAACAGAGACATCAAAATGACGGGACTGTTGATGGGCTACTCTCAACACGAAGAGAGAATCAAGCACAGTTTATTGGCTTGGCTTCAATACTTGGAGGATCCTAGTGAAAACAATCGAAACATTTTCATGTTGGAAGCGGCCCATCTCACCAAAAGTATCGGCGTCATAGTTGACGGGCTACTGGGACAAAACGCTTTCAATCCAGATATTACGGCTATTATGCAAGACTTTATCGGAGTAAGTCATTTGCAAAAAATTGGGTTGAAACTATTCATTTTCCTTGTTCAATTTTTCCTAATTTCGGGCAGTGCCATGGTCGTCAATTGCATAACAAAATCAAGTCCATCATGAGCATCGTTATGACTGGACTTTGGACACGCGGTGAGTACCATCGACTGAGGAACATAACCGAGCTGGACAGGTGAGTTAATTTCTATCAGGGACTGAAATGATTTTAATCAAAATGTGTTGTAGTTCTCATTTTATGAAGTTCATCACATCGTCAAGAACTAAAATAACAAAGAGACTGGACGACATGGCCATCGAGTGCCAAGCGGATGAGAAAAACGTCATGAAAGAGATGCGCAATATCATAAAAACCCAAACGTCCCGTGATCAAAAAGCTATTGCCGATTCTCTACTACAATTCCTCGAAGACAAATATGACACTAAAAAATGGATCGTCATTGTCTTACCGAATTCATCCGAAGATTGGATGGCCAAACATGGAAATTGGTCTGGAATTACATCCGCAAAATGGCACTACGTAAACGAGAAAAGTACATCCGCTTTGGCCATTTCAACTGTAAACTACGGAAGCGATTTGTCAAAGTTAGTCAACACTTTTTTGGAAAAATTCCAAGTTCCTATCCGCACATTGCCTAACTTCCTATTAAAAATTTCAAAATATTACGTCAACGTGAAAGAAATTCACGAACATCTTAACCGATTCTTGTTGCCACTTCGAGCCGAGAGTCGAGCGGACATAGAAACTTTGGTAATCAAAGTCGATCCGGCTAAAGTGGAAATTGTCGCTTCTAATGGAACGGAATACACGCGACTATCAGATGACCAAAATTGCTGTCACTTGATTTTGGTCGTCCCTGTCAGACCAAACGCAAAGTCTTCCATTATTACATCAACTAATAGTGATAAACTAAAATGCGATTACAAACTCAGGGATTCAAATAAGGCCGGCCTTCTTCGCAACGAGTTCAGTCAAACTTATCTCTCGGTCCTTGGCGATATTAATCAAAAAGGTTTACCTGTAATTTTGGACGTCGTATGGAAGAACAGCTCCGGCCAGAGATGGCGATTCGTTGACAACCAACTGATGAACGATCACGACAAATGTTTGACGGCTTGGACTAAAGGATCTTCTTTCCTCTACCAGTATGACTGTCGTCCGAATTGGATTGGGCAGAAATGGTACCGCAACGGCCTGCAAATAGTCAACGGATTTAATATGTGTTTAGATTATCACGGTGGAATTATGGCAGTTGTTCAGAATTATTGCGATTCGACTCCTTCGTTTCTCTGGGATGATTGGGAGACGTCCTGCGAGGACACCATAGATCCTCCTTCCGTCAACGGAGCATTCCGTAACGAGTTCTCTAGAAGATACTTGAGTGTTTACAGTGACGAGGAATACGTGTTTGACAAACCTTGGAACAATTCGCCGGGAAAAAGTTGGACATTCGTCGATGGAGCGCTGAAAAATAATTTCGGGAAATGCTTGGCCGGAATAGGATGGTACGTCCAACAGGTCGATTGTGATGATGAAAAAGCCGATAATAAGCGATGGATCTATAACCAGAAACGACAAATTGTTAGCGCTGAAGGATATTGCTTGGCCGTTGGCAATAAGAAAGGATATGTATCATACAGTTATTGCAAAGATTCTTCAGAATATCGATGGTTATATTATTAAAATTTAATTGTAAATATCTTTGGTACGTTGGACAAAGGCAGACTGACGGAAACATTGAATAGCTGATATTCTATATAGCATTTAACTAAAGCATTTGTTATCTCTCTTTCTCTCTATATTACGAATAAAAATTTATGTTTAACCGTTAAACTGTCGAGTTACATTGGAGCGTGATGGACGGAAGAGGTTATCAATGAAATTCAATCGCTATGCACTGTGGGAAAATCCGTGCGACTGTCTGCCGATGCTAATCAAATTGGTAAACCATCCTGTCTGCATAAATAGTTTGCTGACCATGAAGAAAAAGAAGTCCTTCAAAAAAGACAGTCTTTTAACAAATGAGGACATAACAAGTTGCAAATTTTGTGAGTTCTTAATTTGCTTAGACTATAAAGAGATATTTGGCAAAATGTCCAGACGTGGAGTGTTTGTATGCGCATCGCTCATACTTTTCCAAGTGTGGATAACCATTGTGGCGTTTACTTCAACATCATTGGCGACAAACCCAAAAAGTGAGGTATTTCCTGTAAGTCACAATGAATTTGCATCATCAATTGAAACGAATACTACGAGAAATAAACGCTTGGTCGCCCAAACCGCAGTTCTAAAAGGAATTGAAATTGCGATAAAACTAACCGATTTGATAGCAAGAAACGTCATAAAATCTTTTAACCAAACCAAGACCAAAGATCATAAGGAGATAATAGCTCATTTCCAGCTGATTGAAAAAGAATTGGCAGAACAGAAAGAGGAACTTCAATCCATCAAACGAGATATTCAAATGCTGGGCTTATCTGTTGGCTACTCGCAACACGAAAAGAATATCAAAAACAGTTTGTTGGCTTTGCATCAATACCTGGAACTTCCGGACGAGGGCAATCGAAATAATTTCATGGATGAGGCGTCGCAGTTATCAAAGAGTCTTACTGCCATAGTCGAGGGACTACTAGGACGAAATGTTTTCAATCCGGATATTATGGCTGTCTTGCGAGAATCTATTGGAGTAATTAAATTTTTAATAATAATATACGATTAAATTATGATATTCATGTAAATATTACAGTGTCACGGTCGAAAATTGCACAAGAAAATCAAGCCCATTCTGAGCGTCGTTATGACAGGACTTTGGGTTCGCGGTGAATACCAACGAATGAGGAACGTGTCGGAATCGGACAGGTGAGTCAATTTCTCATTCAATTGCCTAAATAAGTAGACCAGACAATTGACTCATCAATAATTCAGTTCACATTTCAAGACATTTATCGTGGCGTCAACAACTGAACTGAAAAATAGACTCGACGACATGGCCATCGAGTGCCAACTGGACGAGAAAAACGTCGCCCACCAGATTGGCGACATTTTGAAAACCAAATCGTCCCGCAATCAAAAAGAGTTGGCCAAATCTCTGCTCCAATTCCTCGAAGACAAATACGACACCAAAAAGTGGATTGTTGTTTTATTACCTGATGTGAAAACCACGGCCGGAAATTCGCATCTGGAATTCCTATCTGTAAATAAAGTGCATTTCACTCAGTCGGGAAAATTTCACACCGTCTCCGTTCAAGGGACTTTTGTGGCCGCCATTTCCGTCCATCCATCTACGGCTGATGACTTGATAAAATTTGTCGACACTTATTTTGAAAAATTTCACATCCCCATACACACTTCCGCCCAATATGGAATGACGACGCTTATGCAACGAGCTCAGGGCTATCGCCAAAGATGGGATAAACGTCTTTTATTGATTCACGAAAATTTACACCTGTTTTTAACCCCGGTGCGCAAACGGGCCGTCATAGAGACGCTAGTCATCGAGACACCTTGCACATCGTCCGCAGAAGAATTTGAGGAAATGGTGACTATCGTCGGCTCAAATGAAACCGAATGGAGATGGAAAAACGACGAATTTGACGACTACGGCAAAAGTGGCTGGTGTATCGATCCTTTGGTGATTGTCGTACCTGTCAATTCATCATCGGTGGACGAACTGGACGATAACTGTGAAAATCAAGAAGTGGACGGCCTGTTGCGCAACGAATTCGGTCAAGCTTACCTATCGGTTCAGGGGGATTCGAATCAAGACGGCGCTTACATCATTTTAGATCGACAATGGAGAAACACTTCCGGGCAGAGATGGCGATTTGTCAACAACCAATTGATGAACGATTTTGGGAGATGTCTGACAGTTTCATCAATGTCTTCGTTTCTCTTTCAGACCAGCTGTAATTTCTCTTCAACTTCGTACAATAAAATGAGACAGACGTGGCGTCGCACCGGTCTCCAAATCGTCACTATTAATATCAATCCCTTAAAAGCCAGACTCTACAATGATTTGTGTTTAGCTTTTATGGGCAGCAAAGACGATGACACAATGTACACCGTTCTGGACAAATGTGATTTTTCACCGCCGTTTTTATGGTACGATTGGGACTCAAACTGCGAGGATGTCGATCTTAAGGATCATTATGACGCTACTAATGGAAGTCGACCGTTGCGCAACGAATTTTCAAGACGCTATTTGAGTGTGTACGAGAATGAAGACTATTTGCATCACAGACCGTGGAGTAACCATCCGGGACAGACCTGGAAATTCGTTCACGGACAACTGCGCAACAATTTCGGTAAATGTTTGACGGGCAAAGGTTGGTATGCCCTGCAAGTCGAGTGCAATGGAATCGCCAATTCAAAAAGGTGGACGTACAACGAGAAAAGGCAAATCGTTAGCGCTGAGGGTTTCTGTTTGAGCGTTGGCCACCAGAGCGGCTACGTCATTTACAATTATTGCAAGGACGATCCTGAACATCGCTGGTATTAACTAACTATTTTCAACTTATCACGACTTATCAGACAAAAGAAGATAATTAACCCTGATTTTATCATAAAAACAATCAACTATAAATAAATTTTCAATATTAAGGTTTTACGTAACAATTAGTTCCTTTAATTACAACTCAACTTTGCTTCAAACATATACGCAACTGAATACAAGTTTTAATAATAGAGAAAGAAGTACTTACAATACTATACGATGGAGGTTTTTGAAAACAATAATCGTTGAATTTCTAGCGTGACTACCTGCACGATTCAGTGAGTCTACTTCGATACCGGATGATTATGACGCGGTGTGGAGGAGGGGGACAACTAGTGACGGACATTTTCAATAGATTACAGCAGATCCGGCAGATGTTGGCGATATATAGCTTGATTATCAAGCCGTCTTCAGCTGGCCCACCAGTTCCAACACACGTAACCTTAGAGCACCCACAGTAAGGAAACATTCACTATTGTTAACATTTCACCAGAAATTATGTAAAGGAGTTCACAGAAAAAAAAACACACTAGCGAGAACGAAACACCATTTTAAAACACTGTAAAACGCTTGGTGCAGTCTGCAGTCTCAGACGTACAGCAACTGACTAACACTAACTGTATATTATGTCACAAGTGGTGTTTGGTGCGGTGGTGCCATGACCAAAGGGTTTTTTTAGGTAGTACGAACCGTCCCCGCCCCTCTCCCTTTTCTTCCGCAACAATATTGGATACGGTAATCCAACCATATTTTAAAAAAAGGATTCCCATACGTAAGTTTTTTTACTATACCGTCAAGTAAATTAAACGATTTGAATAACGAACTTTGTTGCATCTGACTTAAATTTACGAATGGGATAACTAACTTCCCTATTGGAGCCAATGATTAGTTTAACTTTGATGTATCCCACTGAGCGTGTTTACTAACTAGAATCTTAGAGTAACATTGTTTACATTCTGACCCAATAGAAGGTCTATTTAACAAAAATGGAATTGGTTCTAACGTGCCGACCTTGACTTGCACCAGAATCACTGACAAGTGTCAAGATGTTTATCAATTCCGGCAGTGATTAGAACCAGAAACCATTGTGGTTAACAACAACCATCTGTATCATTTGAGAAAATAAAGCCATAATAAATAAGGTCGCCTCCCTCGAACAACGATAGCAGCAATGAATTATTGTGAAATCCAAAATCAACCGGATACCTTGTGAATATTCCAATTATGTAATAACTAATTTACAATTTAGATTGATAAACTAAATGTTCATTTGTTAACTCTGAGACTGCTAACTTGTTAACGATGCTCTCTACAATGATAATTGTCTTCATCTCTTGTTTTACTAAGAATAGATTTTGAATTGAATTCCGCCAAACTGCCAACACCTTCAGTAACAGACTGACAGAAACATTGAATGAATAGCTTGTATTCATACATAGTATTAAACTCAAGAATTTGTTATCTATTTTACGAATAAAATTTATGTTTAACCGTTGAACTGTCGAGTTACATTTGAGCGTGATGGACGGAAGACCGGGAAAAGGTTATCACTTATCAGTGAAATTCAATCGCTATGCACTGCGTGAAGGACAATTAGTGTATGTTATAGTACAGATCCTTTAATTACACGCAACTGAATACCAGTTGTAACAATAGAGAAAGAATTGCGTTTGCGAAGACTACAATGGAAGTCAATTGGTTTATGAAAACAGCGTGACTACCTGCATGATTCGATGAGTCTACTTCGATGCCGGATGATTATGACGCGGTGTGGGGAAGCGAGACAATAAGAGATGGGCAGTTTCAACAGATAACAACTTATCGTTAGCGAGGAAGATTCAGTTTCATCAGATGTTGGCGATATAGCTTAATCATCAAGCCGTCTTTGGCAGTGCCACTCGTTCCAGCACACAGAAACATTCACTGTTGTTAACATATCACCAGAATTTATATAAAGAGTTCACAGAAAAAATAAAACCAGCGAGAACGTAACTCCATTAAAACACTATAAAACGCTTGATGCAGTCTGCAGTTTCAGACGTACAGCAACTGACTAACTTTGTATTATGTCACAAGGGGCCTGTTGCGGTGGAGCCATGGCCAAAGGGTTTTTAGGTACGAACCTCCCCTCTCCCCGCAACAAAATTGGATAACCCACCCCATAAAAAAAAGGCTTCCCATTTACGTATCAAATGTTGTTATCAATACCGTCAAGAAAATGAAACGATTAAAATAATGAACATTGCTGCTTCTGACATAATTTTGCCAATGGAATAATATACTTCGTTATTGGTGCCAATGATCAGTTCAACGTAAATGTATTTCATTGAACGTTTTCACTAACTAGGATAGAAGAAAACCATTGATTATATTCTTACTATTTAGCTAGTTGGTTTATCAACATGGAATTGGTTCTTGAAGAGCGGACGTCATGGACTGTTAAACATTAGAAGTTTCAGTCCAATGCATGATTGTTTACGCCGTAAGCCAGAACCAGATTCCGTATGGTTCTCACAACCAACTGTTTAAAGTGAAAAATTAAACCCTAAATATATAAGGCCGCCTCACTCGAACAACGATAGCACCAATGAACTATTGTGAAGTCCAAAATCAACCGGATACATTGTGAATATTCCGATTATGTAATAACTAATTTATAATTCAGGTTGGTAAACTAAATGTTCATTTGTTAACTCTGCTACTAACTTGTTAACGATGCTCTCTACAATGATAAGAACAGCAACTGACTAACTGGAGTAACTGCATATTATGTCACAAGTGGCGTTTGGTGCGGTGGTGCCATGGCCAAAGGGTTTTTACTTATTACGTACGAACTGCCCCTCTCTCTTTTCTTGCGCAACAATATTGAATAACCCACCCCATTTTAAAAAAGGCTATCCATTTAAGTAATCAAATTTTGTTGTCATACCGCCAGGAAAATTGAACGATTAAAATAACGAGCATTGTTGCTTCTGACATAATTTTATGAAAGAAATAACTTACTTCGTTATTGGAGCCAACGATCAGTTAAACGTAGATATATTTCACTGAACGTGTTCACTAACTAGAATATAAGAGACACATTGTTTATATTCTGACTTATTAATAATTGATTTAGCAGAATGGTAATGGTTATATCATGTCACCCATGACTCACATCTGCGTTGATGTCCTCTGTGAGCTATGCGGGAGTCATTGATAACCATTAGCCAAAATGGTTTCCACAACCAACTCTATTAATTGAAAAATTAAACCCTTAATATATAAGGTCGCCTCATTCGAACAACGATAGCAACCATGCACTATTGTGTTATCCCGAATCAACCAGATACCTTGTGAATATTCCAATTTTGTAATAACTAACTTATAATATAAGTTGATGCAATAAATGTTCATTTGTTAACTCAATAAAATGTCGATGCTCTCTACAATGATAAGAATCTCCATCTGTTTTTGTATAAGATTGGATTTCGAAACAAATTCCGCCAAACTGCCAACACCTTCACCCTTCAGTTATAATTAAACTTGAATAATAACTTAATAAGCCAAATTGGAGCTGGCTTCATTGATGGCATTTTAGATTGAAAGATCAAATACAAATAGGTCATCATTGACTAATTCAAAATCGTTTTTTTAAATGCATAATTGAAGGCCCTTGTATGGATTTTTGTTAGAAATGAAGATCCCTTAAATAAAAAATTTAGTTGATTCTTTTTTATTTTCCAGATCTCTACATAATTACTATCTGTATATAATACAAAAAAGTCATTTTTCTGCTGCTCATTTTCTGTGTTTAAAATAATCGCATTGCAGATTGAGCGGAGGCACGCCCTCGAACTACGACGTCCGGAAAATAAAAAATAGAAATTAATAATTTGACCAAGACAGCTCAAAGCGGCTCAATAAACGTCACTGCATGCGTGTTTATACCTTTAAGTGAACTGTGACCGCGAACGTACGAATGCAAAGTGGATGGAATTTTACTTTCAAACGAAATCTCTAGCTGTCCTATGACGGTAGCGCAGTAACAGGCCAGCGGAAGAACGGAATCGATCAAAGGATCGAGGAAAGGATCTAAACGAAATCCAACGACAGGATGTTTAATTCTCTTCTCTTTTAAGAGAATTGTTTCGTCATCCTGAAACGTCGCTCGATCGAAATGCTCCCCAGCTTCCAGCAGAATCTGGAAAACAATTAAATAAGACTGGGAATTCTTTTTCGGCGAACACTTCTCCATTGAAATACTGCGAAACTCTGTTCCGTTATTAGTCTCTGCTTCTCTGTCAGCTTCGCTACTGTTGGCAACTTTAAAAAACAGGTGAGCGATTGGTACGGCTTGTCTCGAATGAAATAGCGAATCGCACCGAGCATCGATCATTTCAACTGCCACATGAAGGAGACTGGTCACGCCGTGATTGAGGTTATAGAAATGAATGTAACGAGCAAGATCTTCGGTTAGTTGTTCAATTTCGTATTGAGTTAGCCAAGGTAGCCAATTGGAAATGAAAAAGAAAATGTCTTCCATGATGTCGAACAGCTGAGGGATAGCAAGTGCGACTGGCGGAACTGGTAACAAATCGGAAGTGATTGCCAGACCGGATTTGATGGGTAGAAACAAACTGACGAACGATAATTCTTGTGGTAGTAAACTGTTTTGAGGATCTCTATCTATTTGTTTGAAGCATTCCAACACGAGATGAAACATTTCAGCGAAAATGTCGATGCATTTCGGGGAAAGGTTGGAATTAAATCCATTTGATTGCTCTAAAATGTGCAGACAAATATTGATGGCGCTATGGTACTGCTTTAAAGAGTTACAGCAGTAATGAGCATAGTAGAGCAAATATTCGAGATAAAACGAATTAGGAGAATCCGGCCGTTTGCTGGACATCTGAAAAACGTTGCGCTGGATAACTAAAAGTGCCTGAATTTGGAGAGGGCCACAAATAACATGCCAATCGTTTAGAGAATCGTGATGAGAAGATTGTTTCTCCAATTGCTCCAATTGTTCTTGCGTCGTTATTTCAACCGATTTCCCGAACGCCCTGCGAGCAATATCCGATGATAAATGACATGGAATTTTAGGTAAGGTCGGACCTCCATCAGCTGTCGAATTGCGGAGAGCCATGGCCTGTTTCCAACATAACAATCCACGCCATAATTCAACTTCTTCCGGCTCGTATTCCCGTCGTCGTCCGGTTGTATCGAGGATTTGTTTAAAGATGAAAGTGGCGCCCATCAGTTCTAGCGCAATAATCTTTTCTTGACGAGTGATCGAACTTGCCATGAAAGAATTCAAAACAAAGTCCATCCAAAAGATTTTGTCGTTCACTACGTCCACCAAATATTCAATCAAATAGATGACGGGAATTTGATTCGAAATGACAATAATAATGGCGATCTCGGGCGACGGCAGAACAAACTGGGATGGTAAAACGCTAAAACAATCCACTTTTTCCCACGAAAATGGACATTTTTTTACTTCGAGACACAAGTCTTCTGTGATGTGGGATTTCAATTGACGCACCAGGAATTCCACAACGTCGTAGCGTTTACTCTTGGCGGCCACTTGTAGAGCCGTGTCGCCTTCTAAGTTGCAATGAAATTCGGTTATAAAATTGATTGGGATTACTTTGCCAGTGAAATTATTGCGCATTTCGTCCAGTTCAGTCAGCAGCAGCAGCGAACTTTTCTTTGTTAACGTTCGGTGAAAGAGATCGAACAATAAATTTGGAGACGACTCCATGGAAAAAAAAAATGGATGAGGGAATATAAAGATGACTGAATAAAACCAAGACAAGAAGAAGAGTGGCTCGATTTTGGATGGAGTAGAAGAACATAGAGGATGGAAATACCTTTGGGACAACACAGGTAGGGAAACAAGGCACCTGTAGGGCAAAGGATTTGCAGAAATAATTTGTTATCTCTCTCTATTTTACGAAGGAAGTTCTAATAATAGAAAAACAAGTACTTACAAGAATAGTTGTGTAACTTTCTCTTTACTGGTGGGCTAATGCAGAGTGTGAACACCAAAGCAGGAAAGAGGGAAGGCCATATGATGGTGTTGCTTACTCGAGATGAAGATCCAACTGGGATGGAAATAATAGTTACACAGAACTTCAAACTGATCGAAATGTCATATCCATCACGCTCGGGTTTCCCTGGGATGTAATAAATTCAAATCACTGATTTTGAATCAGACTGTCACAGCTGAAATCACTGAACCAACAATCAATTAAACAAATAGGCAAAAATGCAATTGCCACGGTAGGCTGAGATCCGTTGTTGTAACTGTTATTACTCCCCTTTTTTAAAAAAGTTTAAGTTTAGGAGTAAAGGTACGATTATTCAGAAACGCGCTACAGTTTAAGGGCGTATTTTATTTCTTAAACAATAAAATGTTCGAAGAGGAGAATCACAATTGAAATTAAAAAAGAAAGTTAAAGCGTTTACCTTGAAACTCACCTATTCTCCTCTCATCCATAACATATTATCCAATAAACAATAACAACGTAAAGAAACCCTTCGATTATGCAATGAACATTTGTTTAACTTAGCGATATTACAAAAACACGATTAATTCATTTTTTAAAGCTGTTATTGAGTTACGTGTAGGTGTAGGGATATCCTATGGAGACTATTCAGACGTTCAAGTTCAAGTAGATTCAGAAGAATGTCCACTTCGGACGTACTGACCTAAGTGAGCGGACTGACTTTAAATGTCCTACTGGACGTTTCTGTGCTAGTAGGGACATGTTTTATGGAAGATTGGGTTGTACTTTTTGGGAAATGTCCTACGGACGTTTCAGTGCTAGTAGGGTATATTGAAGGAACGGCGATGACCGTGAAGTTGACGTAATTTTCCTCTACTAAATTGTTTTTCCACAGACATGCGTAACTTCCCTTTTCTTCCGCTTTCCCTTGAAGCGGTAAAATTGAAGACATGTTGTCCGAGTAAACCGGTCCTGAATATTCTTTCTCATCCTGAAAATGTAAAAGTCAATGAAGATTAAAGAATCGATTAAGAATGAATAAATCAGTCAACCTTCAACCATGTGATGCGATTCCCTTTAGATCCTCTACTGATAAAGCAAGTCAGGTTTTGGGCGATATTCTTCTTTAATTGGACATATTTAGATTTCAAGTTGCCATTTAGTTCTGTTAATTAATTTGTAGTCACAACAAGATAAATTTGAAATGTTAAATCACCAAAAATGCTGCTGCATCATTGCATGACTATAATCTAACTAACTTTTAGGTTGAAATGAAATTTTTTCCGTAAAACCACTTCCTTGACATTGAAATCTATATGAACTTGGACTGATGTTGGTAAGGGAAAGTTGACTTGTGTAAAGTGTTTTATCCTTATAGACAAATACATCGGGCTCTTTGATTTCAATACCTGTAATGTAAAATTGAAAATATTACTTTAAATAATGATGAAACCACGACTCTAACAAGAGGACATTTCAAACCTTCAAATTGATTAGTTTTATTTATGATTGCGATTAGTCCGATTCCATTGACTTGGTAAGACCATTTCGGTGGAGAGAAGGACGCGGTGTACACGTAAGTCCGGCACATTAAATTGACGTTACTTCCTTCAACAGGATCTTCAACGCCATCAGTTCTATTCAACTCCATTCCTATTTTAAGATTTTCATTCCGTAAATTTGATTCCATGCTAATAATAACGTATTAGGATTTTATCAAATATTAAAAACGACCTACCGCCAACGTATAAATAAATATCTCGCAAATATACTTGTGTTTCATAAGTTCCTGTGCATTCGAAATGGCCGGTGTCGTCAATCTTTGCTTTCTTCAGTTTAAGTCCAGTCTTTGGTTCGAACGACCAATTTGAATTTGGATCCGCTAGCAAATCCCTCTGATAAATATTTTTAAAAACCCAAATTAAACGAATTTCAACTATTTTTTCAAACAAATTTTTCAAAATATTATTATTATTTACTTTGGGTTCCAGCCAGTTTTCGCCTCTTGCAGTGTACTGATGTCTGTGAATGAGAGAAACTTTGACATCCGGATGGGTTGGTCTACAATTAATTTCGTGATCGGTTTTACCATGTGGAATTCCGATGTAGTATTCATTACCTTCAATAATCATAAGTTCCGTAGAACCTAAAAGAATAAAATAATTTTAATGGACAACGTCGCAAAAGTTAGTTTCGATAGTCAATTAAACCAACTGAAAACATAGACGTATTGTTTGACTGTATGTGTGTTTGAAAATCCTAACGGGCCCCTGCAACCAAAATAGCCAGTGTCTTTGGGTCTGGCGTTTGTCAGAGACAACGTCGATGTCATATGAGTCTCGTTCCTTCCAAACGTTTTGCGAAGACGGTTGTCCAAGTCACTCAACTATTTATAGTATAAGATTAAGAAAAAAATTAGGGATAATCTACTGTTCAAATGGAATTTGAGAGGATTCCCTGTACTTCGACATTTTTTGATAAATAGTTTGGAATTTCCCAAGAAAAGTTAAAATTGTTCTTTTGATCCACGTTTTCAAATGCATAATCGCATGTCAGTGTGAGAGTTGATCCCGCATCAATTATTCTCTCCTTCTCATCAGGAATCATCTTAATATTTTGCGCTAAATATAGGAATAAATAATAAATAATTTCTTGTCAATCTTAAAAAACGTTCAAGTACTTTGATACTGCTGAAGTTCCGGATCATCCCTCTCTAAGGTAGCAATACAAATTAATAAATAGTTTTTATATTCCTCTGAACTAATTGTTCCAAATGTCAATTGAAGTTAACAAATACCTGTTTCAAAATCAAATCTCCATGGTATGAAACCACAAATCCGTATGCTTTCATAATCGAAGTCTCGACGGACTGTCATTGATGGCGCCTTCTTCATGTAGCAGTTTTCCAGATGTTCAAAGGTAAAGTGACTGCATTCGGGGTTGGCTATACATAAACGGCCACACTCTTCTCTGGTTGCAGTCGTAATGGTAATCCGCCCGATGTCATGACCAGGGAAGTCACAGTTTGGCCGCCATTTGAATCCGTCGTCACTGGTGTTCCAATCTGTCAGAACATTTTCGGTATTCACTAATTGAAACATAGATAACGATGCTGTCATTCCAATGCAAAGGTACACTAAAGACATTTTCACTGTTGTCTGATTGATGAAACCTGTTTAATTTGTCGTAATTACTGACAACATTAATTGAATTCGATTACGGAAAACACTTGACGAAAATGACGTGCGTCTCTAGGTTTCCCCTGACGTTCGCATACTGCCAGCATTATTCGTTCATGTAGCTTTAGGAAATGCCGTTAGAAACACGGTAGAATAATCGGTTACTTCACCTGCGGCAGAATAACATTCTACCTTGAAAGACAACAAAAACAAGTTTTTGCGTGTTTTGTCTTGTAGCTAGTGATGCCGTTTTAATGAAAATTAAATTATATCAGGATTGAGGTAAAAATCGGCATTCACACCTAGCAGGTTTCTTTAATATAAAGTTCACGCGGTAGAGAAATGCACTGATGACTGGGGTCTCTGCCAGCAACGCGGCAACTGCGGTAAGAAAGGGTAAGATGAAAAAAAAGATAAGTTTGGAGTATAGGGTAGAAAAACTGTATGGTTCTATTAAGCTCGAACCGTCCCCTTTCGAATCGCTGGCACCTTAATGCGCAATAGACTCGAGAGTAGGCTAGTATCGAGCTAGGTTAATATTATTCCGAATAAGTATGATCAGAGCCAATTAAATGATTTCAAAATATTGATAGTTATGTCATCGGCAACAAAATCTTAAACGAACTCCCGAAGAAATTATGTACGTTCTCTCATTTATCTTCAGGTCTCCACACCGTCGATAGCTCAGTTGGTAGAGCGGTGGACTGTAGATTTGCTATTGAGAAAGTTATCCATAGGTCGCTGGTTCAACTCCGGCTCGACGGAATAAAATTTTTTGGTTCTATGATTTCATTTTTATTATTGTTCTGTTGTTTCTTGCTAGAAATTTTACTATGTAATTTTTAAATTTGAGTTACATAGCAACCTATCTGAAATTTCTTTAAGAATTCTCACAGTTCTATAATTGAACAAAGCCTTGACAAAGCCACAACTCTCAAACAAGGTAAAAAAAAGATTCTGTTGAATTTTACAGAAAATTCGCTTCTTATCAATGAAAAGAAAATTCAAACTAGAAGACGAGGAAGATTCATGAACTTGAACTTGAGTTTCTAAAAACTTGAGCTTCATTGATTCATTCGTGCCAATTGGCTGCGCTCCAAAGTAAACTTCCTACGTGTTGGCGTAAATATAAATTCAAAAAAGGAGAAAAGAATCACGTGTACAACTAATGCTACAAATTGTCTCAACTCTCATTTAACATCTTAAACCGCATTTCAAATTAAAAAGTTTAAAATTACCCGCTTCATTTGTGCTAACATGGCAACATGACATATTTTCGTCTGCAATGTTTTTATCTTATCACGATGGGTGTTTGATTTCATTTTACATGAAAAAATGTTTGTTATGTAAATTTTCTCTCATTCTAAATTGGTTTGCCTCTCTCGCTAGCAACAGAAGAACTTTCTAGCTTGTTTAGCAAACCAAAATCAACGGCCAAGTTGCTCTGTTTGCCACTATACACGCGTTTTATTCCGTTGGCAGCTCTTTATTTTGGGCTATAAATAGCTTGCAAACGTGCGCAGTATATAAAGCAAGGAGACTGAGGTTACTGACACACAGTACCAAACAGATCTTTAAAGCACAATCTCTAGTCAGTTTCTCACTATACAAAACAATGTTGCTTGCTCAAAGTGTCAACCGTTTCCTAGTCCATAGAAATCAACTGATTCTAAGTGAGTTATCATAGAAACTATGGGTGAACTCATAATATTTACTGTATTTTTAACTACAGGAACCCTATTTCACACGAGTTCAAAAAATGGAGCTGGATTACCTTCTAACATGGAAGAGTTGGATGCTCAGGATCGGATGGGATTCTCTGCCAATAGATACAAGGATATCAGTTTCGGGGTTGTTCAAAGTCAAACATCATCCATGTTTGGAGGCTCATTCATGAGTGATCAGTCAAGTCAAGGTAAAAACAACCATTTGTGAAGTTATTTTCTGAAAGGAAATAAGCTAGCTTTGTTTTATTCAAAACAGGAGGACAACAACAACTAGAAAACTATGAATCCCTTGGTTCTTTAAGTTTAAATGCTGTGACACAGAACAACGTGCCACTTCCGTTTTCTCCGAGTGTCGACAAAGAAAATTCCCCTCGAATGAATATGCCAGAAGACTTTGCTAATCAACAATTTAAATTCACTTCCAGTGACTTGCAAGAAACACTTTACCCCGGAAGTGAGATCTTACATATTTGATTGCACAAACTAGCCACACATTTCTGAAACATTATTTGCACTCATTTTAATTTCAACAGGTAATCAGTGTGTGCAACAAGGAACCATGAAAATTAAAGGTAACTCTCGGTACTTGCAGCATGGTTTGCACAATGCATGGATACCTAACCAGAGCTCGGTGCGATACTATAGCGATGCTAAAGTTACCGAATCAACCAAAAGTAAATTGAAGCGAGCTGTCAAAGATTATGGCGCAACCGTCATAGTGTTCCACGTCCTTATATCTATAACATCCCTAAGCATCTGTTATGCGGCTGTAGCAAGGTCATTTGCACGATTTTTTCTTGCTAAAATAATCTTGGTCTGATTTAAAATAACATTTGCTAACAAAAAAAAAAATTCCTTTCTATTCTTTTTATAGTGGACTAAACGTACCGGGTATGCTAACCCAAATGGGCGTTTCCAGCGAAATGTTGAACTCAAGATTGGCAGCAGGAGCGTCCACTTTCCTCGTAGCATATGCCGTTCACAAAGTACTTGTGCCCATTCGTATCAGCATAACTCTAGGATCTGTACCGTTTATTGTGCGTTACTTGCGTAGAGTTGGATTCTTGAAGACTCCGTCAGCTTAAAAACTATTTGGGATGCTTTTATTTTGTACTGCCTAACTTTTTCGTAATAAATGTTTTCTATCAATTGAGAAGGGATATATTAAATATGTCATTTATTAAATAAATTAAGAAACTGAGGAGCTACTTGACGATCTAAATCACGATGATGTTGATCCTTGCACAATCGGTTACCAGGACACGGACAAGTTTTCGACGAATGAATTTTTAAATATCCCGAATCTCTTCTGTTGATCACCGTTTGTAAAAGTTGACGAAATTGCTCGAAATTCATTCCGTAATGACTGTTGAGGAAAATTTCTAGTTGTTCCGCGTCGAGACTTGTTCCGTAGCCAGATACTTCATCTTCGATTTCCTTGGACGCTTTCCCGAGTCCTTTGTAAATGTAATTTATATTGGCACCGTTAAACCAGTTGTGATTTATAGAAATGGTATCTTCCTGCAGAATAGTAACTGAAAATTATTATCAGAATATTTGTACATTTTTAAAATTTGTTCATACCAGATTCCACACTTGATGAAACCAACCAGACGGAACAAATACAACTTCACCAGAGTTTTGAATTAGGTCGTAATATGAGATTTTCAATGATGAAAGATCAATCTCCCTCAAATCACGAGGAAGAGAAGAGACTCCTAATAATGATTTTAGCTTCAGTTCTTCGCCTGGAGGAAAAAATATCCATCGCTTTTTCCCGACTACATTGGCTGACCAGCTGAAGGACCCATAAACATCTGCATGGAGAGGAGTCCTGACAAAATCAATTTAAAAAGTCATGATTGGGAACGAAGTAAGGTGGGTAAGGGTCCGGGTTTTTTTCAAAGTTTCAGCAATCGATTTGAACGATGAACCCTCCGACCTTAAGTTTGTGAAGATAAGTAAAACGAAAATCTATCACTTACCAACTTCCTTGTGGACCGATGTAAACAAATCTATAATCATCTTTGTTGCCTTGCATCCAATATTCATTTAACCAGTCAACAGCAAAGTACATGGGTGTCTCATAGACTTCTACTGAGCCAGGAAAATTTTTGAACAAATGCCAATCCTGATCAATGTAATAACGTAACTTCTACTTCTAATAAAATGAATAGATCTTACTTTTAAATACAGGCAGGGCATTTCAACCACATAGTTTTTGTCCTTATATTCCCTAATATAAGTGATAAAGTCTTTAAGGGTCCAGTTTGACTTTGAGTGGGAATTGAAATAAGACTCTCCACAATTCGCTACTGGGACTTCTGCTTCACCTATTTAAAAAAAGATAAAGTAAACAGTTCAGCAAAGAAAGAATGTTAAAAAGTGTTAACTGAAAATAACAACCGTAATTTTCTAAAAGATTATCCCAGTTGGGTGCTTCATTTTTCACCCAGTGTTTCCTGCAGGACCACGAATCTGTAAACAATTTAGACAAAAGACACATCCTATTTTTGACCAGATAATCCTCGTAAAATTCAGAGTAACAAATTTCCTTATTTATCACATCTACTTCCATTTCTTTCGAACACCTTTTTAAAAACAAGACTAGGAAATCCTAGCAGAAGACTTTCATTTTTTGAAAGTTTTGTTATTGCGACGGCGCCAAAGTTTTATATTTTAAAACTTGTCGACCAAATATATGTGAAGAAGACAATTAACAGGTTTTTTAATAATCGTTTCCTTCATTAAGTTTCACAGGAATTGTTGAGAACCACACATTATGGTATATGCGCCTACTTACTAGAAAAAAAAACAGGTGCTTTATAATCAGGGAATAATGAGGGAGGGTACAAATTTTAAGCCTACAAGGTGTATAAATTGCCTTGGAGGCTTTTAAACATACACAAGAAAAAAATTCAAACAAAAACGAATAACAGCGGACGTAGGGTATTAGGAGGAAGAAGAAACAAAAGTGGGTAATACAGCTGGGCATCAGACTGTTGGTTGTTTTAAACATCACTAAGTGGACCCAATGCATCATCTTCGCAAAGGGAAATTCAACTTTTTTACACGGAATTATTAATTTTTTTTTTAGATTTTTGCATCAAAATACACAAAACGATGATTATTTTTCATTGAAATCGGTTTCTCATCTCTAATGTTCTCATGCCGCAGGATGTAAGAAAAAAGTTTTTTAATTCGAAGACGGTGGGTGCAGGTGGACAAAGAAGAGGAGAGAAGGAAATCACCCACAGTTAGAAAATCATAGCAAAGAAGGCAAGGCATTTTTGCAGCAACAGCAGAAACAGCAACAGCAGACCGTCGACTGTATGTATAATTGTATATGTACGTGTGTTTATTCTTTTATTCTTTCTCTCTTTTGAATATACTAAGAAGATTCTCCTTTTTTTCAATCCTTCCACACTCCAATATTTGAAGGTTTTTGGCTATTTTTTCTTTTGAATTTCGCCATTAAAACAAAACAAAACCAAAATAACACAAAATCATTGCCACAAGGCTGCTGGGAGGTTTTTGACTTCATCTTGATCCTGAATAGTCATCCCGTCTCTAGAGAAGGATAATTTGATCCTCATTTTTAGTACCGCCTGAAAAAAACAAACTGATGAGTAAAAATTTTTCCAAATTTAAACAAGTAACATGTACGTACTCTTGCGGGATTTAGAATGCGCATGACTTGGGTGACGGGAATACCAGAATTAATAACCGTGCTAGAGGCCGGCATCATTTGCAGTTGGAATGTCTTCGGCACAGCGGCCTGGAAGAGAAAATCGGACAGTGTGGAACCATACAAAGAGCTGGCCGTCAATGTGACTATCACCAAATTGGGGTTGTCGACCGGGCGGTCAAAAGAGAAATCAACTCTAAGTCCGTTTTTATCATACGCCGTTACATTTTGAAGTTCTAGAAAAAAAAAAATGCAAATTGAGTCAATCAAATAATTATTCTGGGTCCCGCAAAGCAGTTCTCACTTGGTGGGGATGTTGGCGCGGTCCCTAGGAACCCGTCAATTAAGAAATTAGAACTAGGCGGGATGGCGGCACTCATTTGGGTCGTCGGTGAACTTAGCAAATTGGCCAAATTATTGTTAACTAAGCTGCTGCTTGTAGAACCAATAGGTGTAGTGATGGGTGGCGGAGCTGAAGAAAGTGTCGTTGATCCGCTCAAGTCCAATCCGCCCAACAAGTCGAGCAGATCCAAATTCGAGGCAGACGGAGCTGTAGAGGCTTTAGAACTCGTCACCATCGGGGCAGGGCCATTATCAAAATTGTCCAATCCACCCAATAGATTGAGCAAAGAATTCTAAATAAAAAAAAAATCCACAATTGAAAAACAAAAATGAACTCCATTTGGAATCAAATTATTTATTACCGAGTCTTTCGTGGCCGGTGCCGAGTGACTTGTGATGTTGGTAGTTGTGAATGAATTTAAATCGTCCATTAACATGTCATCGTCGCCGTTGCTAACTACATTTCCTCCGGAACTTCCGTTCGTCAGTCCCTGGTGTGATTGTTTATGTTCCATGGGCGGAATGCGTTCCATGATGGCCGGACGAAGTGCTACGTGTTTGGTAAATAGCTGGGCGTACTCGATACCACGCTGCTGCAACTCAACATTCAAATGAGTTCCAAAATTGGTCACGATATCTTCGATACGACTAAAACGAAAAGCAATGAATCGATTAAATCAAAAGTTTGACGAATTCTAATCAATTTGATTAGACAATTTTACCCGACAGTGATGCTGAAACGTGTACTGAGCTTGGTGAGGGCGGTCAATGCGTATTGCTTGGTAACGATGGTACTTTGACTCGATGAGAGAATGGCCTGAATGAAATCAACCACTTCATCCTCACCGGCAACGACGGGCTCTTCCTGTTCGCTGGCATTGGTGTGTCCATTGATAAGACTATCGCCGTATTCACCCAAGCACCACGAAGCGACTTGAGCCAGAGGCTGGCGTTCAGAAATGGGCAAGGAAGCTCCTTGCAAGTCTAAGTCTCCCGGCTGTCCATCGTGCTGTAACGAACCCGAAGAACAGCTGACGGCTCTCCACAACTGGCCGACAGCGTAGCCCTGGAGCGAGGTGCTCTCCGAAACGATTTGGATCGTATTAGAAACGACGTCGTCTCGTAGAAAGTTGCCAGCGGCAATTAGAACTCTCAGAAGCGTATCGACATGCCACCGCCGGTTGGGTGAGAATCTTTCAGTAGCGCTGACAATTCCAGACGAGCACTGGGCCTTGAATTCGGCATCGGATTTCTCCAAAAACGCCAAAAGCTCCTTCATCATTGCTCGGATGTTGGATCCATTAATGAGAGCAAAACTCAATTCCAAAGCCCTCCTCTTTATGGATACATCAGGATCCTAATTATTTCAAATACTAAAATTATATTCATTTCTCTAAATTAGTTTTTAGAAATTGTTAAGGAACCTTAAGGCACTCGAGTATGGTGGCACGATGTCGCTGGACGGCCGAATTGTCTGCGTGAACTGTGCGCAACAGAGTGTTGAGCGCCACGTATCGGATATTCTTGTCGCTATTGAGCAGAAAACGTCCGAGAATGTTGACGGCCAGGACACGTAAGCCACTCTCCGATTTGATGTGCATTATCGACAGCACTGTTTCGTACAGTATGGCGTTGCCAACATTCTTCGACGTCTCCGTATTGGTGGCCACCTGTGCCAATATGTCGTTCATCGCTTCAGATGCTTCGGCATCGTTGTGGCCCAGGACTCGCAACAACCGCAAGATTTTCACCTGTTTCAAAGTCAAAATATTTAATTAGTTGCGAAAATAAAAATAAACAATAAAATAAAATACCTGGAGAAAGGGGTCGCTCACACCAGAGACATCATGCTCTGGTGAATAACCTGCCATAATCAAGTTCTTGAGAATGCGCACTAGACTGGGTACCACCTGTGTTTTTGTTTAGGGTAAATGATCAAAACAACAAAAGATAATTAGAATCGTTAAAATTGTTCCCATAAATGACGCCAAAACACCGAAAACCAAAAGAAAAATTCGACCCACAAAGACACAAAACAAACAAAAGGGTGCAGTGAACGAGTGTGCAGAGGATCGAACAACATCGAAAGATGCTTTACCTCGCGATGCTCCTAAGTAAAGCAAAGAAATGTTTTTGTCAACGTAGGGGGGAGAGAGAGAGATGATCCCGCAACAAGAGAACAGAAACAAACAAAAAAAAAAGAAACAAACGGGAACGTATTAACATTCAGTTTTTCGTCATTATTTGATTAATCAAGGGATGTGGATTGATTCAATCTTGTTAAAATAACAGAGATGGCATAAATAATAGAGGCAAATTCGTTCAAAAAATGATTTCCATCCGATGTTTACCTTTTTAAAGTGAATCAAAGTGTCTGGACTCCGTTCGCACATTTCGATGATTAATGTTACTCCCGTAATTAAAACGCCTAATAGATTAAAAATTTAAAAACACAATTGATAAAGAGACATAAAATTACGAGAGTTAAATACCATGGTTTTTATCTGAGATGAGTGATCTGGTGGCCGGTAAAAACATTTCCATGAGCTCTGGCACTTTGCCGATAATTCGGAAAGCACACAAGGCCGCCTTTTTCCTTAAGTAGGCGTTGGTGGACTTGAGCAACCGCTCAACTTCAGAGGCCAAATCGCGTGACATTTCAGGCGATGCAATGGCACCCAAGGTGCACAGGGCCAAACCAACGATAAACTGGACGGGATTGTTTAAATCACTAAAGTAAAATAGATTCCAGTTAAATTTTTAATTGACAAATCAAAAGGGAATCAAAGAATAGATGTTTACTTTTTCAAAGAATTGGTGATGAGGACATGGATATCTTGGCGTTCATCCAGTAAAAGCATTGCTCCAAGATAACCAATTCTTTTATCAGTGAACCTAGGTGAGGCAATGAGGTTCAGACACTCTAGTTGACCAAAATGAGCTGGGTAACCAAGCATGTGAATGTAGAGCAGCTTGGCAACATTCCGACATCTCCACTGTGAATCTTCTTCCCTGAATGATGCTCTAATGTAAGCACATTCTTTGTTAACCACAGCTCTCTCCTCTGCAGCTGTCCTAGCAGCACGAATCTGGCGTATCAAATCCCTCAGACGAGTGGGTGTGGAGGGCATTTTGACTGCAAGGAAACAATCAAATTAGTATTTCATCATGCAATCTTAAAAGATGTTGAGTTGTGTCATACCTTTTTCAGCCACCTCATTGATGACTTGCTTAATAGCATTAGCCATTGTTATGGGTGTTGTTCAGCCCTAAATTGACAGGTAGAATCAATGTCAATTTTAATGTTGTTTAGTTAACTATGCAAAACTTTCAAACAAAATTCCCAAAAGGTTGAGGTTAACTAGAAACATAAATCTCTTCTCTTAATGACCCACTTGTTAGAAACCCGACCGACAGCTAAACAGTTTATACATATCAGTTCGTTAAAAAAAAGAGGGTAGAGTGGAAAAAAAAACCATGTCAAGTATATAAAACTCACCGACTTGGCTACACACGATAACTTATTCAAAATTCGAGAAACAAAGAGTTTTGATTACAAACAAAACTCGTAGCCGCCTTCGAGAAAGATTCACGCACAACAAACAAAAGTAAATTGTAAATATGTATATATATATTAAAGAGAGTGCTCTAGTATTTCACGCACGGTTAAAAAATTTGTCATACACTAACACGACGGCCACCATCTTTTCCAGCCCAGGTGACGTGGAGCATTGCCGAATAAACAAAATTCAGACCGGTCGTCGGGATATAGTAGCAGAAAAAGAAGGGGGCGGTTGTTTGTTCCGTTTTCTTATGTTATTAAGTCGATCGATTCCCCGACAAAATTCCACAAGGGAAACAAGAAATATATATATCAATTGTTTTAATTGTATTTATTATTCTAGACCCGTAATATTCTTGATCAATATCGTAATTTATTATGTCCATTCGTTCGAAACACGATTATCAATTTAGCTCGATAGTTATATACCATAAATCATTTGTGTGAATAAAAATAATTAGCAAGCTCTTTGACGGCTCGAACGAATTCATTATAACAAATAACACAACAAAGTAATTTTTTTTTCGTGTGTCGATTATTGTAGACATTTCTGTCTGTGCATCAACAACTTTTTTAAAACAAGAAAAATCAAAGAAAGTAAAACGGAGGACATCACAAAATATCCGCCCCTTCCCCTGCTGTTATGCTTTTTTAAGAGATAACCTACTGACCGACCGTAGAGACAGCAGCAGATGTATATAGACTGCTCTACTGAAAGGTCCCGCCCATTTATTTTTGTTGAAAACAAATAAACATATGTAACTCTCTCAAACTACTACCCCCAAAGGAAAAAAAGGATTTTTTTTTTTTTTTTTTCAAAAAATAATAAACATTTCATCATCATCTTGTTTTTGTTTGCTTATTTTCTTTTTTTAAATTGAGGGAATGGCAGTAGAGGCGGAGAGGATAATCTGCGCCGGGATCAATTGAGAAGCGACAGCAGGGCCGGCAGTAGTAGGAGCAGCAGCAGAAGAAGAACTGGCTGAGGCCAGTTTGCGAGTGGCCAGCTGCCAAGCCATTGGTTTCTGCTCGCGGGCATGACGACGGACGTGTTTGGTCAAATGGTCAGAGCGCATAAAACGGCGCTGGCAAACCGGGCAGCTGAACTGTTTCAAACAAAAATTAGAAAATTTAATCGATATTCATTTAAAATATTTTTTTTTATTCAATTTTGTTTACCTTTTTTTCGCCAGTGTGAGTGCGTTTGTGACGGGACAGTTCGTCTGAACGCGAGAAGCGGCGATCACATCCATCCCAGCTGCAGACGAATGGTTTCTCACCTGAGTCGATTAGTAAAATTAGAAAAGTTCATTGGAGAAACCTTTTCAAATTCAAACATACCAGTATGAGTCCTCATGTGAGCCTTCAAATGAGATGATTTGAAATAGTTTTTGCCACATCCTTCGAATTGGCATTCATAAATACGCCGACGTTTATCCACCTCTCTTCCCTGAAATTCAATTCGATTTATATTAAAATAAAGATTTCCATTAAAAAAAAAAGGAAATGTTGGTATCGTACCATCTTGTTTGGAGCGATGAGGGTCATGGATGGAATACCAGCCGTAGTCAAAACAAAATGCGTTATTTGTCCGTTGTTATCACAGGGGGCCAGGAAAAGAGTAGCGCCAGTGGCGCCCATCGAGCTCGCAATATCGGCACCGGTTGCACCCAACGGGACGACCGGGATGACTCGAGTTGCTGATCCATTGATTAAATTACAATTACCCAAAGCCGCACTATTCAGCATCAATTTGGGAGCAATGGCCACTGGCGATTTTATCGGGATCGCCTATCAATCGAAACAAATAATTATTACAAAATCACCTTATCTAATGAAATGATCGGTATCGTTACCTGAGAAGTTGTTGCCGGCATAGTAGCGGCCATTTCAGGTACATAACGAGATACAGAAAATTGCTGCACAAATACATCACTGTTATCATTTTCATTAAAATTAACATTATTATTCGGTGGTGGCTTGTGATTGGTGATTTCTCGTGCTTCCCGATTAGTGTCTTTGTTGGCTACAAAGATCTGTTCGGTCCCGAAATGAGCGTTACGTAAATGCCGGTTGGTGTTCTTGTTTTCAACGAATATTATTTGTGGGCCTGGCAAGGCAGGGCCTCCCATCAACTTTTCCTTGTTATCTCGGGTCTCTTCGTGATTAAATTCTTGTTGCTGTTGCTGCTGCTGTTGGACCGGTTCGGCAGTTCCGTCCTTTTTGCCAATCATGATGACCGAAACGGGCATCGAAGTGACGCTGCCTGGACTTGTAGGACTCGGAGTTCTAGGCGGAGTACAAGCCATCAATCTCTGTTGAAATTTCAAATGAAATGACAAGTTTCTTTATAATAAATAAAGGGGAATTATTATTTACCTTGGCAGATTGAAGATGATCGATAGAATCATCACTGGAGGCCCATTGATCTTGCGATTCATCCGAAGAAGTTGATGACGACATGGTCGCTTCCTGTTGACGAGTAGCGGCACGTGAAAAGGACAGCAATGTTTGAACGGCCTCCAAATCGGCATCGATTTCCATATCTTCTTCGTCCTATATATTTGCAATCGTAAATATTTTATTTCCTATTTTGATATCAATAAAAAGGTGACGAACGATCTATAGGTACTATTGCTCTAAATTTTCGATGAAACAACTTACAAATAACCTTGGCCTCAATTAAATCACCAATCCTTTTTTTTTAAACAGAAAATCTCAAGATCCTGAAATAACGCATATGTTGAACATTGAACTCCTTGGTGAAAAATATAATCAATGATTGTGCGATTTTAAAAAGACAGAATAAACACCGTACATCCAAATTGTAATCTCTACCCAAAGTCACGTGTTTTCAACAAAAAACACAAGAGCCTAGCAACAGCCAATCAGGTGGGTCACGTTTAAAAAACAAAAATTCAAACCCCGCCGAAAATAAAATCTAACTGCATACACAGTGAAAGTCGTTTTCTTTTGGGTGCCGGGAAAGCCAGCTAGTGCCCAAAAAGAACGCATGCACTCACGAACGCCAAACACACACACATAATATACACAATGGGTGATATCACGTGATCGGCGAGTGACGAAGGAACGTGCACAACAACAGAACAAAAAACTCTACATTGCTAAAGAAAATAATAAAAAAAGCAACGGGGGCTTTTCCAACGTCGTTTTGATGGTGTTGTCCCACCCACCTCCTGTTGTGATTCGTTCACAGAGTTATTTTAATTTTAGTTTCTCGTGTGACTACGTGATAAATGTTTGTCCCGTTTTTTTATTCGTCCACATGTCAAGAGGCATTTTCTAACGTACGTTGAATATTCGTCAATGTTGTTTGACACACACGCAATGAGCGTTGGTGGACTACGTGAGTCTGTGTACCCAATGACCTCAGTCCCCAAGTTATCAAACTATTTTCGAATGCATTAGCTCTGTTACATAATTCCTGATTCATTTAGTCAAATAGTAAATAAAGAATCATGGAGAATTAAACTTACAGTTGAATGTTGATCGAGATGAAGTTGGAGCGTTTTGTTGGTCGGTGTGGCCGGTGGTGTCATGACTTCTGCTTCGTTATTCATCTTGGTCAAATCCATAATTCCTTTGGTAACTTTGAAATATGTTTCTTGTTAAAATAGCGTGAAATATAATCCTGGTGGTAATCGCACGGACACGGTCAAGTGAGTCAAGGTGACAAAATTTTTTGGTGTGTAGACACTAGAAGACGACGTGAACGACTGTGGTTCACTAGTACCAAATCTTTTTCTTTTAACCAGACTCTCTGCTGGTGTGGTGTAAAAATTTGAGAGAAAATGTTGGAAATAAAAAAGGGCAACACACAAGTGTGTAGAGAGAACGTGGGGAAGTGAAAAATAAAAAACGTGGTGGGTTGAGTCCGTTCGATCGTCGGAATATCCCGCGCGATCAAATCGGCGCTACAAGCGAATGGCCTTAACAACCAATCAGAGAACAGAGTCCAACCACTAGCTGTTCACGTGCTCAACGCGTGTCTTTTTTTCGAGGGAGGGTTTTTGCTTCTGCCGTACACACACAAATCTTTTTCGCTTAAAACTTCTTTCCCTATTACACACACACACACACACACCCTTTTTTCCTTCTTTTTGTTTGTTGCAAAGAAGTTATTACGTATTCTCTCGCGCATGGTAACTGTTGTGTACTGCGCCAACTGACGTCCATCATTATGCCCTTTTGAAATTTATTTTGCTGACGAACATGGTTTCATTTATGAAAGAGATAATATAGGACAATGTTTTTGGCATTGGCAAAAGTTGTATAACGTATTATTATTCAAACCGAGGCTCTTTTTTTCTCGTGATTTTGTATTATGAAAAAGTTCCTTTTGGCTATTTACACACCCTACGCCAACAATAATGTTGCTATGCCACATTTTCTGTCGTAGGGCCTATACAGCTGATTGCGTCATCCCTTATAGATGCGATAATAAATCTACAGTTTCCTTTCTTTTATTTAAGAAAAAGAAATCTTTAACAAAGAAAACGTGATAAGAATATTTTTTTGTTTAAACAGAGCCAAATTTCCGGGATTTAATTTTTTCTTTGTTGATTCATTTAAAAGTTATTCGCACAAATTAAAAGAGCGTGAACGTGACGGTCAACTCGAGTCCGGTCGCTATACGTGTCATTACGCAAAAAGAAAACAAGACAAACAAGTTAATGTGTGACTTTGGATTTCTCTCTCTGTCTCCACATATTATTTTTTCCCACTTGGTTACAAAGAACTTTGAATTGATTATCCCATTTAGTTTTGGTTTTATGGATCTAGACTTTGTTCATTTGAATATTTGAACAGCTATTTGGGATTTTTCCAAGGTGAGTTTAAAGGTTTGTTTGTTATATCCAACAAGAATTCAACACTGGCCAACTGACTCAAACTGGAAACTTCTAGATCGAGTAGGAAAAAACCAGGTCGATTATCTTCTATTTATACAGCCGAGTCGGGAGTTCACTCGGCACGGTTACCAAACTGCCTACTCCAAACTAATATTGGATTTTCCCCTCCACAAAGTTGGCGACGACGAAAACAAATGCGTAATAAAAATAGTTCTCGATCTACTAGATAAAATAAGAGACAAAGTTATATGTATTTTAATTCTTATTAAAAAAATCGATCTAAAGGGGATGTGTGTGAATCGAGGGATGATGATTGACGTTAGCCTTCAAACATGCCGGCAGCGAGTAGCAAATTCCTCCGCGTGAAATGCAATGACATGACAGGAGTGGCTTTGGTCGGGTAACGAGCCAGACGGAGCGATTCAATGGCGTTACTCCGCTTGAGAAGGTCTGGATTGTGTCCAGAGATGTTGACGTCCTCTAAAGAGGATTCATCCGTCATCCGGAAGAAATCCCACAGTTGGATGGAACCGTCCAATGAAGACGTGGCGAAAACAGTTCCGTCTCGACTGAAGGCCAAACTGGATATTGTCATCGTGTGGCCAGGCAAATCAGCCAATAAGTGACCGTGAGCCAAATCCCATAACAGGACTTTTTGATCAGCTCCGCCGGATGCCAAAAAACGTCCGTCGGTAGAGAAACACAATGCCGAGACGGTTCCCTAGAAACAAATTTTTCTTTTTTACTCAACAAAATCTTAGATAAATCAAAATCAATTCTTATACTTTATGGCCAGTCATTAGTCGGACACAGTTTCCATTTACGCAATCCCATAAACGGACGCTTCTATCGCTGGATCCTGTGGCGACATAATTGGAATTGGGATGGAATTGGACCACGTCAGACATCTGAATAATGACCGGCAAAGATCCGTAAAGGCTGGTGATGATCGGTAGCCCAAAGTCTGGCAGTCCGATCATGTCCAACTGATGAAAAATAGTAGCCGTGGGGGGAAAACCTCACGTCCCACACCGGGTAAATGTGTCCTTTATAAACCACTAGACAAGTCCACGTCTGTAAACTCCACAGGCGAATTGTGGCGTCTTCCGACGATGAAAGGAGTAACGTTCGATCGTGACTGAACGATGCAGCATAAACAGGTCCGCAATGGCCATAAAGGACTTTCATAGTTTCTCCCGTTTTGTCGTCCATCATACGAACAAGAACATCTTCAGCTTCCTTGTCGATATCGGCCAATTGCTCCGCTGGTTTCATGGCTCGCAGTTTCTGAGGTACAAGACTCCAAACTTTAAGGATTGAATCAGAAAACCCTACGGCTAATAGTGACGAGTCTTCACAAAATTCGACGCACGTAACCCTGGAAAAAGAGATTCGAAAATTTGAATTTCAAATTGTGAAACGAATAGAATAAATGAACGAATACTGACGTTTCCGCACAATTCAGCATCGTGTAGAAACAAATGGACGGCAAATTGTCTGGACCAAGAGCCACCCTCTTGCTGGCTTCTCGTAGGGCCCTGACCTTCTCCACTTTGTCGATATCTCTCCTGAAACAGAAACTCACAGCTCAACCTTTTTTTTCTCTCTTTTCCCCCCTCATTTCTCTGCATCTGCATCTTACAAATCTGGTAATGGCAACCGACTGGCAGGTGGAGCGTTTGGGTCGCTTTTGGCTTTCTTGTTGAGCAATGGATCCTTTTTGGGTTTCTTCTTTTTGGGTTTTTTCACCACCTTCTCCAGGTTCTCCATCCTCTTCCTCCTCTACTACCGGAAGCTGGATATCGGGTTCTTTAAGAAGACCATAGTAGATTTTGGTCTTGTTTACTGCGTAAAAAAATGAAAAGAATTGGTAATTTCGCTTAGATTTTATTGTCGATTTTTAAATACCTTGTCTGTTGGCCTCGCCTTCCATAGCACCCGCTGTAGATTCGACTTGAGCCTTGTTCCGGGGTACTCCTTCGTACATGTCAACGTACAAGTGTTCCTGAATGACGTTCATGACAATCGATTGATTCTTGTCCTGCAAGAACCTCTTCAAAACCGAGTAAGTATCCCGAGACATCCGAACGGTAAACTGACTTGACCTGTTGAACATTTCAGATGGATTAAATGATGATTTTAAATGGTAATAATAGACTCTATTACTTGAAATTCTCCATGAGATCACTGCCCTTCATATGTTCTTTTTTGGTAATAAAAGAAACTTTTTTAAGGTCTTCCTGATAATAATCTTCTTGGTCTGTTGAAAAACGCTCCATAAATTTAGCGGCTTCTGATTCATGTTGATTGTAAATCATTTCCAAATACATATGGACAAACAAAGGGTACAATACAAGTGACAGCTCATGCTGAAAAGTAAATAAATAAAAGAATTATCATTTAAAAATTAATTAAATGCACTAGTTATTATACTTTATAAACATCCAATGAGCTTTCCACAAATCTCCTGTAACTCAGGTAGGCTTTTTCATAGGCATTTGGATCTCCCTCGCTCTTGTATGATGAGAGTAAGTTTGTTGCCTCAGAGTCCACTTGAAGAGCTTGTGCATCGCGTAATTGATCCTCCTTGAGTCGTGCTTCTTTTTTCAAAATTTCAGCCGTCCCCTAATAAATTGTGAATAAATGAAACGCCGAAATTTCAAATAATCGTGTCGCGTCCTGTTACTTTCAGGTTGTGCTTCTGAAGAAACTGCAGTACTGCCGCAAGGGTATTAGAGTCGACATTTTCTGGTTCTACAGATTGAACTGCACTATTTTCACTTTGAACCTCACTATTTTGACTTTCTGATGCTTCAATTTTCCCGTTTGAATTGCTTGTTTGAGGTATTTGATTCATATCGAACTCCATTTTTTTCGTTTTTTTTTCGTTGTAAACAACGACAACCCCGACAGAGGGTTTGCATTGTGCCAGTTATCAAATTTAATTACTAATACATTAAACAGATCAAAATATTATCTTTATAAAATTTCGAATTTTTTAAGCATTATTTTTATAAGATTTGTAATATGTTTAATATGGAATATTTATATTATTTTCAAAAAAGGAAGGGAAACGGAAATAGGCAATGTAGGAGACCATCAGCCCAATGTCCTCTCTCACTCTTCTCTGCAGTCTTTCCTAGGTAAGTTCATTCTTGATTTTACTGAGTTTTCAAAATCCAATATCATCCAACTATTGTCTCGTGTTCATCATCTCTAAGTGATTGTTTCTTTTTCTTTGTTACTTTCAGAGACCGACTGCATCATGAGAGCTAAGGTAATTATCAGTTTGTTACTTTTAAATGTGTTTTTATGTGTCGTACTCCGGTACCTGTCTCGAGGCTTGTGAATCTAATGGCGGTGTCTTTTCTTTCTATAGTGGCGTAAGAAGCGTATGCGTAGGCTTAAGCGTAAGCGCAGGAAGATGCGTGCTCGTTCCAAGTAGATCCATCCTCACACACTCGCAGTCACATGGAAGCAAATGGCAGTCTGATTCTTAGGTAAGTTCTTCACTAATTAGTAAACGCCTTGTGAGACGTACTTAACTATTTATGTCTGTTTCACTAGGTAATTCTGGGTCAGCTGTCATCGAAAACCAGAAAACTACCACCACGAGTTCCCACTTGGACAAAGCTGCTGAAATTTGGCTGTAAAAAAAATTACCTCTTGTGAAATGTCATTCGTATTTGTACCATGTGCATCAATATAGATTCGTCTTTTCACAAGAAATTTGCAAATTTTCTCGCCTATTTTCTTATTTTCATGTCTTCAAAAGGTACAAAGAATTCGTGTAGAGAAGTAGTTACCATTTTATAAAGCCAATTAAGAAGTAAAAAGAAATCAACGGGCAAGGCAAGAAATGTACATTTCCTGATATAGCAGCGTTACTTACACGATATCCTTGTTAGGATATTATTCGAAAGATATTGGGGGGCCACGATCATGATCAAGGAGGAAAAAAGCTAAATAGGTATATAGAGAAATGTGTAACACCTACATTGATTTATAAAAAAAAAAATGGTAATCAAGGTTTCACAAAGCTTGATATACAAAAGTTTTGAAGGGCTGGGGGGAGAGAGTTCGAGTATACACAAAAGAAACAGGGGGGAAGGAATTCTACACACAAGAAAAAGGAGCCATCACACAAGTTGTTTGAAGTAAAAACGTAGGGAAAGAGACGTGTTATGTAATTTAAAAAACATGTTTGATGGTCGGGAGATTTAATACAGAGTCAGGCCATTTTTTTCATTTAATTTCTTTTGTTTTTTTACTCTTGCCTTGGTTTTCCAATTCAAATTCATCATTTAATTTGGAATGTCACTGCTCCGCTTTAATTAAAAATAGAAAATAAAAAAAACGATCATCTTGACACAACGGATAATCCCAAAAAAGGTTCTTGTTTTCGTAACTATTTAAATGCTGCAAATTATATTCTGATGGGGGAGGATGCTGTAAGGAGGGGGATATAATATAAAAGTCGTTTTACAAAAAAAAAATGATGAAAAAATAATAATAAGGAAGGAAAAAAGGAATTGGATCCCCGTGTGTGGAAAAAAACAAAGAAAACAAAGAACGGATGATTTTTCTTTTTTTTTTCAATATAATGGATTTTTTTGTTGTTTTGTTGTCTTTAATAAATGTGTGTAGTATGTTTTGTTTTTTCTTTGTTTAGTTTCAGTTTTTAATTAATTTCGTGATCACTTGCAGCACGAGGAAGCTGGTTTGTTGCCGTCTTCAGCTCTGTCGAGCCTCCTACCCTGCCCACTACTTCCGCCAACACCTCCAGCTCCGTCATTCTTGGGTAGTTTCTTGGCTGTAATTAAAACAAAAAAACAAGATGTTCATGCTGCACTCTGAATGATGACATTGCAATAATTACCGATAGCCAAGAAGATGTCGTTGACGTTCATGGCCGTTTTGGCCGACGTTTCCATAAACAAAAGTCCATTTTCTTCAGCGTAGCTCTTGGCTTCGTCAAATTCAACAGGCACGTTTAGCGGCCAGGTCGGCTTTGTTGCCCGCCAAGGCAATGACAATGTTAGGGGAGGCTTGACGTTGCAATTCTTTCACCCAGACCTTGGCCCGGCCAAAGGTATCTTGGTTTGTTATGTCGTATACTACAATCGCAGCTTGTGCCCCTCTGCAAAAGACATTTTTTCGTTATTCAAATGCTGGACATTTTGGTTTACAATGAGTCACACACCTGTAATACATGGGAGCAAGACTGTGATATCGTTCCTGGCCAGCAGTATCCCAAATCTCAAATTTGACAGTTGTGTCATCCAAGCAAACTGTCTGTGTCAAGAAAGCAGCTGAATAATAAATAATAATAAAAGCATTAGAAAAAGATCAATCAAATAATTAAAGAGATAAATGATTATTTACCTCCAATAGTGCTCTCCTGGTATTCATGGAACTTGTCCTTTAACAAAACGTAGGACAAGGCTGGATTTGCCCACTGCAGACTCACCGAGAAGCACCAGTTTGAACTGGCAAATTTTGCCCTGTGTGGCACCATTTGGCCTCTGAGCAGCTCCACTGGCCGCTGCTGTTGTTGCTCCAGCTTGGGTTCCACGATTTGCCATGACTCTACTGTAAACTGAAGCTGCAAACCAAGAAAGGAATAACACATCAGTTCACAACCTTGTGCAAATAAATTAACCAAGGAATAGAATCCTTATACATATTGGGCATAAAAAGAGAACTTAATTGGCTTCCTGTACTTATGACCTACTAAAACAAAACAAGACAAAAACTATACCAGGAAACTATTACTGAACTTGAAAAAATTTTTTTGGAAAGTTGAAATCAAAATACTACTCCTCCAGCAGCTGGTAAAAAGTGTTACGAAATTGTCGTCAAAAGAAGAATCACAAACAACAAAACACACACACAAGACGGAAGAAACAACCAGTCAGGGGTGGTATTTTGAAACGTCACTTAAACATCAGACGGTCTATCAGTTGATGGGGTGGGTATATCGATATTAAAGGATCACGTCATTTTTTCGAGAAAGTATGAAACTTGAATTTTAAAAAATTAATTAAAAATTGAAGGTGGGTTGATTGGTTAAAATAAAAAAAAGAAAACCCCCCACAAAAAACCTTTTTCGAGAGGCGTCTACCGACACGAATAAAACAACTTACACACGGGATAAAAAAAACGATGCTGTTCAATGGAAACAAAAGCAGGAAAAAAAACTCTTGATGACACACTACACTTCTTTACGAAGACGACAGGAAGGAGGGCGAGTTTCAATAGAGAATCGTAGGCGATATATTTTATGTAAAAGATTACGAAATTCGACTGCTCTATAGTGCTATCTCGCTGCTGTGTAGTGATGGCCCAACTTTTATTTTTCGCAGCTCTCCAAAAAAGCGAAAAAAATCCTCACAACAGGGGAGGAGGGACACACACACAAGTATCGTAGCCACCAGGCGGACAAATATTGAAACATGGCAACCTTGTTGAATTCAACATTTAACTCGAAAATTAAGAAAAAATTTCTCAATCTTTCTCTTCCGTTTGACATTTTTTCTAAATTTAACGTTTTCGTTGCATAATTAATGACGCAAAATGTGTCCACTAAATCCTCGTCGATATTCAATAAACCCAGAATCTCAACGGTACTATTTAGTTCTGCTGTGCCATCTAGCGGTGAAAACGGCTACTTTTTAAAAAGTCAAAGAAGATTTTCAAGGGAGGTGTTTTCCTTAGAGATACATATTGCACATACATACATTTACACATCCGCCCCGGAAACCTTAAATTAAGACAAAGAGAGGGGGTGGGAGAAGACGTGAAAATAACCGAAAAAGGATAAGATGTATATACTAATAAACAAATCTAATCTCGGCTTTAAATTGGCAATCAGGGAAATGTCCCATCGTTTTCAAAAATGAGAGTCTAGAGAGTCTAGGCCAATTGTCGTTATTACCTTTTAGCAGTGGCATATACATAAATATATATATATATATATCCGAAAAAGAGCTAGCGCTATAGCGACAGCTGCTACTGCTGTGGAAGATAACCATCCGGGGGTAGTAGTACTACTATACAGAGAGGAGCAATCCGGTGTGTATATTGACGTCCGCGTCAGGGGCGCACGGCGGCGTCAGTATCACAGCGACGGCTCACAGATCCGCACGTGTTTCCGTTGGTTTCCTCATCGGCCGTTCTTTCAAAATCCATTACAGTGTTGTGTGTTTTTTCAGCCAATGATGACCTAAGAATATTATCCGTCGGCCCCAGTTTTTTTATTCAATAACAAAACCAGACACACACACACAAAAGTTTGTTCACGAAATAACACGCCGTCATGGCACGTCAACTCATCATTGGATTACTACTCTTTTGTGTCATCGTTCACGCAGCGCATTCTCAAGGTAAATCGTCGCACATTCTACGTGTGTGTACGGCCTCTGTTTATATCCGATGTTGTAATAGACCCACATTTTGTCATATAATGATGTGTCAATATATAGAATTGAAAAATGGAACGGCCTGCAAGGAAGAGATCCTCCAACTTGTTTGTGACACTGAAACGGATGTTCTTGTTATCCACCGTGCGGTATTCGACGGACAAGATTCGGATGGATGCGGTTTCTTGATGCCGATCAACATCTCGTCTCTATTGCCACCGTCACAAAAGAATCTAACAGATCAAGAAGAATTGCAAGAAATGATTGAACTCGATAGCCGACGCCGATTATTCTCCGTCCAATCGACTGTCAACCGCCGGTAAGACTTCGTCACTCAATTATCAAGTCAATTAGCCGCGTTAATCAGCAGAGACGACGACAAGTCTTTACGTAGTTTAAATGTGTGTGTATAGCTGCTGCTGATGGATAGATGATCAAAAGATTTCACCAACATCTGCTACTCGTATAGGAGGTGAGCTCACATTTGGTTATCGACGGATATAGTGGATGTGAGGGGAGAAATGAAGTCTACACATAGGGGGGGAGCACGTACAACTCGAAACTTTTTCAATAGTTTATTTGCGTCGGTATACGCAGAGAGGGGAGAGAGACACACAAAAGGAAGAGAGGGATGTCATCGTTGATGGAGTAAAGCATTTGTCATCCACTTAAAAACATGAAAGTAACTACTACTACTAGTAGTACTACTACACTGCATCCGCTTCTTTTTTAGCATAATCAATAAGCGTTAAACATCACGCACAACACATTTTCTCTACTTTTTTTATTTTTTGGAAAAATCCAACAGATGTAGCGGATTAAACAACTGCACCGTCCAATTGGAAAACGATGAACCTCAAGCCAAACAGTGGGGAGATGGTAAACTTCAAGTGCTCTACAATTGTATCCCAGGTACAGTATATACTATCAATTGCATTTAATTTAATATACTATACGGAATTTTTTATTCACACTCGCATATTGCGAGTGGAAAGTTTTGATTGTATATAGAAAAAACAAACTTTTTCGTCGTTCTCCCTTAGTTTTGTCTTTGCTGCGCATGTGTTCGGCTTGTGCTGTCTCGCTTTTTCGGGAGCTAGAGATGTTCGCCCAAGCAGCAGCAACACGCATACAGAGAGCATAGGATATAAACCGGATCAATAAAGTCTAGCTCTCCTTTTTTTCTTTTTGTGTGTGTACTTTGGTCAAAAGCCACTCTTTGGATGAGAGAGAGACTGTCTGGAGCAGAAAACACGTACAACAACTTATTAATAAGCCTCACCACCTCTTTTCTGTATTATATAGACCGCAGAATAAGAGTTATTTCAATTTAGTATTATAGCAAAAGAAATACCCTACGCGATTACATGGGAAGATCGATCATATCCCATTTGACTCTCAAATTACAAAGACAACGCTAATAAATCGTATAAATGACTTGTTTTATTATTCAATCGTTTTGTGGAACACGCACACATCTGCTGTTGTGTGTGTAGTTTCGTCTCTTTGGTGTGTCGTTACAAAACCAACCCGCAAAAGCATCCGGATGAAAAAGAAAGAAAGCCCACATATATAGAATAGAGACTGTGAGTGATATACGATATCCGACTGCTGGCTTCGACAACACAACATCCTCCTTGTTTTTCTTTTGAAAAAAGAAAAAGAGACTCCCTCGAAGAAAAACTAAAAAAAGAAACACACAAAAAGCTCTCACCCTTCACAATAATAATACTTTTCCATAGAGTAGATAGATATCAATTTTTCCACGTCAACGAGCCTTTTCACAATATAAGACACAAAGAAGTGGAGAAGCTTTTTCTATATTCTCTTCCGCTTTATTGGCAAATCATCTAGAGCCTAGCAAGAAGCAAAACTAAATAAAAAAAGATTCTTTTATTTTATATACTTGCAGCCAAGTCGGCGAGGTACAGTTGTGACGCCATTATCGAGATTGTCACTCCCGAAATGCAGCAGCAGCAAAGTGCTCCTGGGCAAATCGTAGTCTCTGAAGAGGATTTCGTAGTCACGCCCACGGTAGAAACAGAAGTGGCTTCAGCTACTTTGGTTTCAATCAAACCCAAATGGTATCCAGGGCCGGAGCAAGTCGTTGGATGGGGTTACCTACACAACATGGGATACCCTTCATATTACAGAGGAAGTAATAAAGGAGCTCCTGGCTCATCGGCTCCTGAAGAAACGGTCGATTGCCGATGGACCGTTCGTGCCACTCACGGACGTCGAGTTCGACTCACTTTACTCGATCTGTCCATCAGAAGTGAGTCGATTTTCTAAAAAATAAGAAATTCATTTTTTGACAAAATGTTTGATGATTTGTAGGTGTGTTACATGGAGAGCACGAGTGCAAAGATGTTCTGACGGTGACGGAACATTCGCGACTTTTGCTCAACAAATGCGGACAAGTTGAAGAACCGCTAGTCATTGAATCTTCTACAGATGAGATTAATATCACTCTATCGGTGAAATCGCATTTCATACCTAAAAGGGGACTATTGGCCTATTTCACTGGTTTGTTAATTCATTTCAATTTTTCGGTTGATTGATGTAATTATTTTTGTTCGTACGGATTAGCTATGGGATGCCCGACGCCACGAGTTCCTAAACAGGGTTATCTAGTCAGCGGAAGTAATTCGTCTAGGGCGGAATTCATTTGTTCCGTCGATCATGTAATTATTCAATGATTGACAAAATCTTTGTCATGAAATTCAATTTCCGATTGATGATTTGTTAAGGTATTTCCCGATACGGGTCTACGATTCCGCAATCTCACCTGTCTGGATCAAGAAGGACATAGATGGAATGAAGATTTGCCAGACTGCATCGGTAAATTTCAAATTTACTGATAATTATCTATTGCTACTAATTTAAGATTTTTGTTTTAAAGATAATAAACATTTTAATAATAAATCGTCGTCATCGTCCAATCACACTCCAGCAAAGAATCATAAAGCAAATAACCGAACTTTAACCGAACCGGAAGCTGGTGAATTAACTTACAGTCTAACATACGGTAACTTTTTTGAAAATTTGATCAAATTAGAATTAAATTTTTTAAAATGAAGGGGTTGAATTTTTTTTAGATTTAATTGTCCCTACTTCCATCATTGCTGGACTTATCCTCGGTAATCTCATCGTCTTGGCAGGAGTGATCCATTGTCGACGACGCAACAGGTAATCTAAATTGGGCAATATAACAATAAAATAGATAATTAGCCCATAAAAACGGAGAGTCATGACATCTAAATAAAATAAAAGCAGGAAATTGGGCGGTCAAAAGGTCGAAAGTGGTAAAGGCGATGACGATGGCGAGGAATGCGTTCCGCTTCAAGAGACTCCCGGACCGAGTGACGTTCCTCAAAATCGAGTTGGAACGCCAGTTTAACAAATTTAAAATTCATTTCCACTGATGAGTCTAAAAATAATAACAAAAAAATTTATTCAAAAACCAACAAAATCCAGTCAAAAAAAAAAAAAATTTTTGAAATTTTTCTAAATTATGAAAGAAAAGCTCATCAACAAACAATTTTTTTTTTAAAGATACTCAATTTTTTTTATGTTCATCTCTTTAAAAAAAATTCTTACCGTTTTTTTTTTCTCGGCTTTTTTGGTATTTTTGTGTGTGAGCTTCTTTTTGAATTCTCCCGCCGCGTTGTCGTATATATCTTGCCACCATTCAACTTAAACAAAATATCATCAAATATTGTGTTTTCTTCTATCTCTCTTTTTTTCGCTTTCATCTCATTTGAATGTCTAATTGCATTATATATCAATGTCACAAATACAAAATTGAAAAAAAACAACAAAACAATTGAAATGTTTGTGAGATGACAGTAAAAGTTAATACAGACAAGACGACGAGAAATGAAGGGACAAAACAATTTGAGGCCAAAAAAGTTAGATGAAGCAAATATTTTTTGTTTCGACGAAGAATGAGACAAGAAACAAAACAAATAAAAAAAACAACGTAATCTACTTAAGTCAACACAGACAAAACGGCAATGAAAGGCCGGCAGTTTTCTTTGTACACAATATTCCTTTTTAAAGAAACAAAACAAGTTCCGAGGATTGAGAGACTCGTCACAAGTTTTGAGAGGAACAACGCCATCTGAAATGATTTGGATGGAGCTTATCTTTGATTTTAAAAAAAAATGATACACGCAAAAAAACAATGGGGATCACTTAGCACTTTCTCGTTATCATTGAAAGAATCGAATCAAAAATTAAAGGATCGAGCTGGTTTTTAATTTTTCTGAATAAACCTTAAAATCAGGCCTTGATTGCAATGGAATTGACGTCTAGAATCAACCGTGAATGAGCAGCCGCTTCTTGCTCGGCGCAGCATGAATTGGCCAGCATCAATTCATCGGCTCCGCATTCATCCGTTGGTGGATTGGACACGGCAATTCGGATCCCGTTGGATGTCGAACGCTGACGGCAATCGTTGGAAGTGATTTCCAGCAACTGCTCAACCTCTCGGCCCTCCAAACACAAAAAAAAGTTGAAATGTATTATTACGTCTTTTGTTATTTAAAAAAAAAAGGAAATTAAAGAACAAGCGAATCATAATTGCAGATCCAGTAGAAAGGCGAGTGAAGTTTTCCAGCATGCGAGAAGTGAGATAATAGCGTGAAGAAAATGTGCGAAATTAAAATATTTTAAAAAGTAAATCAACTTTATTACAAAGACAAAAAAAAAATGAAATAATCAAGGATAGCATTTTTAAAAAAAGCAATTTGTATCGAACATCGTGGCGAGTAGGAATAATTGTGCACTGTTGGGAGCATTGCATGGTAATATAAAGCAATTGAAACTAAATGTGACTACCAACATCCTCTAGAACAACATTGCCATCACCCAGAGAACCTTCAACTATAACAAGGGTCGGGTTTAGGTGAGCGTTGGCCTCGTCCTTAAGTACCTGTTTATTGGAAGGGCCACAGCAAGTATTGGCTTCGCATGTCTCTTTGGCAGGGCAATCCAATGCGCAGCTTTCCGTTTCGCTAGCGCTTTCATCTCCCGGAAGCTGAATAAAGTTTCATCAAATAATTGTACAATTTAAATTGACAAATAAGAAATTTTACCTCGGTGAACTCTGGCTGGATCGTCGTTGAATGAATACCTTCATTGTGAAAAAATTCTTTAACTCTCTCGGCGATTTTCATGTAGTCCGATAGATTGCGGCACCTTTTTAAAAAAAATGTTATTTGAACAAACTGATTAAATAAAAGACACAATCGAATTATACACAACGAAAACACGTACCGAATGTGAGCTGAAGCGATAATCCTGTCTCCTGCCAGCTGCCAGACGTGAAATTCGTGAACAGCCAAAACTCCTTCAACTTGGCTAAGCAATTTGCGCTGAATGTCGTCCAGCTGAATGTGTGTCGGGACAGTTTGCAGTAGAATCAAGGCAGACTCGTGCACTGCGCCAAGAAAAACAAGAAATAAATTATGATAATGACAACCGCAAACAATGGCGTTCAAACTAAAAGTATTGATTTTTCTTGTTCTACTTACATAACGGCCAAGTGGACCACATAATCAGGCAGACCATGGCCACGCTGAGAGCGGGATCAACGTACAGTTTGTATTCCCATTCCGTCAGCCAAATGACGAGGGCAGAAATGATGACGACAACCGATCCGAGAGCATCGGCTAGGACGTGCAAGAACACTCCGTGCATGTTGAGGTTTTTAGTTTTGGACTTTTTGGATTTGGCAGTTTTCGTATTGGCGTTACTGGGTGAATTCTCAAGCTCGTAAATAGCGTCGTTTTCATTGTCGTCCATGTTGGATAACTGGGCAAGATGAGAATGCCCATGACCGTGACCACCACCACCACCACTGTGGCTGTGTCCGTGGCTGCCACCTCCATGGCTGTGCCCGTGGCTGTTGCCGCCACCTCCATGGCTGTGTCCGTGACTTTTACCTCCGTGACTATGGCCGTGTTCTAGTAATCAAACAATGGTTTTGTAGAAATGTGTTGATGCATCTGTAAAAGGGATTGTTTTTTTTTTACCGTGGAAAAGCAAAAGGCCAATCAGATTCACAAAGAGGCCAATACAGCCAACAATAAGGATGAGCTGAGGATCATGAATCGCTTCGATTTCAATGAATCTTAAATATTGAAATCAGTTAGGAGTTGCATTTAAAAAATGTGAATATTTTTACCTTTTCAAAGACTCGACTAGAATGGAGAAACAAAGAGCAACAAGGAACACTGAGTTAACCAAGGCGCCCAGGACTTCAGCTCGGGCCCAGCCAAATGTGTTCTTTGACCACTTCTTTGGCGACATCTGAACAAAGAAATTTTTATTCACACAATCCCAAATTGAATTCAACAATAAAATTATTTTACCTTGACTGAAAGAAAGGCGATAACAATTGAAACTACATCACTGAGCATGTGAAAACTATCAGCTACTAAGGCCATAGAATTTGTGACGTATCCAACCACCAATTCTATAACAAAAAAACTGGTGGTGAGGGCAATCATCGAAAGCAATCGACATTTCTTTCCAGAATATCGGCCCATTTTTTCTGTAAAAATTAGAAAAAGAAATGAACATCAACAATCCAGCAGTTCAGTGGGTGGTTTTAGACTGCATTGTAAACAAAACAATTACCCTATGTTAAGTAACTATATCACTATTTTAATATCCGAAAAACTCGAGTATATTTGTGGCTGATTACAAATTAGGTAAACTTAAACATGGGATATGAGCGGGCAGAGCGGCCTTTGTAATCAACGGACTTGACAACAGCTAAACCTGCAATGCCTTTCAATAAACTAACCAACCAACTCACAGACCTCAGTGTATTCTGCTGTTGCTAAAAGGAGTTTGATGGGGTTACGCAACCCATTTTTACGGAAGCTTCTTTAAAAATGACCAATCCACAAGGAGTTGCTGATAAAATTCACACGACACTTCCCCATGGGATTGTGTAAAGAAAAACGTGCGCACGTGAATATATATATGTTATGGAAAAAAAAACACATTGATGAGGAAAGACGACCTTGGTTTATTGGTTACAATTACCATTATCATTTTGTTTCATAGAGGCGGCTATATATTTAATCCAGATCTTTCTGTTTGATAAATTATATACTTTCTCCCTATTGAAAGCGGACGACTAAGTATTCAATTTCAAAGAATGTCAAGATTTCTTGTTGAGGTTTCAGATGTCTGACGCACGAGTTGTTGTGGTCAGTTTTTAAAAAATGAGAAAATATCGGTTGGACCACGAATTTGACATTGCGTCAATCACGAAAAAAACTTGTTTGTAGTATCTATTACACAGATTTTAAACAAATGTCTTTGGACTGTGTTACAAACTTACAATTACAAATTGATAAAAGCCGCTGACTAATCACTATACGCGCCTCCTCCTTCAAGTTGAATAAACTATGATTACTGCGGTCACTGGGGACATCAGATAATGACGACTAATTAGGGTAGCATATATAGTTAAAGATCTTAAGATGAATAGACATTTGATGAGAAGGTGCTGATGACGGATGAGAAACAAGAGATAAAAGAAGAAAAAAGGGGCGGACGTGATTTAACGGAAGCGATGATTCTTGATTGTGATAGTTTTCAAATCAAGTCTACTTTTCTAAACAGAATGGGTGAATTAATTATTCGTAAAAATATAGTAGTGCATGCTGCAAGATTGCGTCATATAAGTTGTAAAGTCAGACACGTTAACGGAACCAGAGTCATTGATTTGATTTTGATGACTCTGACGTAACGTGATTCTGTAAGACACTAAAAATCTAAAATGAAATTATTTATTTAAATAATTTTATCAAATATTAAATAATATTGAGCAACTGACGCAAGCACACACAATTTTTTTTTTTAATTTAAACAAATTAATTTAATCAATTTCCGCTACACTTTCACTTTTCCGAAACTGCTGTTTAGGAAAACCCTTCCATGTCACCATCATATCGACAGGAAGAAAAATGGTTTTATGTTTGATTGTTTGGGAGAGAAATTAAATTAGTCTCGAATATGTTATGAAACTCGAAATATGTGCTTAGATATCTTAATTACAATCCTTGTAGAATAGAATTCTTTCCTAGTTTTAAATTGTGACGGCTCTCTCTTATCCCTACACATCTTTTAATATCCGAGTGAAATGGATGAGCAGAAGACCGGAACAGTAAATGGAGCCAAGGGTTCTGCTCGGGAAAATGATTCCGAAGCTAAGGTTAACAAAACGCTTCTCCTCAGACAGCAAATTGAAGAGAACAGGTATTTTATGTTAATGAAGAGTAAAATGGAGTATTTTTTACAATTATCTGTTAACCAGGATGAGAATGCAGCAAAGAGAAAAGGAGATTTCCAACAGCAAGAAAAATTTGGAACAGCTGTTTACTCAACTAGATCGTTCCTGTTCTGGTGTGTCACTCAATTTATCAACAGACGTTGAAGATGTCAGAGACACAAAAATTGCTTCTTTGGAGTCATCACTGTCGGCTCTCAAAAGTGAAAAGAGAGAGTTGGACTTGCGTCTACTTAGTCTTGAGACTGTGCAAGGTACCTCTTTTAATTGCTGTTTTATTACCTGAACATTATTAATCGTTTGTTTTCTAACTTTGCAGAAGCAAAAGAATGTCTTGAACTAGAAATGAGTGAATTAAGATCAAGTCATGATCACCTTTCAGTGGAAAACCACATGCTGCAGGCTCGGTTGCAGAATTTTCATGCTTTAGAGGGTATTTTGTTTAAATTTAAATAATGTGAAACTCTATTTGACATTTTGTAAACTATTTCAGATGAAAATGATGAGCTTAAACTTACTTTGGACCGTTTGGCGTATGAAAATTCTGGTTTAAAAGAAGGTAAATTTTTTTGAAGATATACAAATTCAAAATATTTTATTAAAGATGTGTGTCACTGACAGATCTCGAAGCAAGAGACGGTACCATAAGTTCGTGCGAAGCCAAACTTTCTAGAGTCAATCGTGAGCTAGAAGAAATTACTGCAAAAAATGCTTCAATGGTTCCTTCCACTTGTATTGATGAACTTCAACAGAAAATCAACCAACTTGAAAATGAAAGAGATAATCTGAAATCTGGTATGCATTATATCTTCTCTTTTCACATATCTTATTTTATCCCCAAACAATTAAATATGTTATCTTAATAGATTGTGTAGCTCTTCAAGCGAAACTCAACGAAGGATTGGCATCAGCATTGACAGAAACGGTAACCTCTCCTGAAGTTAAAGTATCTAATTTGGGGGCTAAAAAGAAGCCGCGGTCAGGAAAACGTAATAAAGCTGGTGATGAATCGAAAAGTGAGGATTCAGTCTTGGTCGCCCTCGAGTCCCAAATCGCTCTGCTTACAGCGCAGCGTGATACTTTGGAAGGAGAGAATGTCACATTGAAAACTGGCATCACCAATTTGGAGAGCAAATTGGCTGAAGCTGATTCAGATAGGCACACACTTCAACAACGTGTCGAACTTCTCATGACAGAATTGAGTGCAGATACCAATGGTTGGTTTTTATATTACAGAAAACATCATTGATAACTAATTTTACAATTTATCTCTTAGTTTACAACAATAACGACTTCGCCAACTTGCAAATGCTTCTTCAAGAAAGGGAAGGGGAATACGCTACACTATCCGCAGAAATAGGATCTCTTCAAGCGGAAAAGGAAGAAATGACCCAACGGCTTGAAAAGACAGACGCCGAATTATTTCAACTACGTAGCAAATGTAGAGACTTTGAGTACAATCTCAACACTAAGGAGGAAACCATTCGTGAGTTGCAGCTTCGTTTAACGCCGCAGACAAGTGAAACTCCAGCTGTACAGGAAGCTGACGTGCCGGCACCTGTGAAAGTATCTTCTCTAGGAGCAGTCAAAAAGTCACGATCAAGGGGAGGTAAAGGCGGGCGAGCGGCGAACGAATCCAAGACTCCAGCGATTGATGAAACGCCTAGCGCTGCAATTTCCGAGTCCCAAATCGCAACTTTGAATATCAAAATCACGACACTGGAACAAGAAATTGCTACGCTCAATCAACAGACGGGTCGCATTGCAGTTCTAGAAAATCAAATAGCCACACTTGAAGAGCAACTTTCCGTTAGTGATCAAGAAAAGCGAACTTTACAAAAGAGAGTCGATCTCTTACTGTCAGAACTTGACACTCCCGAAAATAATGGTATTCATTTATTTCGTTGGTTTCATTTATTCAGAAATTAAATTCTTTGTTATCATTTCAGGTGAAGTGGACATCTTGAAAGGAGTTTTACAATTGAAAGAAGAAGAATGCGTCCAACTCACAGCTAAAGTTGCAGACATTCAGGCAGAAAAGAATGAAATCTGTCAACGTTTAGATGAGGCCGATAGTGAACTCTTTAAATTGCGAGCTCTCCAACGCGATACGCAATACATGCTGGGCAGCAAAGACGAAAGTATCAGTGAACTGCATCACCAACTAGAAACGAGCCAGGGAGAAGTGCATCAACTTAAAGAACTGATGACGGAATTAGAGCGGAAACTCGCAGATAATGAATCGTCCAAGGAGGAAGATGAAAAATCAATTTCTAGTACTGTCGTTCATCTGCAAGAAGCCTTGCGTCAAGCTCGGCAAGAGCTTTCCAATCTTGAGACGGAATTAATAAGTAGAACCGAAGCTGTCCAGAAATTGGAAAAGTCTTGCTCTATTCTAACCAAGGATACAACAGAGAAAACTGCCGAGATTCAACGCCTCAAAGAAGATTTGCAAGATGCTGAAGTTGTTTTAGCCGAGAAAGATGCCAAACTCAAAACGGTCCAGGATGAGTTAAATCGCATGAAGATTTCTGCTGATGAAAACAATTCTATGGCTGCGTTGGAAACGGAATTGAGCGACTCGCTAGTCGAACGTGAGCTTATGCGCAACGACCTGGAGACGCGCTGCTCTCAGTTGAACGAATGCAAATTATTCAGCGGTAAACTCGAGTCCCAACTTGAAGAAGCCCGCGCGAGAGAAGCGGAATTGCTCGGTTTGAATGAGATAGCCAATGCTCAGAAAATTGCCGCCGAAGAAAAACTCTCCCAGTTGAGTGAAAAATACAAGAAATTGGCCGCCAATTACAAGCAAAAGTTACAAGTTATTCAGCAGCTGGAATCTAAATTTGACAAATTGAAGAAAGCTACCGAGAAAGAAGGTGGTGAACCACAATTGCTTCAAATGCGCCTCGTTGATTCTGAGAGTGAAATCGCTTCGTTGCGAGAACAATTGAGCAAACTGAAGGAAACCGCTGATCAGTTGACCTCAGCTCGGCAGACACTCAGTCGAACCGAAGAAGAACTGCGAGCATCTAAAGGAGAAGCCCAACAAATGGGAGAAGAGAAAAAACAACTTCTTGATCAGCTGAATGAATACCATGGCATAGCCAATCAGTTGGAACAAGCTCGACAAACACTCAGCCAGACAGAGGAAGAACTGCGAATTGCTAAAGAAGAAGGCCAACAAGTTGAAGAAGAGAGAAAGAAACTTTTTGATCAGCTGAATGAATATCAAGACATGAGCAATCAGTTGGAACAAGCTCGATTGGCTCTCAGCCAAACTGCGACGCATTTACATTCCGTCCAAGCGGATGCCAACCAATTGGCCGAAGAAAACAGGCATTTGCAACAACAAATTGCTTCTGGTGCTGAACAACTCCAGTTTAGTTCAATGGAAGCTCAACGAGTGATGGAGGACAACCAAGCGTTTTTGAAACAAATGAACGAGTTGAAAGATAACGCCTGCCAGTCTAACCAATATCAAGAAGCTTTACAACGTGCTGAAACTGAACTGCAGACTATTCGTGAACATCTGCAACAAGCTGTGGAAGAGAATCAAAAGCTTGCTGACCACCTAGCAGAAGTAGCAGATGCCAAGAAGCATTTAGACGAGATGAAACAAACTCTGTGTTGGACAGAAAATGAATTGACAACTTGTCAAACTCAACTGCAATGCGCTCGAGAAGAGTCCCAACAATTGGCGGACGAAAGCCGAAAAATGATGGAACAATTGGATCGTTCAGCCGACAGAATTTTTCAACTGGAACAATTAAATAACGAATCTGAATTTAAGGCTCGTGAATGTGAGAGTGTTGTGGGCCGGCTGCAACATGAACTGAGCGCTACTCGAGATCAGTTACAATCGATTTCAGCCAGTTTAGAAGATCAAGGATCCATCAAAAGTAGCCTGGAAGATCGCGTTCAAGTAGCTGAGAGCGAAACGTCTGGTTTGAGGCTGCAACTCGGTGAAGTTTCTAATGTCAAAGATAATTTGCTTGTGGAAGCGGAAGGATTACGCCGCCGCATTGAAGAGCTCCAAGGAGAAGTCAATTCGGCTGTAGAGTCCTCTACAACTTTACATAATCAACTGGCGGATCTATGGGAGGAGAAGCAAAACGCTGTCAATCACAATGCTCATTTAATAGAGGAATTAAATCGATTAAAGTGTCAACAAGAAGAGCAGTCTACTACGAAATCTGTCAATTTGGAGAGAGAAATTCAAGAGTTGCGCGACCAATTAGCGGCGGCTCAGTGGGATCTCGATACCAAGACCAATGAAATGTCATCCACACAGCAACTTCGTGATCAACTGTCGGCCGTTCAATGGGAACTTGACGCCAAAGTCGGTGAATTATCCAACATCCAGCAACAACGAGATGCAGATACGGAGCGAATCGCCAAGCTGGAAAAGCAGTGCTCCGATACTAGTTCATGGATTGAAACTAATTTGGAAGATGCATCAGTTCTGAAATCACGTATCCAGGAACTGGAAAATCAACTTGCTGATTTGAATAATCAGTATGGAGGGCTTTACTCTACTTACGGCTCAAAACTGTTTGAGATGACGACTTTGGAAAATCAAGTCGCCGATGCAAATTTGAAGATGACTGAATTATCAGAAGAGTTGGCCCGTCAACAGTCAACCATCGACGAACTAAATGCCAAGAACAGTCACATGGAACAAGATGCCCGTTCAGTTACTGTCCTTCGTGATCAGCTGATTGATTTAGAAAAATCCAATGCCGACTTTTTCGATCAAATCTCTCATTTGAGATCCCTTTCTGGTGAAGTCGACAATATACGGAGTCAAATGCAGTTTGTGACCGAAGAACGGGATGAGCTACTAAGAACAATCGATTCCACGCGGATGGCCAATGAAGAGAAAGCACATCTAACAGAACTTGTTGCTGATCTTCGAAGGCAAATGGATGATTCCGTAAGGGTGGCTAGTGAAGAAAAAGCTGATTTAATTCATCAGAAGCAAGTGGAAATGGATGTTCTTCAAAGACAAATTGACGAATTCCGTTCGACCAGTGAAGGTGCTTCGGAAGAACGGAGTCGTTTACTTGAAGAGATCCGTTGTAAAGAAAGCGAATCGATGGAATTAAGACAGCAATTAGCCGGATTACAAGACCAAATCAAGGAACTCCAAAAAAGTGCCTCGGATGTCCAAGAAATTGGCTTGTTGCGGATGAATTTAGCTGATTTATCTTCCGAACGGGATGACCTTACCTACCAACTCGAAGATATCCAGACTCAATGTTCCGATTTAGAGACCAAAGTCAGCGAAGCTGAAGAAGTTCGTTCGATTCTAGAAACTACCGTCTCTTATCTGGAGTCGAAAGTTAGTGAACTGCAAGCCGAAGTTGCAGCTGCAGTTGCGGCAAGAGAAGAAGACCAAACTTCCAGTGCTTCTCAACTGGCTGCATTGACTGAAGAACGAGACGCAGTAGCCGCTCACCTGTCGGCTGCCCAATCGGAAAATCAAGAGTTGAATTCCCTTCGTTTGACGTTGGAAGAAGCCGAGCGAATGTTGAAGGAGTCAGACTCTACGCTGAATGAAGCTCGCCAATCTCAAGCTCAAGCTTTAGCTCGTGTGGAAGAAGCGGAGCGACAGTTGGCCGATTCTCTGCGATGTCTTTCAGAGGAGCAGCAGAAATATCGACTCGTCCTTGACGAACGGGAGGAATTGACCGATCAAGTGGCTCAAGCCAATCAAGGGCGTTCCGATTTGCTTGAGCAAATTGCTCAACTTCAGAACGAATTTAGTCGAGTGGAGGCTGTTGCTGCTATGGGTGGCCAATATCAGGTAACTTTTGACATAGTTTTTCATGAAATGTTATGATATTTATTATTTTATCTTCAATATCTAGGCTGAAGCCGAAGAATTTGCCAAACTTCGGAGTCAAATCGATGAATGGAAACACCAAGCGGAAGAAGTCTCGCAGTTACGGCTGAAATTGTTTGAAGCTATCTCTGAAAAAGACGATTTAGAATCGAGTGTTCAAGCTCTCGAGGAAGAACTGGCCATTGCACAGAATGATCTTGCGGTTGTGCGGAAGCAGTTGGAAGCCAAGGAGGATTCTTCATCTGAATTGGCTACCGTACACGATGAACTAGCCAGTGTCCGAAAAGAGCTGGATGAAGCTAACCGTTTGTCATCTGGCCACTTATTGGACGCTGAAAAACAGCTTAGCGCCATGCGAATCGAACTTGAGGCTAGTCGTCAATCTGCAGCTGAGCTTACCAACGTGCGGAAGGAATTGGAGTCTAATCTTGGCTTAGTATCAACAGAACTGGAGGCTGGCCGAGTTTCTACGTTCGAGTTAAATGCCCGGTGTGCCGACCTCGACATGGAACGTAATTTATTGATGGAAAAGTGCATGGAAATGAAGGATATTCAACGTGCCCTCGAATCCAAGTGCGAAGACTTGGAGCAATTCAAAGCGGACACAATCGCTGAAAACGAACGACTTCAATCTGAACATTCCAAATTGTCTGGCAGTTCCAGCCAACTTTCTGAATCCAACTTGGCAGAGCTAGCTCAGCTCAGAGTGGCCATAATGGATCTCACATCCGAAAAAGAAGAACTGGACGAGAAACTGGCCGAAGCGGAAGAGAAATTGATCGAACTCACGTCCTTACGGATCACCAATTCCGAGTTGAGTATGGAACTTGAAGAAACTCAAGCCCGGATTCAAGTGATTGAAGAAGAACGAGACGCTGAGTTGACTGAGATGAAAAGAAAATTGTCTGAGACTGTCATAAAATTGAGCCAACAGGAGGAGCGAATCGACCGGGTGTCCGTCGAGCGAGATCAGTTGCAACAAACCGTCAGCAGATTGGGAGAATCTTCGATGAGAGTCGAAAAAGCTGAGATGGAAACGCAAGAGAAGACTGAAGGCGGCAGTGACGCCAATTTGCTGAAACAAATTGCAGGACTCGAAAGTGAACTGCACGAAGCCAAAATCAAGGCGGCCAAGTCTCTCCGTCAAGTCAAACTTCTTCGGTCCGAATTGAATAAAGAGAAGGAGGCAGCCGCTTCGGCTGCTTCTGCCAAGCAAAGCGGAGGCGACGATTATTTCAACTTTGCCGTTGAAGAGGAACTTCGTAGACAGGTAACGACACACGTGATTCAATCATTGAAAGGATTTTTTCATAATTTTCAACATTTTTACAGTTGACCGAGGCTGAGAAGGCAACAGCTGAGAAAGTTAAAGAGATTGAAAGACTCCTGATGAGGATCGATACCCTTGAAGGTGCCAACGAGCGGTTCATACAAGCCAAGGAGCGTCAAGACAACGAAATGGCAATGGTTCAACAGCGTAATCGCGAACTTTTATCCCAGGTATTTCGAAGAAATTGAAATATATTGTGTTTAACTTCATTTAAATATTGATTTGATTCCAGATGGCATCGATGGAATGGGACAATTCGGAGACATCCAACAAAGAACGTGCTCCGGAAGAGGCCGAATCCGCAACCAAAGCGACAGTCGAGACAAGTTCAGATCAAATTGCCGCATTGGAATCGACCATCAGTCAACTAACGGACGACAATGAGAACTATCAAGATTTGCTGGATGAGCTTAAAGCTGAAAGACAGACCGCTGAAGCTGAATTGAAGGAAAGGATCACCGCATTAGAGGCCGACATAAACGAAAAGTCGAGACTTTTGGATGAAATCAGTCAGCAAATGGAGAATAAAGATCGGCTCTTATCGGATGCTTACGACAGTGTCAATCAGCTTCGTAAACAAGTGATGCAGCTATCCGAAGGAGGTGGTGGAGTAACAGTAGAATCCGCCGGAATGCTGGAAGAGCTCAGACGGGAGAATGAGAATCTCGTCGACATGATCCGTCAGTTGTCGACAACTGGAACGCTAGACGCAGCCACTGTCCAACGTCTCAAAGACGAAATAGATCAAGTGGCCGTAGACGATGGCGATCGCTTCCAGCAATCCAGCGATACCAGCGATAACGCCATTGATTGGCATAGGGGATTCAACGAACTGCAAATCGAAGTAGAATATCTCCGCTCCCAGAACGTGTCTCTGTTGAATCGATTGCAAGAGGCCGGTCTGGTGTGGGATGAAGGTGCCGATTTCGTGAGCGAAGACAACGATCGCATTGAATTGTTGCGTTTGCAACTGGACAACGCCATACGCAACGTTCACGAACGCGACATGCGATGCCAGGAACTCACGTGGGAAATAACCAAGGTGACCATTTGTCATTTAATTTCAATTACCCTAATCGAACTAATGGATTTATTTTCTATTTTAGTTACTGGAAGAGCGTGACACGCTACAGTTGCGGCTATCGAATTCCTTGCGGCAGAATCATGAAATGCAGCAAGAATTAAAAGATTTTTCGGCAACTGCTAGCGGGGCTAGCCCTATCGGAGATATCACCGCTAAACTGCGGGAGTTGAAGCAACTCAACTATTCGTTAGACGTGCAATTGCGTCGTGAGCAGGAAGAACGCCAGACTATTGAGCGTCAATTGATGGCGTTGTATGGCACACGAGGCGGAAGTACTAGCCCTATTTACGCTAATGGTGCTCGGAGATCAGGTCGTCAATCCACACAGAACGACGGCGAAGAATCCGAATTCGACTTGACCAGTTGTAGGTTCATTTTTCTTTCATAATTTTATTTTAATTTCATATTTATAATATGTTTATTGTTTAACAGCCCATGAAATCTCCGGCACTGGTCAGGTCTTGTCAGAATGGCTTAAAGGCAAAGAGTAAGTTGCATTCATTATTTTACATATTTTCAATTCAATTATGAATGGAATTTTTTGAAACTATCAATAGGTCAACTGATGTCCAGCATGTTTGATTAACCTATTCGTCTGTTTTATTGGCAAGAATGACAAATCGACCATCATCTCTAAATAGCTGATGTGAGTCAGAGGCTTCGAAAACTTGTACACAGCATAGATTTAATTATATTTTGTGGTCGGTAATGCTATTATAAAGATGCCTTATTATACGAAAGGGACAAGGGTTGTGTGTTTTATTATTTCAATAGTGAATAATGTCAGATTCTTTTTTCCATATAACTTGTCTCGTGTTCATTCCTTTTTCAAGTCCCATGCGGACATGGCCAGCTATCATCACGGTATCGTTATCAGTTTTATTAAGGAAGATAGAATTAATTATAGCGTTAAAACAATCGAAAAAATGTAAAAATCTAAATTTCGATTGAAAAAAATTGATTAGAACCACGAACCCATTCCGAGAAAAAAGATTAACGGGCAGTATTTTCCAGAGGTTTGCATACAGAATCAATTTTTTCATAACAAACTATGTAAGACTAGCTGTTATTAATCTAATTGTTTTGTTTCCAGAGAACTGCAATAAATGCGTAAAGACTCAATAGGCAGAGAGACGATGATGTCGGAAGATGGAATTCGAGGTTTATGCGTAATTGGAAAATACAAGTTAATCCACCAGCTTCCTGTAGCCAAATAGAACACAACCAGCAACTTAAGAGATGCCCATGGGAAATGGCTTCGAGGAATTTCCTCAAGTCCAACCTACCGAAATCCGAGTGTCGGCAAACGGCAAACAAGGAAAGGTTACCAAGAAAGTCTTTATCTCCCGAAGGAGCGGCTGTTAAAGAAAAAGAACAATCAATCAAAATCCTTAAGAAAATTCAGTCCAAACAGAAATTCGATGTTGTAGCTAAACCTGGGGCGCGTCAAGTGAGCAAACAGTAGAAACAGGATTGGTCTGTTTCGTCTGTTTCGTTTGATTTTTGACTTGACGGGCCTGTTCGATCTGATTTTCTTTAACACTCAAGCAACGTAATACTTGTTGAAAATGTGCTCACTTTTTGGTCGTCTGCTTTCTGATATGTGAAAAGTAACAAAAGGCCTAAAATATCCTGATTTCACTGATTTGTTGTGTCCGCCTGGCGGCAAAAAGTCCGTAGTACATTTTACACAGAGTCTTATGGGAAACTTTGTTTCACCAGATTCTACTGTTTGCTCACTTGACTCGCCCCTGCTCTACAAACAAAAAAATCCAGTCGATTCTTAAACAATGGACCGACCCCTCTCTCCTTAGCACGATCGAATAAAGGTAGCCCGACATTAAATTGATTTCAGTCAGCTGCGCTAGTATTGGCTCTGATTCAACTTCGGTGACGAACTGACGAGGATTGAATGTGGAGAAATGGATAATTTTGTGAAATATCAATTATGTATATATGTTAAGTTTATTTTAAAAACTATTCGATGGGAAAAATCCTAAATCTGGCAACATAGTGTAGTTGTTGTAAACAAACCTCTTGGTTGAAAGCAGCTGTTGCAACAAGCAGTGAAAGAATCTCGAATTAAAATAGTTTCCTATGCAATAGTAAACAGGATAGGCTACGAAACTAAAAGATGTGGATAAAAAAGAATGAAATTCCTGCTTCTTGATATACCTGATTGATCATGATTCGTGCAACGAAAATCGAACATTGAAATCTTGTTTCATCGCTTTGTTCATTCGTCATTGTTGGATTGAGAAACAAGGTTAGTGGATTAATTTAGAATTGAATAAGTTGAATGGATATTAAAGTGGCTAAGGATTTGGTTAAATCACTAAAATATGGATCTCGTCCATCATTTAGAATGAGTGAAATTCTTTCCTTTAAGTGTTGGTGGCCCTGAAAAGGGCCAATTTGTTTGGAAGAGTGATCGAGCGAAATTAAGCACGTTCACCACGAATACGACGAGCCAGCTGGATGTCCTTTGGCATGATCGTTACTCGTTTGGCATGGATGGCACACAAATTGGTGTCTTCGAAAAGACCCACTAAGTAAGCTTCGCTAGCCTCTTGCAGAGCCATGATGGCCGTGCTTTGGAAACGCAAGTCAGTCATCATATCTTGCGCGATTTCTCTGACCAAACGCTGGAATGGCAACTTGCGGATCAGAAGCTCAGTCGACTTTTGGTAACGACGAATCTCACGAAGAGCGACGGTACCGGGACGAAAACGATGGGGTTTCTTGACTCCTCCAGTAGCCGGGGCACTCTTGCGAGCTATTTTGGTGGCCAACTGTTTGTGGGGCGCCTTGCCACCGGTGGATTTACGAGCAGTTTGCTTGGTACGAGCCATTTTGATGGAAGTTAAGTATTTGTATAATGCTTGAATTGAAAAGTGGTTGGAATATGTAGCGAGATGACGGACGTTGAAGAACTAGAATTCCCTGACTAGCGATTATTGGTTCATTCAAAAGTGGGAGGTAAAAGAAATTGTTGACGGAAATCATCTTTGTTTCTGGGAGGGGGAAATTGGGTTAACCTATGAGAGTTGAGCTTGAGGGGGATCAAGAGCGGTATATAAACTGGCACTCGTTCCATTTTATTCATTTCAGTGCGTCCACAAGTGGCTATTTTTGGCCATTTTGGCTATTTTCAATACGTCTGGCCATGTGGCCATGGCCTGGCCATTTACGAGAATTCGTAATTTTTTTTGAAAATACACAAAATTATTTAAAAAACCAAAAAAAAACATTTCGTATTTATTAAGTTTCATCTTTTTCCAATAGGCGTTTGGAATTGGGTTTGGCAATGTCGCGAGCAAAGTAAAGTGAAGGTTGTGAAGCAGACTAAAATCGCAATAGGGATAAGACATATAAAATTAAAAAAAATAATGACCTATACTAAAATTAAGAGAAAAAAAAATAAAAAATATCTCAAATTTAATGTACGTTTCGAAAAAAATTATTTTAAGAGTTATTAAGCTTTAAAGTTAAGATCACGTGACTTCCTTCAAAAACGGAGGAGGCGGCTTAAAAGTCACGTGATCTTACGGCATTAGCGGTGGTTCATTTACAACCAATGGAAATGGATCACGTGATCCAAGTAACCAATGGCGTACGTGACCTTCAAAACTTTTTCTGCGCCCTTTTCAAACTTCCTCAATAATACGTTTCTCCGTCTCTTGGATTTAGTAAAGCAAAAAAAAGGTGTATGTCATGAATTTAAAGATAAATCCATAATGTTGTCGATACCAAAATTTTGTTTTACATGAAAAAAAACATGAAAACATACCTGAATGCAACTTATCACTAAACATACTTAGAACAACAGGAAGTACCTCATAGCGACAATATATTGGATATCTCACATTTATCACATAAACAAATAACACATCTCACATTAAACTAGATCACTGTTTAATTTTTTAAATTGCTGGATATTGAAAATTGAAAGACAAAAACCAACAGATTCGTCTGCTTCATCGAAAAGCTTTCAAAACACAAAGAATCAAGCATAAAAAAATGTTTAGTTCGGGTATAGACCACAGTGATGCGCATTGGCGTAAGCTGCGCACCACTTTTGGCATGTCAATCACGTGATCTTTTCCTATAGGTTTTAAAATCGGACCACCGCTAATGCTCCAAAGTCACGTGACTTTAGGCCCCTCCTGCGTTTTTGAGTGAAGTCACGTGATCGTAACTTTAGAGCTTAATAACTCTTTAAATAAATTTTTTCGAAGCGTACATTAAATTTGAGATATTTTTTATTTTTTTTTCTCTTAATTTTAGTATAGGTCATTATTTTTTTTAATTTTATATGTCTTATCCCTATTCAACTAGACAAATAATCACGTTGAGGTTCAGTCATTCAGAGGCCAGTAATTCTAAGCATGCCAAAGCATCAATGAGTCATTCTCAAAATTTTTCCCAATAAGTTATTATTCGAATAGGATTATTGTTACCATTAGAATTAAAAGGAAATGGTGTTTTCAAAGATTTTCTGATTAAGAAAGTTAACCCTCGAGATAACTGTGTTCATCCGTTTTTTCAATGCTTGCTCTTGGTTTATCCTCAATAAGAAATTCAATAACTACTCCCATGAAATCCAAGTATCATAAAGAAGCGATTAAAAAAAAGCAGAAAATCAACAGCAGGAAAATAGAATAGTTTAATTATTTGATTATCCTGTTGAAAACAAATCAAAGGCTTTAGAATTAAGACTGGCTATGTTGGTTAGCCAACGAAATCTTACCTTCTCATTGCCAAAGGAGATAATCAGCATTTTTAAAAAAGAACTGACCAGTAATTCTGTTCTAAATAATTTGTCTATATATGGGGAAAACTAAGACTTCGAACGTCATTCGAGAAGGTATATAACCAGACAATAGCTTTCCGAATCATGATCTTATATGCAGTAAACTCAATTTCTAAATGTAATCTATGCTGTAGCCTTTGTAGGAAAGTTTGAGGATGTTGAGTTCCATAATATTCGAATTTTTCTGGAACCGAGGTTTGGCTTCTAAGTCCCCTTTAGGAGAACCACGATTTCCAATCTTAATGTACGCATATCTTAATTGGGTTTAAAAATTCAAAATATAGATTTGGTTATAAAATAATGGGACAAATGCTGGTAGTGTTATACAATTTCTGATTTGCCTTTATAAATTTCTAAAACAGTTAAAAACAATGCTGCTATTGTAAGTTCAGATTCTGATTAGCAAGTCTCAAAACTCTCAATCACTCAATGTCTCACGCTTTGAATCCTGTGACTTTGATCGTAGTTTATTTTTTTCTTGATTGTTCTTGTATGATTTACTAATGCAAACTTAAAAATAATGTATAACAGTTTCAAAGAAAAAACTTGTTTGGAATAAAGAAAGTCTGCAATAATGAGTGATTTCCACTTTTTATGTAAAAAATTTTGGCTAAATTTTTGGCTATTTTGAAAATTATATTTGGCCATAAATGGCCAAATCTGGCAACGTCGAAGGCTAGATGAAAAAAATTGGAGTGGAAGCACTGATTCATTTGCGTATTTTTCAAATCTTGAAAACTGATTTCAAAATGACTGGTCGTGGTAAAGGAGGCAAAGGACTCGGCAAAGGAGGCGCTAAACGTCATCGCAAAGTTTTGCGTGACAACATCCAAGGCATCACCAAGCCGGCCATCCGTCGTCTTGCTCGTCGTGGTGGTGTTAAACGTATCTCCGGTCTCATCTACGAGGAGACACGTGGTGTGTTGAAGGTGTTCCTTGAGAACGTGATTCGTGACGCTGTCACTTACACTGAACACGCCAAAAGGAAGACTGTGACTGCCATGGATGTCGTTTACGCATTGAAACGTCAGGGTCGTACTCTGTACGGTTTCGGCGGTTAAACTTGATCTCATTCCGACTTTGCTCTTTCAATAAAATCGGCCCTTTTCAGGGCCACCATTTACTTAAAGAATAAGATTTCTTCAGCCATTTTATATATGCGTCTTCTCAACCAACTCTCCTGACTATAGCCAGATCAAATTTTACTAGGCCTATAACAGAGTATCCGTTGTTAGGGCCCCCGTTGACTTCTTTGTCGGTTTACTGTTATACTCGTTGTTACTGTAACTGTCTAGTTTGAAGCAATTAAAATAATAATTCGATGAATTTCCACAATTCTAAATCGGAACCAGCGATACGAACTTTTATTTTAACAGAATAGGTTCTACGGCTATTATTAACTCATTCATCAGCTATATTCTTCCTTTATTGTGCATGTTAAATCGCCATTTCTTCACTGGACAGGTTAACATGGTGCATAAACCACTCCATTCTAGTAACATCGTTCTTCTGTATCGCATCATTCGCATGCATCTAGGATAGCAGATCTTATAGTTATATTGTGCCAAATTTGTCCAACTTGGAGAACAGTGTTTTAACAATTTCAACAATCTCGCAAAGTACGCATCGTACTCGGGTGAAAGAAAACGATACAAATTTCTTTAAATAAGGATGCCTCTATGTATTATGATTTCAAAATAAGTTCTTCGTTATACAAGAGTTAGGATTTTCGTTTCTTTATTATTTGGTGGCCCTGAAAAGGGCCGTTGGGTTTAAGAGAGAAGACGACATAGAAAATCTATTTGGAGGTGGTGTACTTGGTCACTGCTTTTGTTCCTTCAGATACGGCGTGCTTGGCCAACTCACCGGGCAAAAGCAGACGGACGGCCGTCTGGATTTCTCGGCTAGTGATGGTAGAACGCTTGTTGTAGTGGGCAAGACGAGAGGACTCTCCAGCGATACGCTCGAAAATGTCGTTGACGAAGCTGTTCATAACCGTCATGGCTTTGGAGGAAATGCCAGTTTCTGGGTGAACCTGCTTCAACACTTTGTAGATGTAAGTGGCGTAGCTCTCCTTCCTCTTACGCTTCCTTTTCTTGTCTCCCTTGACGACGTTTTTCTGGGCATTGCCAGCCATCTTTACTGCTTTTCCGCTGACCTTGGGGGGCATTTCTAACTGAGTCGAGTAAAACTGAGAAAGTGACGAACGTTGATCCAAGTTTCTTATTTATAGCGAAACTGTCCCCCTTCCGTTAGCTGTTGGTAGCCAAAACTCTCCTACAGAAACTCGCGTTCACTCAGGGGCGGAGCTAGCAATCCGATGTGGGCAAGAGAGAGATGATAATACTGATTGGCTACCAGAGTTGGATTGTGAATCCAACTGTGAGTCGGTGAGTCCCTATATAAAGCAACAGTTTTTGGACATCATCATTCGTTCCTTGATTTTAGGAACTGCGTAAACTAACTCTCGATTTAAACATGTCTGGCCGTGGTTTTGGAGGCAAGGTCAAGGGAAAGTCAAAGACCCGTTCCAGCAGGGCCGGACTTCAATTCCCTGTCAGTCGTATCCATCGAATGCTCCGCAAGGGTTTATTCGCTAAACATATCGGTGCTGGTGCTCCCGCCTACTTGGCTGCCGTTTTGGAGTACCTGGCCGCTGAAGTTCTCGAGTTAGCCGGTAACGCTGCCCGTGACAACAAGAAGACTCGCATCATTCCTCGTCACTTGCAATTAGCCGTCCGCAATGACGAAGAGTTGAACAAACTTTTCTCTGGGGTCACCATTGCTCAGGGTGGTGTATTGCCCAACATCCAGGCCGTTCTCTTGCCAAAGAAGACCGACAAGACAGACAAAGCTTAAATTTCCCTCATATTTTTAAACAAACGGCCCTTTTCAGGGCCACCAATTATTTTTGAAACGTTGACGTCTACTCGTTTTGGTTTTACAATAATTTTTTGTAATTTTTTTCAACAATTTATTTAGTTATTGCTGTGAATCGCCATCATACCTACACATTTTGTCGTCCTGTTCTGCAGAATCTCGGTTTATATTATTTGAAATTTTTATTTCATTTAAATTGCTATCACAAGGTGGCCTTCAGGATGGATTCAAGTCATCTGCATTACTGTATTTCATGGCGTCTGTTTCTAATTGTTACCTGTTTAATTAGCTGTGGCAAAACCGAGCAAAATTTATCTCCTATATATTTTTAAATAAGCTTATTTGAAATGGCACAATCTGTTTGGCCAATTAATTCAACACAAAGAAACAACAAGGGAAGTTAAAATTCTGTCTTGAGATTTTGTTACATTAGAGAAGTATTCTAACTGAGATGGTTTGATTGCAATTTCGAATCAAGAAAGTTTTTTGTGACTAATTAATGTGTCAACTTGTTTGTACCAAGTTTTTTTTTCTCAGTTAATTATTTAAGACTAAGTTTTAGAGAAATTTTAATTAAGAACTCATCAATTATTCTATTTCCTAAAATCACTTCTTTCATTAAGATTTGCATATTGTTAGCAGTTTTCGATTGATTCTTCTGTATCCTACATATACATAACTGTTATATTCATAATAAATAACTAAATGCTTTCTATACATTGGCAGGTATTCGTTGACATGGATCTTTAAAATACAGACACGGTATCAAGTGCTACTTTTAGACAACAGTGACACAATCAACCTCTCTAGGTTGACAATAAGTTCCCCTGTTATCAACTATGTCCATAGTTTCAACAATTTGCTCCAGTCATCTTGTGAATGCCACGAGTAAAGGTATTTTTGTTTCTATGCTTATTGATTTTATTTCTAGTTGAGTAACCTCAGTTGTAAACATGGTTTCCGTATGATTTTCTATTGCTTCGTTCTAGGTCTCTGCTAAAACTCGGGGAATGGCCTCGGGAGTTAACATTTTCCCCAACAGATTAACCTATTCATCCTGTTTTTCGCGCCTACTTTGATATCAGCTTGGAGAGCTTCTGGAGGTTCACTGGTGCAGCTGAATTAGCAACAATCTTTTTTCGTCGGATTTCGTCGGAGACCATATTCCTACGAGACTGGATTGTCCAATCCATGAATCATCTTCCTTTCTATCTTCCTATCATCCTTTCCTAACTTCAACTTATTTATGAAACCTTACCAGGTAACAGATTGACACCTTCTATTTATTTTTTCATTTCAGTGCATGCTTGATCTTAAATGTATTATTTCTTTAACAGATTAAGGAGGGTATCACTAAAACTCGGGCAACGGGGGTCGGGGGTCGGGGAACTAAAATTCGGGTAATGGACTCGGGTAAACAAATTTTACCCGAGTTTTAGTGTCCCCAAACGGGTAACGGAGTAAACAAAAAATGACTAAAACTCGGGCAATGAACTCGGGCAAAAAATGACTAAAACTCGGGTAATGGGCTCGGGTAAACAAAAAAAAAAGACTAAAACTCGGGGAATGAACTCGGGTTTTTTTGCAATTAGTCGGGGAAACGGAGTATTATGCGTGCTGTTTATGCAATAATTGTGTAAATTTATAATCAAATGGTTGGAAATGTCATTTATCGAGTGAAAATGAAAGAACTTCCTATACAGCTCAAGGAATGAGCTTTGATGTAAAAATTCAACTTTTGTTAAAGTATTTGATGGACTTAAATTGTGTTTTACTGAAGAAAGTGTCTGGAGAATCCATTTAAGGAAGCATTTCATTATTAGTAGGCTATAACTTAAATATGTACTTTTTTTTAGAGTTTTTAGTATATGACATTTCCAACCATTTGATTATAAATTCACACAATTATTGCATAAACAGCACGCATTATACTCCGTTTCCCCGACTAATTGCAAAAAAACCCGAGTTCATTCCCCGAGTTTTAGTCTTTTTTTTTTGTTTACCCGAGCCCATTACCCGAGTTTTAGTCATTTTTTGTTTACCCCGTTACCCGTTTGGGGGCACTAAAACTCGGGTAAAATTTGTTTACCCGAGTCCATTACCCGAGTTTTAGTTCCCCGACCCCCGTTGCCCGAGTTTTAGTGATACCCGATTAAGGATTGTTGTCCTTGGGGGGGGGGGGGGGCTACATTGAATCTCATTCCGACTGATGTCTGCCTGTCGGCCACCAGGAGGCGCAGATTGGAAGTGACAGTCAAAATTCTGCCAACTGGGAATGAACAATCATCCATCCTCGTTTGTTTAAGTGAAAGCTGTCGACTGTCGAGTTAATGCAGCATTTCTCGTTGTAAAGGTTGCAGCTTAGTCTGTTAGGGTTATGTTGTCGGTAGTGAAAGTGGTATAATGACTTCAAAATACGTCGAGTGTTGAATTGTTTCGATTTCATCAAGTCTATTCATCAACTGGGGATATTTACTCCACAACAGGCAACAGGTAAGTCGTTTTTGTCAATGATTCAAGTAAGCTTTCTCAAATAGGTTTCTGTATGCATTTTACATTGTTCATTGATGCCCTAGTAAATTATTCAGCTTCATTTCTCAATATTTAAATTTTTAAGAAGTAAGATAAATACCATCTTACATTTTTTTTATTGACATTGCTTCGAGAAAACAAGATTTAGTAAACAAAGTTTCAGGAAGATAGTTAATTTCCCTCTGATGTTTGGATTTTATTAGATTAACAATGCTCAAGGTTAATAATCCATGTTTCATTTTTCTAGCATCTATTTAATTGAGATTTTTTTATTTAGGTCTTTGAAGAACCAATTTGTTATGGTCTTGAATAAAATTCATCTCTTCATGAACAGAATTGTGTGGTTGCATCCAACATGGCTGTATAGAATAATGCCAATGGTATGAATATTTGTGAAGCTTGTGCCTTTCAACATTCCTGATAATTTTTTTCTTTGTTGGGTATCAACATTGGTGCTGAAAATAAGGAAAACACTGCAACCCGTGCTGCCTGTAAAATCCTAACCAGAGAACATCATGGTAGAGTTCATCTATCATGAGCAAGTAAGCCGAATGTTTGATTGATTGTTTTTCTGAATTTTTACTTGCTATGCTTTTGTAATTCTAGCCCTGATCTGCAATTTTTAATCTGCACGGCTCTCACCAACAAAAAAGAAACGCAATTTTTGAATAGAGCCAAGTCCGCTATTCATCTCTTCATCAGAGACAATGTCACCTGGTGGAGAAACTATGAACTACATCATGAATTATTCTCTTTCTTTCTTCGTCTGCTTCGTCATCTCGTGGTTTTCGTCGAAGATGGCCGGTTTTCTGGAACGTTGATCTTCTGAATTGATTTCTTGAGTATCTTTTTTATTACCTTTCAAGTTTCAACATCGACTATTATATTTTTCTCACTGCTATTCTGCATATAATTTCCAATTAGTGTTTTCCGAAAACTGTTGTCAATTTCTAAGTGTTGACTGTCTTAACTGGTAATCGACACTTTGCAATTTTATGTTCATAAACTGATATTTGATATAGCACTCTTGCTTTTAAAAATGATGAAAGTTGCCTTTCTGCTCAAAATGTCTTAAACTGAAAGATAAAACTACTTCCATTAGATATTAGTAGACTTTGTTGTATGCATTCTCAGTATCATCTAGGTCCATTGTGTTACGTGATGACTTTCCTCTTTGAGCTGCCAATATTCATGTTTTATTTGACTTGTAGTATTCCTGACTGGTGGATGGAGGAGAAATTGTGGCAACAGTTGGTGTCATGCTGTGGACCTCGAAAAACTAGAAGAGGGAAAAATAACCAGCCGTTTCTTACTTTCATTTTGTTGCTGAGTATTTAATTGACTGTCATTACTTTGAATCTAGAGGAAATAAGATGGTCTCTTTTATGTTATGAAAAGTTCGTTTTTATTGTGCAAAGCATATCATGTGGAAAATAATATAAGAAAATATACAGATAAGAAAAAATTGCGATTTATTTTTGTCCCACCTCCACCCACAATTCCTCCACTATTTGACAAACATGACATACATACAATTATACACAGCATACATACACTTATAGTTAACCCGTTGGCTGCCACGCCATACAACCCGTAAGTTGCTCTTCTATTTTCTACTCGCCGTGTCTGAAGGATCCACGACCAAGGTGGGACTTGCCATTGCTGACAAGTCCGGGCTGACACGGTGATGGGAGAAGCTGAGTGCACGCATCTAGAATCCATCAACCGGGTCGCACAAGGGGGAAGTCCCTATGGTGCACTGTGGTGCAAAGACCTAACGGCGCCTTTCGGCGAATCTGTAAATAGGCAAGTGCAACTGTTCAATCTCATGGCATATAGACCACAAGACCAAACAGAAGCGGGCCCCTAGGAGAGCTAACATGGGGAGAACAAAGACGTGGCAGCCAACGGGTAAACTAACAAAAGACATAAATACCAACAGCAATAACAGATGACTCCAAGCTGAACGTACAGATGTGATGATCCACGATGAACAAGTTGTAGGGCGCCACAGCATTCAGTCTACACCAATCCTTTAACTAAATTAATAAATAAAATAATCATTAGAACTGCAAATGACATGAACTCAATTCTAGTTTCCAAAAAACTTACATTTGATAGATTTTGGTGCAGAATTGCAGATCCTCGGCCTCCTTGGGAATTATAAGCTGACTGTTGAGTCTTCTCTAATGAATAAGCAACAAATAGCATTAATATACAAAATTCACACTACCTCCATCCACTCTAGGTGGCCTTTTTTTGATGCACCATAAGTTCTAGTTGTGATGCACGGGTATAGAATCCAAGAGGAAACATAGATCCATGGTAGAAATTTCACGCCTTGCTTCAGACTTCCGTAGAGTTTGAGATTTGAAGTTCCTGTCACAGACGTACATGAACCTGTAAAATGAGTAACAACCACAACATGGTTAAACTTGTAATCATATCTACCACAAAAGAGAATCCCATGTTTAGAATCCAAAAAATATGCTTACCAATGGAGTGCATGTAATCCTACGGTAACAAAGTTGTATTTTTGAAGTAGAAGGGGGGAAATTGAACCGGAAACCAGGAATATTGAGCTGCATAACTGATTAAGCAGTCGATTCAATGTATGCTGATTCTGTCAGACCTGAAATTGACAACACGTATTCAATACACAATTTTTTTGGATTTCATGTAAATTTGGATACACATGTTAACTCTAATTATCTAGTAACGGTCTTGGTGAACTTACTTACGAAATTAGGATTGAATTTATCCAGAATATAACAAATAAATCGAAAAAGAAAACAGAGGAAGAAAGACATTTTCCAGACAAGGACAACAACAGCGAAGGACATCTAGCGTCAGTCATAAGACACTCATGCTTAAGACTGGATTGCCAATCCAGCAACAACTTTAGATACGAATAAATCTTAACTAACATACTTCTTCTTTACTTAAAATATGCTTAAATTGATGGAAACTTTGTGGAGAACAAAGCTCACTTTTTACTTTTAGGAAATTCAAAAACTCAATTTTGGCCGGAAGTACACCGGAAGACCGATAACTCCTCAACTATTGAGCTGAGATAAAAAAAACTTACATATTCGGGTTCCCCATAAAATTTCAGGTAGGGCAGATGTATTTTAAACGAAATCCATGACATGGCCTAAAAAAAATTTCTCTGCACTGGGCACTAGTACGTCGATTTTCGACGATTTTCAAGTTTTTTTGGATGGGAACGTGAGTTATACCACATTTTTCACGAGGATCACGAAAATCAGGTTCCTTTTTGCGTCATCTCAATAGTTACTTAGCTACACGCACTTTTAGAAACCAGAAGTACAGAGCGGTACAGTTTTTTCAAATCTGAAAAGTGAGCTTTGTTTTCTAACTAGTAAGCATCAATAATAATATAAAGCCCCGGATGGAACTCACTAAAACAACCAGTCGTACACGTGAATTTAAAAGACGAAACCGTTAATTTCATTGTGGAATAAAATTATAAAATTAATTCGAAATGCTGCACAACAAACTGAAGTATGATGGCGATCAACAATAACTACGAGAATTGCTCGGCAACTTCAACCGCCCTAATTGGAAAACCAATGCGTAGACGTCAACGTTTCAAAAATAATTGGTGGCCCTGAAAAGGGCCGTTTGTTTAAAAATATGAGGGAAATTTAAGCTTTGTCTGTCTTGTCGGTCTTCTTTGGCAAGAGAACGGCCTGGATGTTGGGCAATACACCACCCTGAGCAATGGTGACCCCAGAGAAAAGTTTGTTCAACTCTTCGTCATTGCGGACGGCTAATTGCAAGTGACGAGGAATGATGCGAGTCTTCTTGTTGTCACGGGCAGCGTTACCGGCTAACTCGAGAACTTCAGCGGCCAGGTACTCCAAAACGGCAGCCAAGTAGGCGGGAGCACCAGCACCGATATGTTTAGCGAATAAACCCTTGCGGAGCATTCGATGGATACGACTGACAGGGAATTGAAGTCCGGCCCTGCTGGAACGGGTCTTTGACTTTCCCTTGACCTTGCCTCCTAAACCACGGCCAGACATGTTTAAATCGAGAGTTAGTTTACGCAGTTCCTAAAATCAAGGAACGAATGATGATGTCCAAAAACTGTTGCTTTATATAGGGACTCACCGACTCACAGTTGGATTCACAATCCAACTCTGGTAGCCAATCAGTATTATCATCTCTCTCTTGCCCACATCGGATTGCTAGCTCCGCCCCTGAGTGAACGCGAGTTTCTGTAGGAGAGTTTTGGCTACCAACAGCTAACGGAAGGGGGACAGTTTCGCTATAAATAAGAAACTTGGATCAACGTTCGTCACTTTCTCAGTTTTACTCGACTCAGTTAGAAATGCCCCCAAGGTTAGCGGAAAAGCAGCAAAGATGGCTGGCAATGCCCAGAAAAACGTCGTCAAGGGAGACAAGAAAAGGAAGCGTAAGAGGAAGGAGAGCTACGCCACTTACATCTACAAAGTGTTGAAGCAGGTTCACCCAGAAACTGGCATTTCCTCCAAAGCCATGACGGTTATGAACAGCTTCGTCAACGACATTTTCGAGCGTATTGCTGGAGAGTCCTCTCGTCTTGCCCACTACAACAAGCGTTCTACCATCACTAGCCGGGAAATCCAGACGGCCGTCCGTCTGCTTTTGCCCGGTGAGTTGGCCAAGCACGCCGTATCTGAAGGAACAAAAGCAGTGACCAAGTACACCACCTCCAAATAGATTTTCTTTGTCGTCTTCTCTCTTAAACCCAACGGCCCTTTTCAGGGCCACCAAATAATAAAGAAACGAAAATCCTAACTCTTGTATAACGAAGAACTTCTTATTTTGAAATCATAATACGTAGAGGCATCCTTATTTAAAGAAATTTGTATCGTTTTTCTTTCACCCGAGTACGGTGCGTACTTTGCGAGATTGTTGAAATTGTTAAAACACTGTTCTCCAAGTTGGACAAATTTGGCACAATATAACCATAAGAAATGCTATCCTAGATGCATGCGAATGATGCGATACAGAAGAACGATGTTACTAGAATGGAGTAGTTTATGCACCATTTTAACCTGTCCAGTGAAGAAATGACGATTTAACATACACAATAAAGGAAGAATATAGCTGATGAATGAGTTAATAATAGCCGTAGAACCTATTCTGTTAAAATAAAAGTTCGTAACTAGTCGCTGGTTCCGATTTAGAATTGTGGAAATTCATCGAATTATTATTTGAATTGCTTTAAACTAGACAGTTACAGTAACAACGAGTATAACAGTAAACCAACAAAGAAGTCAACGGGCCCTAACAACGCATACTCTGTTATAGGCCTAGTAAAATTTGATCTGCCTATAGTCAGGGGAGTTGGTTGAGAAGACGCATATATAAAATGGCTGAAGAAATCTTATTCTTTAAGTAAATGGTGGCCCTGAAAAGGGCCGATTCTTTGAAAGAGCAAAGTCGGAATGAGATCAAGTTTAACCGCCGAAACCGTACAGAGTACGACCCTGACGTTTCAATGCGTAAACGACATCCATGGCAGTCACAGTCTTCCTTTTGGCGTGTTCCGTGTAGGTGACAGCGTCACGAATCACGTTCTCAAGGAATACCTTCAGCACACCACGTGTCTCCTCGTAGATGAGACCGGAGATACGTTTAACACCACCACGACGAGCAAGACGACGGATGGCCGGCTTGGTGATGCCCTGGATGTTATCACGCAAAACTTTGCGATGACGTTTAGCGCCTCCTTTACCGAGTCCTTTGCCTCCTTTACCACGACCAGTCATTTTGAAATCAGTTTTCAAGATTTGAAAAAATACGCGAATGAATAAAATGGAACGAGGGCCAGTTTATATACCGCTCTTGATCCCCCTCAAGCTCAACTCTCATTGGTTAACTCAATTTCCCCCTCCCAGAAACAAAGATGATTTCCGTCAACAATTTCTTTTACCTCCCACTTTTGAATGAACCAATAATCGCTAGTCAGGAAATTCTAGTTCTTCAACGTCCGTCATCTCGCTACATATTCCAACCACTTTTCAGTTCCAGGATTATTCAAAGTCTTTACTGCTATCAAAATGGCTCGTACAAAGCAAACAGCTCGTAAATCCTGCGGTGGCAAGGCGCCCCACAAACAGTTGGCCACCAAAATAGCTCGCAAGAGTGCCCCGGCCACTGGAGGAGTCAAGAAACCCCATCGTTTTCGTCCCGGTACCGTCGCTCTTCGTGAGATTCGTCGTTATCAAAAGTCGACTGAGCTTCTGATCCGCAAGTTGCCATTCCAACGTTTGGTCAGAGAAATCGCCCAAGATATGATGGACTGACTTGCGTTTCCAAAGCACGGCCATCTTGGCTGTGCAAGAGGCTAGCGAAGCTTACTTAGTGGGTCTTTTCGAAGACACCAATTTGTGTGCCATCCATGCCAAACGTGTCACGATCATGCCCAAGGACATCCAGCTCTCTCGTCGTATTCGTCGTGAACGTGCTTAATTACGCTCGATCACTCTTCCCAACAAAATGGCCCTTTTCAGGGCCACCAACACTTAAAGGAAAGAATTTCACTCAACTCTTAATGTTTAGCATTCTAAATGATGGACGAGATCCGTATTTTAGTGATTTAACCAATAGCCACTTTAATATCTATTCAACTTATTCAATTCTAAATTAATTCACCAACCTTGTTTCGCAATCCAACAATGACGAATGAACAAAGCGATGAAACAAGATTTTAATGTTCGATTTTTGTTGCACGAATCAGGATCAATCAGGTATACCAAGAAGCATTGTTTCGGAGCCTATCCTGTTCACTATTGTAAGGAAACTATTTTAATTCGAGATTCTTTCACTGCCTGTTGCACTTTTACCTTTTTTTAATCTAAAATAATAGCTGCTTTCAACCAAGAGGTTTGTTTACAACAACTAGTCAACTACACTATGTTGCCAGATTTAGGATTTTTCCCATCGAATAGTTTTTAAAATAAACTTAACATAAATACATAATTGATATTTCACAAAATTATCCATTTCTCCACATTCAATCCTCGTCAGTTCGTCACCGAAGTTGAATCAGAGCCAATACTAGCGCAGCTAACTGAAATCAATTTAATGTCGGGCTACCTTTATTCGATCGTGCTAAGGAGAGAGGGGTCGGTCCATTGTTTAAGAATCGACTGGATTTTTTATTTTAGAGCAGGTTTAGCTACAACATCGAATTTTGGTTTGGACTGAATTTTCTTAAGGATTTTGACTGATTGTTCTTTTTCTTTAACAGCCGCTCCTTCGGGAGATAAAGACTTTCTTGATAACCTTTCCTTGTTTGCCGTTTGCCGACACTCGGATTTCGGTAGGTTGGACTTGAGGAAATTCCTCGAAGCCATTTCCCATGGGCATCTCTTAAGTTGCTGGTTGTGTTCTATTTGGCTAGATAAAAGCTGGTGGATTAACTTGTATTTTCCAATTACGCATAAACCTCGAATTCCATCTTCCGACATCATCGTCTCTCTGCCTATTGAGTCTTTACGCATTTATTGCAGTTCTCTGGAAACAAAACAATTAAGGTGCATTCACACCAAGCGTAATTCAGCTTAGCGTAGTGTTAGATAGTGTGGCATAGCCTAAGGAAAGAAGAGGGGAGACGAAAGAAAACGAAGGGGAAACGTTCAAACTTTGAGAAGCTCCGCCTCACCCCAGCATCCCAGAAGGAGAAGGGCGGAGCTTCTCAAAGTGTGTAGTTTCCCCTCCGTTTTCTTTCGTCTCCCCTCTTCTTTCCTTAGGCTATGCCACACTATCTAACACTACGCTAAGCTGAATTACGCTTGGTGTGAATGCACCTTTAGATTAATAACAGCTAGTCTTGCATAGTTTGTTATGAAAAAATTGATTCTGTATGCAAACTTCTTCAAAATACTCCCCGTTAATCTTTTTTCTAGGAATGGGTTCTTGGTTCTAATCAATCTGGATCCCCCCCTCAAGCTCAATGCTCATTGGTTGTTTCAATTTCCACCTCCCAGCAACAAAGAGATTTCCCTTTTCAATTTCTTTTCCCCCCTCCCATTTTTGAATGGACCAATTGCTAGTCAGGAAATTCTGTTAGGTTCTTCAACGTCTGTCATCTCGCTACATAATCCAACCACTTTTCAGTTCAGGGTATACAAAGACTTAACCTCCATAAAAAAAATGGCTCGTACCAAGCAAGTTGCTCGTAAATCCACCGGTGGCAAGGTGCTCCACAAACAGTTGGCCACCAAAATAGCTCGCAAGAGTGCTCCGGCCACTGGAGGAGTCAAGAAACCCCTTCGTTTACGTCCCGGCACCGTTGCTCTTCGTGGGATTCGTCGCTACCAAAAGTCAACTGAACTGCTGCTTCCCAAATTGCCATTCCAGCGTTTGCTCAGAGAAATCGTCCAAGATTACATGACTGACTTGCATTTCCAAGACACGGCCATCCTGGCTATGAAAGAGGCTAGCGAGGCTTACTTAGTGGGTCTTTTTGAAGACACCAATTTGTGTGCCATCCATGCCAAACGTGTCACGATCATGCCAAAGGACATCCAGCTCGCTTGTCGTATTCGTGGCAAACGGGCTTAAGTTTCTTGATCCCCCTACCAACAAATCGGTTCTTTTCAGGGCCACCAACACTTAAAGGAAAGAATATGAACTGAAATGTTAAGTATTCTAATTGATGGATGAGGTCGATATTTCAGTGATTTTACCCAAATTCTTTTCCGTCAAATTTAGTTTTTCTACCAACTACTTTAATATCTACTTAACTTGTTCAATTCTAAATAATTTCACTTACCTTTTTTCGCAATCCAACAATGACGAATGAACGAAGTTCGATGAAACAAGATTTTAATGTTTTACTTTTGTTATACGAACATTAGTATAGACAGAAGCAAAATTTAATTCTTTTTATCCACATCTTTTTGTTTCGTAGCCTATCCTGTTCACTATTGCATAGGAAACTCTTTTAATTCGAGATTCTTTCACGGCCTGTTGCACTTGTTTTAAAAAATAACTGCTTTCAATTAACATTTGAGGTTTGTTTACAACTACACAATGTTGCCAGATTTCGGATTTTCCCATCGAACAGTTCTTAAAATAAATAAACAAATACATAATTGATATTTCACAAAAATTATCCATTCCACAAAGTCGTCACCAAAGTTGAATCTTAGCCGATGCTAGCACAGCTAACCGAAAACAATTGTCCGGCTGCTAAGGAAAGAGGGGTTGGTCAATTGTTGAATTGACTCGATTGTTTTTTGTAGAGTAGGTTTAGCTACAACATCGAATTTCGGTATGAGCGAATTCCACTGGGTCGTGTTTTCTCTTTAGGCGAAGAGAAATCGGAACACATTTTGGTAGAGAACTCTAATTTTTTTCAACCATGTACGAAATAGATATGGTCTGACTTAGAACTGTCACACAGCACAGACGTCTTGGTGAAATGCATCGAAAGTTCCTTCCTTCTGTTTTTACATCCTCCAGTAAGTTCTTGCCACAATGTATCCGAGATAAGCCGGGACGAACTTCTTTTACACCTAACATTTCCGACTTTTTGAATATTTTGAATTTTCATGTTTGAGAGATGGTTGAGAGTTGAGACAACAAACAACTTCCAATATAAACGTCAAATTTGGGACTGGGAGTTGCCAGTTTTTCGGTAAAGACTATCAAGTTTTATTTTACTTATTTAGAAAAACTAAAAAAGAATCAAGAAGCGAAACCATCTTTTATTTGTGCTGTAAATTAAATTGAAATGAATAATATTAGTTTTCAGTTAATTAAAACAATAACATAAAAATTAACAAAATCCATCAAAATCCATGTCGGAAAGAAGCAATTGGACACTAAAATTGCATTTGTGTTGGAAAGAATTTAAAAATTAATGGATTAATAAATTGATGGAAGAGGTCCATGAACCCAGTCGACAATTTGTTTATCGTGCCAAACATACGAGCCTTTCGGGACATCGTTGGATGATGAAGATGGCGGCTGCATAGCCAACCAACAAGCGGCTTCAGCACCTATTAAAAATTAAAATTGTATTTAAAAATTGATTCCCCCAATCTTGTATTTACCTTCTTGGATAGTTTTTTTCCCCTTTCTGATAAGTGGCATCTGTGATGACGTAACCAGGGTGGACGCAATTGACAGTTAAATCCTCTCGCGGATCTTGATCGAATTGACGTTGATGAATACGAGTCAATGCGCTTATGCCAACTTTTGAAACCTTGCAATGAAAAATCATTCAATTTATTCCAGCCCGTCAAATATTCAACACGTTAGATATATACTCACGATATAACCTTCGTTGGGCCATGTATCTTCCCTTTCGTCGACGCTGTTTGGCCATCCACGTTCAAAATAGTCTCCATTCTTAGCAGCTCTGTAAACAATTCATTATCATTAATAATACCGCATTATTTTATGAGAAATATAATTAGGTACTCGATGAATTCTTCCATCAATTGGCACAGTTCTTGTTCTGTCAAGTCCGGATCAGAGAATCTTTTCCTCAAGACGGAAGCTTCCGGTTCTCGACCGGATATTTTCAGCAAATGGCCATCGTCGCTCGTCAAATGTACGACTCTAGCGTGAGGTCGAAGAATAGGGAAAAGGATCTTGCAAACTCTCATCGTGTGATAAAAATTCGTATCGATTGTTTTGCGAATCGTTTCGACAAATTTCTCCGCTGGAGTCGTCATCGGGAACATGATGGCCGCATTATTAATCAACACGTCCAATCCGCCGTGAGTGTCGACAAGAAAATCACGCAATTTCAAAACACTCGACTCGTCATCGATGTCCAATTGATGATAGGCTGGATGCAATCCGAGTTTCTCAAGTTCTTCAACTGCTTTCCTTCCTCGAGTTTCATCCCGTGAAGTCAGGTAAACAGTTCCGTCAAATTTGGCACACAATTCCATGACAGCTGCGTAGCCGATCCCTTTGTTAGACCCAGTGACCTAGATAGTATAAAATGATACTATTATATGTCTAATAGAAACCCAATAAGGTTGTCTGTTAATTCAAACTTACCACAGCCACTCGAGTTCCGATGCTTGACATGATTTTGGCACTGAAATGTTTTACACAAAATGGCAGAATAGTAAAGGTGTACCGTGCATAACCGCAAGGCGAGAATCGATTGTCGTGAGACGTAGACAAATAATAAACCTGTGTGAATCGCATGCGCAGTAGTTACTATAGGCAACGAAAAGATGGTGCTGGCGTCATCTCTGTTCAAATAAACCTTTGTCCACTATATCTAATCGCTATATTATCTTTTGCTGCTGTATAGTTGACTCTAAAGCATTTCAAATTCAAAGTACCTTCCTGAATAGTCCAATACGAATCACGCGTTTGATCGCGTGATTCGAAACTTTGTAACGAGTCTCTCAGTTTCCCACAACTCAGCAATATGGCCAACTGTTTCCTTAGCTATAATATATATTCTATAGTGTTATATTTACCTCCTACTTGGTATATATACATGAAATACAGTTGGCAACTTTGCAACAAGGACCTTTCCTTCTTTATTATCCTCACTCCGCGGAACGAAAAACCTAGTGAGAATATGTGAAAATGTTATGACCCTGCAGTGAATTGAACCGCGTGATCGTTCAATAAAAAAAAAAAATACGTGGGGAAAAAGGGCGGGTACCTTTTTATTCTTTTAAATTTGATGTTGCAAAGTTATATGCACTGCTGCACAAAAGGTGTGATGACGAGCACCTAGAATTTTTTCTTTTTAAACTTCGGATGAAAAACGAGTCAGCATTATTGATTGTGTTGGAAAAAAACACACCACGGGTGGGGAGGACATTCCAAATGATAAATGGACATGGATGACAACGTTTCACTGTGCAGCACTCGACGCGTTATCAAATTTTACATAACGTTTAAATTTTTTTTTAATTTCAAATTTTTTATTGTTCCCGCCATTATAGATGACTATATGAAGGAACGGCACGCAACAGACACAATTTCTAATCGTCACAACAAGTGATGATAATAAAGTAAAAGATGATTTCACGCCAAATATGATGTCATTAATAGAATAAATAGTGCAATAAGACCTCATTGTTCAGGTGAATTAAACACAAGGTGGTTGTGGCAGTTGCTCCGTGATAAAATGACGCAAAAGTGCCCGCAGTCTCGATTGGAGTCCGCTCAATGCTGAAGACATGAGACCTCTGGCCAATAAATCAAGTTCACGATCAGCCAACTGCAAAAGTTCTTTAACTAATGGCCCACTCTTCTTCCAAAGCTATAAAAAGACACGGTTAGATAATCATTTGAAAATAGGAAATTTCTATCAAAACAACTTACCGTTCGTTTTAAAAGATGTAGAGCTCGTACTCGTTCCTCAGTCAAAGTCGAATTACAAACGGCTTCGTACATGAGACGCATTTCACGAAGATATTCAATTTCGACAGTGTCTACTTCGACGACTGCACCTGTTGATGACCTCCACACTTTTGGTTGCGATATCTTTAAAGAAAATGGCCATTTAATAACAACAACAAAATAATAACAAACAATTTGTAATAATATACCCTGTGCAGTAATCGTCGTAGAATTCGATCTTTGACGGCCGACGATTTCGTCGAATTGAGGATTTCAATTTCATGGAAAATGACCCGATGATTGTCGAGTTGATTGTCAACTTCGTTGATGCGATTCTTCTCGATTGTGACGTCCCCAAAACGGATGATGAGAGCCTCAACGGGTTCGATGGCCGGATTATTGTTGTCTATCGATTCGGCAAGTGAACTGGTCACGGAAGAAGGTCGAGGAGTGTAAGGATTCTCTTGATCTTTCTTCACCCTACGCTTTAAAAATCAATTTTTCAAATAGTCAAACAGTCCCTATATATAATTCCCATAGATTTTTGAATATCAAACTTACAGATTTGTCAACGTCTTCGATCGTCACGAATCGTCCGGTTGCGTTGAAACTGTCGTCTCGTGACGACAAGTTCCAGTCAAAGCCACGGACTTGGCACGAGACGCTCGAAGAACTCTGCGTGTGATTGTCGCGTATTGTGGCCACCTGGCAGTCTTTGCTCCTAGGACCTAAAATACAAAATTGTTTGTTATATTCAACAAAATATAGCAAAAAAATAAGTTTTTTCTGCATTTTTTAAAATAAAGAAACTGCTGCAAAACTACCCCCCACGGAGATCAAAGTTCAGCCTTTGCACAAGTTTCGTTTGGCAAGTCGACGTCAAATATCGTCAACTCGAGGACAAATACGCCGTCATGCTAGCGACCGATTGGCCGAGCTACGACCGTCGTGATAAATTGACTTGGGCCATTTGACTTTTGGGGAGACGATGGATCAAACAAAGGCGGGCCCCCTCACTTCAAAAAAATAAAATGATTTGATTTGATTTTTTACCTGGTGTTATAATGCGGAGACGATCGTTTGATCCGACCGTGTAATCTGTTTGAGTTTGAGCATGATAATAACAAGTGCCGTTATTCTTACGGCGCCAAACCGCCAAGAAATGGTTGACAGACACTTTGATTTTCAATTTCAACCACCAGGTCACGATCGGGAACGTTTTCTAATATAAACACGTGCAAAAAAATTTGAAATTTTAAATAATAATAAGATGAAATGTATAATCAACTCACTAGCGTGAATGCGGACGGTGATGACGTCCGGCAGAGGCATGAGATCTTCCGGTGGAAGAGTTGACTTGATGCGTATAGGAAAAGCGACAGGATCGACAGAGCGCAACGACAGTGAAATGGTCTCGTTGACCCGTCCACCCAATTCTCCTAACGTCACGTGATCCTGAACGGCTCTACCACCGTGAATGAGATGTAGAATGCCGACAGGCAATTCGACCATCCGTGAAAGACGCTCCTTTAAAGAGCCAGCGGACGTGGCCAGCGTCCAAGCTTGAGTGATGACCTGAGAGTCGGGGCATTCCAGCTTCACCGTGACCACATAGCGGCCAGCAGTACTACCACCGGGTGAATCGTCGACCGACGAATGGACAGCAGCAGCAGCGGTAGACGAAGAGACAGGTGGACGTTGCTCCACCTGCACGTACATCTGCTGGGGTAGTATGTCGGCGCAGCAGTCGTCTTGAGTTGTTGCTCCTCCTGCTACTGTCACCTCCATATTTATTCCAACACAACACAACAAGGAGCGATCTCAACAACAAACAAAAAAAAGGCGCTGAACTTATTAACTAAAAGAAGACAAAAAAAAAACTACTTTTCTTACGAGTTAGTTAATAATAATCTAACGATGCGAGAAGTTGGAAGCACAGCACAGTGTAAGAACAAGCACAAAGCTACTGGCATCACGTCATCGATCCAACATGAAACTCCACCTCTAGACTACCACCGACGCCCCCCCCCCCCACTCACACAGCGTCGAGAGTTTTTGATCCCCCCGATTGTAAACAACTAACCCCTGACAACCGGGGGCCAGCCACAACAACAAAAATGACTAGAAATTTAAAGGAAATGAAATCAAATAGATATAGGGGGAAAAGGTCGATAGATATTGACTGGTTGTTTCTCTTCCAGTTGAGTGATAATTCAAGTAGAACTAATAGCCATTGGAAATTCCTCTATTGTTGTTGTTGTTGCTGGCCTTAATTGCAGGTTCGAGTGACTGGAGAGAATCAACCCGAGTTCTCGAGTTTCAATCGATGTGTGGCAGCTCTTCTTCACTTTCAAATATCCATGGCGATTGATATCAAGTGAAGACTATAGAACTTTAGTTTAAGAGATTTTTTGGGGGGAGTTTAAACACGCCATTCTGAACTTGATTTCAAAAACAGAACAAGTTTTTTTTTTCTTCTTTCCTGATTGGATGGCGAATTAAAAATGATAGGCCCATCACCTTTTGTTTCATCGATTCGATATTTACGCGATCGATTTTGATAGGCTCCTGTTTACATAAAGAACATGTTTTTGATACGCCTTAATCGGAGCTGGAACCGATTTCAAATGGTCGAACATGTTTGAAATTTCGACGACGACACGAATCGTCGTTATTATTTTAAAATCGAATTGTTTTCTATTGTTTCCGAGTCGAAATAGCCTACGTCGTAACATTTTGAAAAAAAAATTTAATAAAATATTGGCCGGCTGGTTTGACAACGTGAAAAGAAGACCTTGACGACAGCAGCAGCAGGGGGGAAATTCGATTACGTTCGAGCTGCTGGTCTTGTCATCACTTGAACGCCAAAGTAATACAAACTATTACTTTAGCCGTTGTGTGTGCACACTATTCACGCTAGGCTGGACACACTCTCTCTCTCTCTCTAGGCGCAGTTATCCCGTTCCACTCGATGTAAAAAGCCCATGAGAAAATGAGTCGGACATCGTCAGCAAGGGGATTGTCTCACGTAACGTCGGCCGTTGCTGAGCATGAAACCTTTTCAAGGTAATAAAGAAAAAAAAAAACTATGCTGTTATTTATGAACGTTATTTTTCCTTTTCGGAACGTATTTTAGACTTACTGAAGTTTTTGAAACTATGAAAATAAAACAGACGCAGCAGTGGTGGGGATATTATTACGTCATCTAATAAATTTTGTAATCGATTGCAGCTGTCTGTACTGGCGAGTCACTCGTTGCTTTACACACTTTTCTAGGAAAATAACAAAAAGAAAATGGTGAGCACGTCTATAGAGCGTAGCAGCTGCTTTTTAGTCATGCAGCTACCAAATTGGCTATTTTGGGAAATAACAAAATAATTAATGAAAGAAAACCAGGAGCCCTATTTACTTAGCACAATGATGCTGTTCAATTCTAAGAAAGTTAAAGACAAATGAGGATTAAGATGATTTTTAAATAATGAACATACTGTACCTGATGATACCATCGTAGAAAAGTGCGCCATTTTTTGTATTGATCCAATTGGTAGAAAGAGAATCAACTCTCGACAAAATAAAAAAAAAAAGTTGTTCCGTGGAGTACTCTACTCTCTGGCTAAAAGTTATCTTGTGAAAAGAGCACAGGCGTGTGAAGAGCAAATCACGATTTAGTGCGGTCCCCAGAGTGTTGTTCTATGTGTGTCCCAACCATCAGTGAAACTAAAATGTACTACTCGACTCTTACTTGTTTCCACATCAAGTTAAGTTTTAAAAAAGAGAGAAGATGATTCTCATTACAGTCGGCAGCAGCTCGTTATTGGACTGCGTAAGTGAAAAAACCATTTCCACAAAAAAAAGATCCCGAGAGATTTCTAAGCAGAAGAAACTTGTTCCCTTTTTTTTCCCCAATATTTCAACTACTTTCTACGCCAATTAAGAAATAAGGAAAAACATTTCCCGCATAGAAATGCAACAAGAATATCACGATCGATAATAGTACCGAGAAATAAAAGAAAAGTAATAAGATTTTTGTTTTGTTTTCTCATCTCGTACATTTTGTTTGTTTTTCTTCTTGTCTTTTAAATCATCTTCTTATCGAAAACGTTACACAGAGTCAGATCATACACACCTACAAAAAGACACACTCACACATTCGGGTATTTTTGTATCATATTTAGAAGACTTGTTGTTTTTTGTGTGTGTCGGAGAGAGAACAACATATGAATAAGAGCACAAAAAATGGGGAGAAAAACCGAAAAAGAAAAAAAATTTGAAAAACATTTTTTGTGTTTCTTCACTTTTTAAAAGAAAAAAAAAAAATATCTCCTTTTTCAAAAAAAAAATTGCAGGGATTGAATCGGGGAAACAAAAAACATAAAAATTGATTTGTTTTTTTGTTGTTTTAAAAAACTGGCCTGTTGAGGAACGAGGCTGAGTTGGTGGGTGGGGGAGATTTAAATGAAAGAAATTTCTAATATGATCATAAGACAGCCACACGCACACATACACATACACATCAAAATAATATTGAAAAAAAAAAAATTATTATTATTATAAGAGAGAGAGAGAGAGAGAGAACCTGGGAGAGATAAAGAGATAAAAAATGTTTCCTTCTTCTTATATCAGAGATGAGTATGAAATATTATAAGAAATATTATAGAAAGAAATAGTAAGAGAATTTAGAGAGACAGGAGGGGGATACCGACTAGCGATTTACTCAGTGAAAATTATAATAAACCCCTCGCACAATTTGTGTGTTGTTGTTTTTATCTTATTTGATTGATAAACTATGTCTACAATTCAAACGTTCTTTGATTGAAAAATAAAAAATAAAAAAAAAAAAATAATTAAGGGCTCGAGAAATTTCTTCAAACTGCAATAAACAATTTGCACAAGTCCCAAAATATTTCGCGTGTCCCCTGCGAGACCCGACACAAAATTGAAATTTCGAATCATCGGCCGTCGTCGTAGTGATGAGTATATAATAAAGGAGAGATAGCGGCAAGAGGAAACGAGTAAGTGAGACCCAGCTGCGGTACACACAAAATGAACAATTTAAAAAAAAAATGGACACGCAAATTTTTTTAAAAGAGGAGGAACAAACGGAGAGGATGAGTATTCGTTTTTTGCGCTGCCTTTTCTTTTACTCGTGTAAAAAATAATTTAAAAAACGGTCGATCCGCTGACAAAACCAAATAGTGGAGGGGAATTTTTCTGTTAAAAAAAAAACTAATAATCATATCGTTTGAGCCGATAAGAAATTTGTGCATTGAAATAAAAACTCCTCTTTAAAAAATGAAACTGAAAAAAATCTTCCGAGTCGGGGGAGGGTTTGTGTGTGTCAAGAAACAAATACACGTGCGCATCTTTTCTTTTAAATAAAGTATATCACTCTCGAGAGTATTTCTTTTTGCTGCTATGTTTTTTTTTTGTTGTTGCGTCTGAGTAGATTCAAAATATGAGGGAGGGAGTAATTATTTGAAATCTCTTTTTAAAGAAAAAAATGAAATTGAAATTGGGCGTGGAGAGTATATAGGAGAAAGCGAAAAAGAGGAAAACGAGGTCCGTTAGGCTCTTATTTGGTATACGTTTTGTTGTTTGTTGTTGGAGCCTCGAAACGAACAAGAGACACCCAACACACAAATCCTTTGACTGTGAAAACAAAAAAGGACAAGACAAAAAATATCGGGAGTAAAATTTGAAGAAAATGGAGGAACCACTACACTAAAACTTGCCCACTCTTTTTTTTCTTTTTCTTTGTGCTTGATTTTTTTGTGTTTTCTGAAGAAAAGAAAAAAAAGAGGAGAAAGTTGAAAACTAAACTGGGCCCCATATTTTTGTTGTTTTCGTCCACCACATGTGAGAAATTTCTGTTGTGCGTTTCGGGTTTGAAATTTTTTGTTTTGTGTACGCCGCTGGTGTGTGTGTGTGTGTGAGACGACCGAACGAACGGAAGAGGAGGGGAAACGACTACTGGCCACACACTCACACACACCAAAAAAACATTCAACAATTAAAAATAAAAAAAAACGGCATCGGAGGGGGGTGGGGTTTCTTTCGGGTACTCAATTTTTGTTGTTGTTGTTTATCCTCCATTTTGTTTCGGTTTTTATTTTATTTTTTCACTTCCACCGTCCACTTCCGGGCGATTCTTCTCAATAGGGTGTGAATCTGTTGTAACTACTTCGGTACATGGCAGCCTGTGAAAAAGTCAAGAAAACCAAAAAAAAAACATAAATTAAATTTTTTTGAAATAATTAAATTTCAAATGAATTTTTTTTTATTTTACCAATTTGTTGACGGATTGCAGTTCGGCGGAATTACTAATTCCGTACGTGGGCACCGGTCCGATACTATGGCCCAAATAAGGATCAGCTCCGTAACTAAAAATTTTTAAAAACCCAACCAAATTTAAAATTGTCTTTCAAATTTAAAAAATACTAAACACAACTCACTTTGCAGGGACGGCAGCGTAGGCGGCCATTGTTGAAGGTTGGGCGGCTGCTGCGGCTCCGTAGGCACGGGCCGCCGCGTTCGCCGCAGCCGTGTAATTGGCAGCAGCGGCGGCCTGACTCAGGTAACCCGCCTGAATTTGTTGCGACGTCAACGCATTGCGCGGAAAAGGTGGGAACAAAAATAAAGAAAAAATAAAAGATGAACGCGTGTGTGCAATCGGAAACGTCAAACAAAAATTTCACTTCAATCGCGCAAGTTTTAAACAAAAGAGAAAAGTGGAGAGAGAGAGAGAAAATAGTTTTTAAAAAAAATCCATCGTGGGTCCGTGCACGAATAAAAAAAAAAGAGAAAACGCATCAACCGGCCAGTTTTCCCCCACACAAAACGCAGACAGACGACTATAAAAAAACAAAAACAAAAAAAGAGTTTTTTCTTTTTTCGATAGAAAGAAATGCAATAGAAAACTCAAGCAAAAGGGAAAACGAATAGGGGGGAAAATATTTTAAAAAAAAAACTATGTAAAAGGAATGCGGCATGTAACCCCCAGAAGGGGTTCAAAAAAGAAGAACCCAAAAAGGAGGAAACAACAAACGAATCAACAACAACAAAAATGAAAGAAGAATAAGATAATAGTATGATTCAAATATATAGGGAAAGACAACATCTCAAAATACCAAAAGACGATGGGGTCCGTGAATTTCTAAGTGTGTGAACTCTATCGACATTCCTAGACCTCCCATCGTTTTTCGTTTTGTGTTAGTTGACCAAAAAGATAAATAAGTTCATGCCTAAGCCAAAATGCAAATATATGATCCTCAATCGAAATCCAAGGAAAGAATTTAAAAAAATAATATGATGAAAGTCGACCATCAAAATTAAAAGAAAATTCTCGTTTTTGTTTTTGTCCTCCGATTTTTTGCGCTTTTTTTTGTTGTTGTTGTTATTTTTTTTTTGTTTTTTTTTTTATTGGAGCCACTTACTGTGGACTGGGAGTTGCGTGACAGTACGGATGCAAGCGACGGCGAGAGAGTTGGCGGTCGCTGAGTAGCGGCGGCCGCGGCGGCTGCTGCTGCCAGTTGCTGCTGCAGACGGACACGGAAAGGAGGACGCGAGGAGGGACGACACAAACGCCAAAATAGGACACGGACGGACGGACGGACACGGAGAGAGAGAAAAAAAAACAAACAATGTCGACGCGATAGGCAAAAGAGAAAAAAAAAAGAAAAGAAAAAAAAAATATTGAATTTCTGCGCGTGGTGGCCCACAACAACAACAACCAAAATTTAAATTTGACCGAATTAAAAATAAATATGAAATATTTTAATTGAATTAATTTTTGTTTTAGTTGAAGTCAAATATTTTTGTCATAAAAAAGTAAAAGTGAGTGATGGTAATTTGTCTTTTTCTCGCCCCCAAAATGCGCGGTCACATAACAACAAATCAATTCCCGATCCCGAAAGAAAGTATTAAAAACACACAGAGAAGCAAGACACACACACAAAAACAAGACACACAAACACGAACGCTAATTGAGTTAATGAGTAATCTACACATTTCCTAAGATGGCAGATAGATGGGGAATAAAGGAGCTTTGCGCCAGGAATCCCGCCCCTCTTATTTTGTTTGATTATCTCGACGGATTAATTATCTTAAGATGATGATGGATGTGACCCCTCCCCCAACGTCCGTGGACAACAGTCCCGGAGTATTAAAAATATTTATTAGAAACATTTACAAAGAATAAAGAGGTGATCAACGACGTAATCACTAAAACTATCCCATCATGCTCCTCTTCTTTTTTCAAATCAATTTTATTCGAATGATGAAATAATTTGACTTAAAATAAATGAAAAAGAAACTTTTACCCCATTTTGACAAATGTTGTCGTGCCGAGAATTATTTCTTAATATAATACACGCATGCGTCAATAATTAATTTAAAAATTGTTTCGATAATTTGTTAATAATCAAAAGGTAATTGGTTTGTATCAAGCTCAATCGAATAATATCAAAATCAACCCGAAAAGAAGAAGAATAATAATTTAAATAGTTTTTTTTTTTTTTTTGGTAAGGTAAAAAATGTGTGTCATTTACATAATTGTGTCCTACCTGTAGTCTGTAAGCGTCACTGGCTTGGGCTTGTGCTTGCGCTTGGACCTGAGCCATCAAATTATCGTAATACGCTCCCCTGTTAATTAAATCCAAAAAAATTAAATTTTAATTTAAAATTTAAAATTAAAAATAAACAAATAAACTTACTGAAGCGAAGCGGCAGTGAGTTGAGGTCGGGCCATAGCGGCGGCAGCAGCAGCGGCAGCAGCTGCCGGGTACGCGGAAGCCGCGGCCGCGGCTCGTTGAACGCGTCCGCGTTGAAGGGCGACGCCGCGTAAAGCAGCCGCCGCTTCCAGTCCCAAATGAAATTGGGATGACTTGAATTCTTGCTCATCTACACAAACAAAAAAATAACCAACATTAAAAAATAGTCGTTCAAAAAAATATTGACTGATGATGATGAAAATGCAAATAGTTTTTGAAAGAAAATGTAAAATTTACCGTTAGGAAGAGTAGCGGGTTTTTTGGTTTGGACTCGAGCCGTGGCATTGTTGACCTAATTTTGGTCGATGGACAATTACACAAGACACACACACACCCACGCAAAATGGTGGTGGAAGACGACGACGACGATGACAAACACAAAAAAAAAAAAAAATTCCAGGGAAAAGAGAAAGAAAAAGATGATTAGCCAGTGCGACCACCACATTCGCGCATATTCGAAACATTTAAAAAATGACCAACATCATGACAGTATTTTGTGGAAAAGAATTTGTAAACAATCACACAAGACAACAAGTTTCTTTTTTTTTTTCTACGAGTAATAATAATAATATAAAAAGGCGGTTTTATAGGGCAATAGGTGAGGAAATAATTAAAAGGTATTTTTTGAAGGATCAAACTCATTCAGAAGAGGAAGAAGACGAAAAAAAAAAGAAAGAAATGAAAAAAGACGTGCAAAATAATTAGAAAATTAACGGAAACGGAATTTCTCTGTTAATGACGATCAAAGCCTACACATTTTCTATAGCCCCCCTAGCGACACTCCCCCCCCACGCGCAAATTTTGAAATCCGAGATTTTAAAGGTTTAGAGGGGAATAACAAATTCACGCTTTTTGTTTTTAATGTTTTTTCTCTTCCATTTTGATTTCGAAGGGATGGACTAAAAAAGAAGCTACGTAAAAAAAACCGTTTGTCAGTTGCGACACGAATGTGTGAAATGATCTAAAAAATGATGTTTTGCAGAAACAACGTTTTGAAATGACTGAAAATGATAGATCAACTAACTTTATGCCAACAAACGACGACGACGTAGACGAGACGGATATTTAAATAAGAAACGGACGATTCCAAATGAAAAAATGATAACATTTTGCAAATTCACGCGCACACGCACAATTATTAAGGGACCAAAATTAGAAAAACGTTTATGTTTATGGCGGGGAATTTTGAATGTGTGTCTATCCATTTGCACGACAAAACGGAAAATGAAAAGAGTTAACACAACCGAGCTCAATGTTGGTGTTTCGGCCACAGGCAAAGTTTTTTTTTTTTTTTTGAATAGACGTACAAATTAAAAAAGAATGATTTCTCAAAAAGGAGTTAAGTTAAGTAGCAAAGGAGAGGTAGAAAATGAATTAATAGCAGCCGTTCTTTTACGTAGATAGCGGATTGACTAGCAAATAGCTCGAAGGGATGGGACCAAAAAGGATGAATGATTCATTTGAATCATCTGTGTGGTGTGGGAGTGTGTGAATTGTGTGTATAGATATACAAACATCGATCAGGAAGATTCACCAGAAGAAAAGTAAAAACATCTATCAAAATAAAAAACGTGTGAGAATACAAAGGAGGGTGCAAAAATGACTTTCCGCTAGCTTTTTTTGTTTTTTTGATGGGTTTTTTCTGGCTAAATTTTTTAAAATAAATTCACACAAAATTTCCCAAACCCCGAACGTATGGAATTGCCGCCAATCACACACACATAATCAAATGAATGAAATTTTTTAGGTTTTCTGGCACGTTCCAAGTTCCATTTTTCAATCTGAACTTTTAAAAGCGCTTCGACTACCTTTTCTCGAATTAAATTAAAATTTAAACTGAAAGCGAAAGGTTAATAATATCATCAAGTCATTAGAAATAGAATGAACAAGGATTGTGGTTAAGAAAAAAGAAATAATTCTAAGAGGGTTCAAAAATGATAAAAACAAACGTCAGGTGATGTATAGGATGGTAAAAAGGTGTCAAAGAGTAAGGCAATAAATAAATTTAAAAAAAAAAACACATTTTGAGTCAGATGGGGAGGATTTAAATTGTTGTGTTTCAAAAGTTGTTGAAGTAGAATTTGTTTTGTTTTTGAATTGCTTTGTTTTTTAAAGGGAAATCAAGATCATGCACACCTCAATTTTGCGTCCCTCAACCACGGTGCCATGAAGCTTCTCTCGTGCGCGGTCCGCATCAGCACTACTTGCGAACGTTACAAAACCGAACCCCTGCATGCCAAGACAAAATACAAAAAGAAAAAAAAAAATACAAAAAAAAATCATAATTGATCAATCAAATTAAAAATCAAATTGGAGAGAATTTTGTTTCAAGAGCGCGTTTCTTTTTTTTTTTTTTGGCAAAATAAAAAGTTGGGAAATTCCTCCTAAGGAATCAAGAGAGAGTCAGAGAGAGAGAGAGAGAGATTGTGAATGTGTTTCCAATTATTTGGTTTTTAAATTTAAAAAAAAAAAGACTTTCAGACGAACGAATCAACAACACCCAGAAGGCTTGTAGGGGGGAAATTGTGTTGTTGTGTGTGTACAAATATATATATCAAACATCAGACAACAGACTAATAATAATAATAATAAAATAGTTAAGATTTCCAATCCAAATAAATCAAGGGGCATATCGTTCTCCAAGAAAAAAAAAAATATTTTGTTTGTGTTTTTTTCTGCAATTCCCAGACCAAAGGGAAATGTTTGGCCCTTTTTCAAAAACACACACAGACACACACACATACATATAAATATAAATATCGATTGATTTTTGGCCAACAGTCAAAGTAGCACAGCAGCAGCAGCAGCAGTAGAGAGACAGAAGAAGGATTTGTGTAATATAATAAATATGCCCAGCATTCGATACCACAAGTTTCCACCATAAGGCAAAGGAAGGGAGAATGAATTTAAAAAACCAAAAACTAAAAAAAATAATATATACGTAACAGTGTATGTGTTGTTTTTGTTGATTTCGACAGACTTTTTTTTAGTTTTTCTTTGTGTGTTCCGAGGAGAAAAAAGGCAAACTGATCATATCATTTCCATTCGCATGTATAGAGACAAATATCAAAAACATCAGGCACCATATCACATGCCCCCAATCCTATCTCTCTCTTTTTCTATAAAGATCAATTTTTCAATTAAACAACAACAACAACATTGAAGCTCTTTATTGCGTGTTGTTTTGTGCCCCTCTCTCTCGTCTTCCTCCTCCCCCATCGATACGAGTTGTGTTGTTGTTGTCTAAAGTCTCTAGACACACACACAACAATACAACAACAACAACCCGAATAATATAAATAGCATGTGGAATGACTTTTCTTTCCCTTTTCTTGTTCTCTCTCTCTTATGGGGAAAAAAAATCAATACAACAGTCGTCGGTCGTCATAGAGAGAGAGAGAAAAAGAAAATGTATAAAGTGGGCGGAGAGAGTAAGGATGATGATCATCTGCATGCGCCGGTGTCTGCTCGTGAAAGAAGAGATTGAGGGAAAGGAAGTAAAAAAAAAAAAGAGGATCGATAAAATGGTGAGGAAGCGCCATGAAAGGATCGACCGAAACGTCGGCGAAAAACAGAAAATGGATAAATGGATTATTATTATTTCACGACGATCCCACGCAGAAAATAAATCATAAATGCAAATAGGAAACAATCAATAAAAGAAAAAACGAAAGAAATTTGTTACGGAATCCCAATTGTAAGTGCGGATGTCCCCACGGCTAATTCAAACAACGTGAACACAAAACAAAACTTGGGCGCAAACATTTGTACACAAAAGGTCTCTCTCTGTGTTTAATTCGTGTAGACTGACGCTCGCATTCCAAATTGATTTCTAGAATGAATCGTATCACATTTCCGATTTTTTTTGGTTTTAGTTTCAAAAATATGGATCTAAAATCTAAATAAATTAAGCCTTTCTTTTGAATTTTCTGGCGGGAATAAAAACGGGAAATGGATTAAATAGGGGGGTGGGGATAATAACCCAGCAGCCAATATATATACCCCCAGCAAACCACATGTCACCATAACACAACCGAAATGTTTTGAAATAGAGGGGGCGGGGGTCTGTTTCCAAAAGAAAGAAAGAAAAAAAGCTTTCGAAATAAATCAAATAATTCAAACCAAATATAGTATACATACGCACACGGACTAAAAATTGTTCAATCAAATTTGTATAACTTTTTTTAAAAAAACGACTTGTTCTTTCGGTGAAATTAAAAAGACACGAATTTTTAAAATATAGACAGAGAGAGAGAGAGAAAACCGACAGTGGTGTGCAAGAGCAAGTAGCAAATAAGTATAGCTGGAGGGGGTTATATGTTACCCAGTTATTATATACCACATACGGACAATATGCTCATCAAAAATGCTCTTTTTTCAAAACTTTGTTTTTCATGATTTTTAAATGATACAATTGAGGATGGGGGGCTCTACTAAACAACTTTTGTGTAACTTTTCGTGTGTTCTTTTGTCTTTTTTTTTCCAATAAAAAAAAAACAAAGAAATATATGTACAGGAAGAGAGAAAAAAATAATTGGGGATTGGATATTTGATTTGAGAAAAAAGAGAGAGAGAGATAGATAAGAGAGAGAGAGAGTGAGCCAAAGAGCCGTGCATCACCAAATTCATATCACCATTACACGGGGAGATCGAAAAAATACCTGTCTCATCAACGGTCAAATTGCACACAGACCATCGACACACAACTGGCGCAAGTTGTGTAACCTTCTTTATTTTGCGTGTGTGTGTGTCTCTCTTTCTGTTTGTTTTTTTGTATTTCTTTTTTATTTTCTGTTTAAATTTCATCACAGATTTTTGGTTCTCATTTTGATTGTTGCACAGCCTTGTGGGGGAGGGCCTATAAAAATAATACAATACAGAAGAAAAACGGAATTGTTTTTTTTTTTTGTTGTTGTTGTTGTGTGTAGTAGGTTTTCCCCTCGCTTTTCATCATCAATAAGAATCAAAAGTTAAACATATTATTATTATTATTACAATAATAGTCTCTCTCTCTTCCCCCCCAACAAAGTTTGTGTGTGTGTGTTTGTGTTGGCCCAAGGAGAAGAGAGACACAATAATATAAGAAAAAGCTAATAATTCTCGGGTACACACACACACAGAAAACAAACTTTTCTGCTCTTTGTGTGTAAGTAAATAAAAAATAAAAAATCGATCTGCGTGTTTTTCTCGTTTTTTTCGTTTTTACCTTAGATCCGCGTTCGTTAAAGATGATTTCCACGTCGAGGATGGGCCCAAATTGCTGTAAACATATCAATCGAAAAGAAAGAAAGAAAAAGAATAATGATTATTATTAGAAATAAAAAGAAATGTGACAATCAAAGACTTTCATCAAAAGGATGTGATTCACTTTTGCCCCCTCAACTCATTATTAATGAGAAAGATCCACCCAAGGGAGAGAAGATAACCATCGATCAATAACATAACCCATCAAGCAAAAACCATTCTTTTCCCTCATCTCTTCCGTCTATCTTTAAAGGAGATATTGCCGGGACGGATCCATCCAGCCCCAAACAACTGCATCTCCCGGAAGTTATTGATCTTTGTCGTAGTTGTGTTTTTGTTACGTGCGACTTGATTTTTACATACCCCGAACATGGCCCTAAGATCAGGATCCCTGAAGCGGAACGGGATGTTGGAGACGTGAAGTCGTTTGGGCATCTCCTTGGGCGACGATGAACCTCCGGCAACGCTTCCGGCTCCACTAGTTTGAACGACAACTCCAGATCCTACGACCGATGACGATGATCCTCCCGATGACAAGTCAATAGTTGTGATCATTCCAGTTGTTGGTGTCGTGTTGCTCGATGAGACTGAACAGCCCGTATTGGTGGCAGCAGCCACGGCCTGAGCGGCAGCCGCTGCGGCCGCCACACAACCGCTAGGATCGCCATTGACATCGTTGACCGTCATCACATCCTGTTGTTGTTGTTGCTGTTGTTGTTGGCTAGCTCCCAGCTGATGCGACAAGTTCAATCCGAACGCGGCATTCAATTCAGCCTGAAAGTTGAAATAGATCAGGTCACCGTTACGTGATGGCGCCACTACCAATCATCAATTGTGGATTTCATACGTGTTCAATTAGTGGTCGACTGGTTGGTTACAACAAGTTCACTAGACACACAATAGGAACAACCCCGAAAAAGTGAGAGATAGCACTAGAGTGTTTGTTACTTACAGCAAGTGAAGATTGATCGATGCCTCCAAGACTGAGAGCAGCTGCAGCTCCGCCGGAAAGACTGTCTAGGGCGGCAGCCACTGCGGCTTGAGAGCCAAGTGACGGCACTCCTACTGACCCTGATGATAGGACGCAGCTCGTGGACGTTGAAGTATTACAGGAACTGGTAGAGGCCATGGTCATGGCCATTGATCCATTGGCATCGTCTTTCTCCATTTTCAAACCGCAATTCGGTCCTACTCCGACGTTGTTAGGTCCGCTGGTTGGTACGGCAACACCGGCCGCTTGGGCAGCGGCTTGAGCGGCCGCCTGAGCAGCCGCTTGAGCCAATGCCGCTGCATCACCTCCGCCCTGTCCGTACTGGGCATAGGGCGGAGCCAATCCGGCCTGCACCATGTGCTATCAAATGAAATATCAAAAAAGAAAATTAGTTTTTTTTTCTCACACACATACGACACTGTCAGGTAATATCAAGGAGGTACAACAACTTTTTTTCAATTTTAAATTTGACACTTGACAAAAAAACGAAAGAAAGAAAATGGAGGAGTGTGTGTGTATATGGCGCCGACATTGCGCCGCCGGTTTCATGTTGGACTGACTTTTGAACCTCCAAGTTTATTTCCTCCCAGTGGGTGGATCTAAGTGGGTGGTAGAGAGAGAAATTCGATTCCGGCTGCCATCGATCGACCATTGCGTCTCGGAACTTTTTTTTTCTTTCCTTCCTTCCCAACATCCTACCAATTCCTACTTGGCCTCTTCTTCTTATTTATTTTTTTGGGGGGCACAATTAAATTAAAAGCAACACACATAGAAAATGGCATCCCGCAAGTTCCGAAAATTGAAGATACATTTTTTCCCGAGTGTGTCTGTCTGTCTGTCTGTACATATTCCTTTATGGCGCATTGCCGGGAGACCAACACACAGTGTTATATAGTATGTGTGTGTGTGACCCATCCATCCGTCATCAAACTGAGGGGGGGGGGGGGGGGGGGGGGGGGGGGGGGGGGGGGGGGGGGGGGGGGGGGGTAGTGGGGCTGGATAGAGAAGGAAGGGGGGAAAGAGAAATGGCGGCGACGACGACGACGACGACGACGACGACGACGACGGCGGATCAATAAAGTTCATGGAGCGGATGGGTAGAGAGTTGTGGAGGGAGAAGAAGAAGATGTGAGTGTTCAGTACACACACACACTGGCCGTTATTCTCTTTACTTTTGCTCTCTCTCTCTCTCTTATTTTGGATGACTTCCAGATGTGTTTTTTGTGTCTGTATGCTCCTTCTTAACACACACACCCACGAGGTCTAAATTTAAAAAAGGAGGAACCCCAGCCCTAAAGTTGTAAAAAAAAATAAATAAAAAGAAGAAGGTCTCCTCCCGCGTCTCCGGTAGCCATGGACCACATGGACACATGCACATCTGGAGCGCTGCTATTCATCGTCACGGGGCACAAGAACAAGAAAGAAGAATCTGTGTGGGAGAGCAGTCTCTCCCTCTCCTTGTTGAAAAACACCACATTCTATTTATAAAAAATACCAGGCGAACAATTTCCAAGGAAAGAAAAGTCAGTCAGAGCTTGTTACACAGGATCTGGTTCGTTATGAACGGACATCTCCTCATTCTACCCCACTCCAACCAAAAAAAAAAAAAAAGCAATAAGCCTCCCACATTGAGGGCAGGAAGCTACCGATTGATTGAGTCAACGACGATGACGCCATGACGACGAAAAAATATAAGTTTCAAACAGAAAAAAAAAATGTCTTTATTACCTACTCCCCCCCCCCTAGTTCACTGAGAAGAAAAGAGATTTGCTGTGCAATATATCTAGCGTACAAAGATGAAGAAAATAAAATAAAAAAAGCAGAGCAGATGTTTCCATCCGTTTTTTTTCCTTCCCCCTCTCACCCAATTCCCCTCCTGGTTCCTTTTGACCAAAAAGCTACTCTGGGTATATACTTTTTGTGTTGTTGGGTGTCCCAGAGTGTTTTACTGGAACAGTTCCAGATGTACACACACACACACACATGACCCAAGAAAGATCCAAACACACAAATTTTCTGTTCTTGCCTAAAAATAGTTTCAGTGGTGTTGCACAAGGCAAAACTAAATATAAATTTACTTTGAGAGAAGGGGAGGAGGAGGTAAGAAGTGAAGAAGAAAGAGAAAATTCACCGGATAGTAGACTCCTTGCGGAGGAAGGAAGAATGCTCCGGCGCTCCACAGTTTGGCGGCTGTTGGGGGTTACGTGTGTTCCAAAAATTCAAACAAACCTCACACACTTTTTCGGTTTGATTTCGTTTTCTTTTTAAAAAACGATTTTGATTTAAAAAAACAAATTTCGAACGTTTAAAAAAAAGGGAAATAATTTCGTTCTTTAAATCACAGCACAGAGAGTGAACACTCGTAAAAAGGAACTTTGAAAAAAATGACGCGGGATTTCTTTTAATGGTGACGATAAAAACAGCGTTTGACCACGAGTGAGAGAGAAAATCTAGAGCAAAGGCAAAACAACACCACACCACTCAAAAGGACATGGAAGCATGTCTCTCTATAAACCAGCCACCTTCAACTACTACGACTCTTGTGCTAGTTGGGCAGCTATTTCTTCTTCCTGTGTTTGAGCATGCGCTCAATAGACTCCTCCCACCCACCAATCTGTTGGGTCTATAGATCCTGTTCCGATCGAGTGAGGCCATCGCCATTTAAACGCCATCTATTGCTCGCATTGTTAACTGATCTAGACGTGGGAAAACTGGCGAAACGATCCCTACTCTACACTTTTCCATTTACGTACCACTTCCTAAGGGACAACCCCCCCCCTCCCTAGAGGAATCAAAACAGCTGCCCGTCATTAACACCCGAATGATTCTTTTAACAACCTTGTTTTTTTTTATTCTTTTAAGTTTATTGAGATACAATTGTACTACTAACATGTGCGTTTCTCTCTCTATCTAATCGTTAGTATGTGACTGGCGGTGAAAAAAAAAACGTCTGGGAAATGAAGGTCAAATCAACGATTTCTGGCGAGAAATGTGCCACTCTCTTTCGAACTGCAATTCATTTAAAGATAATTCAATACAACTAGGACGAAAGACTTTTTCGTGAGAGGGGAGGAAAACAAAGAGCTCCGCTGACTGGCACTGCATAATGACCGTTATTGATCCACCAAACTACACACCAAATCCCTCGCACGGACGCATTGGCAAAGAGCTCAACCAAGTTGATGCAGAGAAAATTGCCTTTCCTTTATTTAACGAAAAAAAAAGAGCTTTAAATAAATCTAATCTCTTATGCCCTTATATATTTCTTTAAAAAAAAACAAAATCGGTAAAAGAAGATCGTGAAATCTGATGTTAATAAATGGAAGCCTTGTTGCCGACATGAAAGGAATTAAAGAAATCAAACGAAAGCGATTAGAAGAACATTGGGAAAGAATCCCGGAACAAAATAAACGGGACACTACTTAAAAAAAAAACGAAAAAGGTACGATATCAAAGTCTTCAAGATCAAAAAGGCTATCGGGAAAAAAAAAACACAAAAATCAGCAAGCTGTTTTCCTTGGTCAGCGATCGATTTGACACACAAAGAACCCCCCCCCCCATCGGCGAAGAAATGTTTGGTTTGAATCCTGACATCTAGCGGTGGAGAAATGAAACATTGGCAAGAGAATGGAAAATTGTCCGCTAGGTGTCGAAAAACGTGGTCACAAAAACAAAAAGAAAATCGTTCAAAGGAAAATGGGATAAAGTTGTTTCACGATTCGAATTCCAATGCACTTAAAATTCAATAACAAAAATAAAAGAATAAAACCGGTAGCTCAATCAAATAATCAAAATCAAATAATCAAATGATACCGACAAAAAAAAAAATGCCAATGAAAAAGCACGTGGTTCACGAACCAGATAGTAGACATTCCAAAACGAAAGGAATTTCTTTAATAACACGACAGCACGTGTTCCAAAAATCAAATCGCTCGAGGCAAATTAACGACATGAATAATGAAAACCGGTTATTTTAAAAAGAACTCACCCAAATGTCGTGATCGATATCGATCCAATCATCGTTTATATCCTGTCTAAGTTTAGCTTTGTAACTAAAGTAGCCGATTTGCTGCCATCGGTCCATAGTGCAACACGTTTCAAACATGGTCAACGTGGTGGTCGTCATGATGGCGGTGGCAGTAGATGATGAGGGCGACATTGGAAGGAAAATAACACGACCACCTTCGAAGACGCTTCACTGACCACAAACCAATTTTACTGCTGATCTCTTCAATCTTTGCTCATCTCTTTACCCATTCCCCCTTTGTTTGTTTTAGACGAATGAGAATCGTAGCCTAATGACTTATGATTGGTCTGTTAGGGGGGTTGACTTGTGGGTGACGAAATGCCTCCTGGGGTTAAGTGGGTGAAAAAGTCGTTGAGTATCGAAATTCAATTAAAGCACGTGGTCGAGACCTAATTCAATTAATTGATATCAATTTTATACTAATTAACGCAGAAAAATGTGATTCATTTAGATTGAACAGTTCAAATTCCCCCTATGGACCACGTGTGTCTCGTGTTTGACGAAATCGTTGCAAAAATTTGGCCATTTAAAAAAAAAAATGTCGATTTTTAAATTTTTTTTTAAATAAAACAAAAGCGTGGTGGTTAAAAATCGACAACAAAGATGGCGGCCGGAGACCATTATCTCTCTCGTTCAAACGAGGCCTTGTGTGTTTGTCTCGAGAGTTCTTCTTCTCTCTCGGGAATTGTGCGTGAACAAACAAAACAAAACGAAGCTCAGAGAGCAGCAGCACAGACAAAAGAGAGGCGTAGAAAGAGGGAAGGAAAAAAACATGAAACGGGAGCAAAAATTCACGAGAAAAGCCGATTCCATTATTCAAATTGAAAAGATCATGTTATAAAAGAGAAGGGATTTCAAACGAAAAAAAAAAAGGAATTTGTGTGTGCATTATGTGAGGCTCCGTCATCGATCGATACTTAGACACACACACAGGATATACACAAGAAAATCGTTTGAATTATTGAACGCCATTTTGGACGAGAGAAAAACGTTTTGTTGTTATGAAAAACATTTGATATTTATGTTGTACACCCAAGGATGTTCTTGTTAAATATGCATTCACGATGTCTTTTGTAAATCGGCCGGAATTAGACAAGAGTGGGAATCCATCATCAAGCCAAACGGGAAGAAAAGGCAGCAAATTGATGGCGTTTTGAACACAAGAGAGACTCGTCAATTTGAATAAATAGACCACACCACCGAAACTCTTGTACATACGTTTTTTTTACCCGCAGCCAGCCAGCAGCAGCTGGAAATCCTATTTTTGTGTCGCTGACAATCTTCTTTTTTAAAAAAAAAACTATTAAAAAAGAAACTGACTTTCTGGTGTGCTATCCTATTTAAGGCTACGTCAATATTCATCAGTCCCGGAAAACGGGATAAATTCCAAGGCGCGAAATTCGAAAAACAGTTAGTCGGCCTTGACCAAAAGAGCGTTATGTGTTCGACCCGAATGATTTTTAAAAGAAAAAAAATTTCGAAAGAAAAAACAAACGAGGCGTCCATTTTTAAATGGCCGACCAGGAACAGCTATCCTGGGCTATTTCTTTTGTGTATCTTTTGCGGCTGGCTTCCTATTGGACGACGGGGAAATAGTGTCTACGTCGTCAGGATTTATGAAACGACGACGACGACGACGCTGTTGCCCTCCTTTTTTCCCCTTTCGAATTGGATGTGAGAACAGCGGCAGCAGCCGAGAAAGGAGACGACAAGATGAGAAGGCAAAAAACCGACCGACCCCAGCTGTTGTCTCACACACAACAACTCCCGAACCGAAGAAGCTTCTCCACCCCACATTGTAGTACGTGTGTCCGCCGGGCAGAAGATTCCTTCTCTTCACCATAAAAAAAAAAAAAAACATTTCTTTTTATTCTTTTCTTAAAATGTTATTTTTTTCCCGTTCAGGCAGTGTTGCATAAGCAAATAGAAAAACAGAAACGAAATTCTGTGGACAAACACGAAAATGGTCTGCGATTTATAAAAATGAGAGAAAAAAAGTTGCAAAAATCAACAATAAAGTCCATATTTGACGATCGATCTTGACGGGCTGCTAAATGTTTTGGTTGTGTGACGTCAGAGATGATTGATTCCGATTCGAACGACGACCTTTTAACCCCTATCTATACGGATGACTGCTGTTACTAGACACGAGAACTCTCGTGTCAACCGTACAGTTGTATAAGAGATTTAGCCCCATGGTAACGGCTCTCTTCCAATTGGCCGAGACGAAATATACAACACGACGGTAAAAAAGGAGGAAAAAAGGAAACATCGAATCGCTAACCTCCGTGATCTTTAGACGACGCCAATCGATAGCATCCTCTCCTCCTACTCTTCTGATATGTATTACACGTCACGCACGTAACAATCCCGCCCGTTCTATTATTGGAAAATCCTGCGACCGACTTAATCACTCCGCGAGAGTGGAAAGTTCTTCCAACAAACGATACAATTGAAACTTTTTTCCAACAACAAAGTAACTGTGGTGTTACAAGCGAATTACATCATCAATTTGTAGTGAGAAAAACAAATGTTGAATCAAAATCTTGTGGGTTTTAGGATGATTGTGTCTGTAAGAAAGAAATCAGATATCACATTACAGAGTGAGGCAGCTCAAAAGTTAGTTCCGTATCAGACTGGGTATCGTCGAGGGAACGACACGGAAACAAGAAGCTACGAAAGAGATCCTCCCAGTCGTAATGAAAGTCACTCTTGACGTCAATCAACCTTGAAGCAAGAAATGTTGAGCTGGCAGGCAATGCATTTTGCAAGAGGCTCTGTCTGTCAACAATCAACATCAGCTTCCAATTTGGTCTAGGGGGGCCATTGACATGAAGGAGCTTTAGTGTGTGGTAAGGATAGACTGGCAGTCTCAGCCTCTTGAATGGGCCAGACTTGCTGTTTGTGAGTGCTCGTGCCAGTCAACTTGATTTGTTTCTGCTACAAATAGAAAAGAGGGGGGTGAGTGCTTTCAAACACATACACAACTACTGCCGTTTTGAAAAGTGTAACAGAGTCACACTTTCTCTCTTTTCGTTTGAAGACCTGAACAAACAGCATAAACCGTAATCACAGAAACACACAAAACTAGCCTTTAGGACCGGGGCAGGAAAAGCAAACAAAGAGCCTTGAAGGAAGAGAAAAAAAAAACCTGTGTGGGAGGTTGAGGTGTTGTCGAACACAAACACACCCTAAACATACACCAGCGGCTAGAGAGAAAAGATTTAAAACAGATTTACTTTTAAAACAAGTTTGTTTGATTTGGTGTAACGCATTGTACTTACCGAGTTACCGTCAGTGAAACTGCCGCTAATTGTGATGATGGGTTGCAATTCGATAGATGATGCCTCGACGATGCTGTTATTTTCAGTGGTGGAAGTCATTTCATTATTTGTTGGTTCTTCCATTTGCAATGAAATGCTCATCATTTCTGAATCGCTGTTGCTACTGCACTGCTCTGATTGCTTGGCTGCTTTTTCACTCATGCTGTTGCCACCACCATTGTTGTTGATACTGTTATTGTGCGCTGTTGTTGGCAGAGCTGCTATGGAGGCCGCCATTATACAACACCACCACCACCCCCAAAAGACACTCGTAAAACACACACACACACTAATATATAAGCAGCCCTGTGTGCGCTCGGTGGTGAGAAGAACGTTTTGTTTACGTTTGTTGTTGACGGGGTTGGGTTTATATATTGGGGTGGTTTAGTAGGCGCCAATCTTCCAGATGAAACAAATGACAAACTCGATCCGCCAAAATCGTCGACTGCTGTCTGCTAGAAAATGGCATTCAAAAGAAAAAAAGAATGTTGTGAAACAAACATTGGAAATTTCATTGGAAGAATGCCATGGCTGAAAACTGCAATTTTATATACTCTTGTGTAAAAAAAAGAGTGACGTACGTAAATACATTTATTTGAGTAGTACCTAGCTACAAACACACTGCAAAAGTGCACGCCCAAGTATATATGGAATTGATGACGCTCTAGGCCAACATACCACTCACATTATTATTATTATTATATATACGCGAGAATATTATGGACCAACGGTTCACTGACTTTGTTTTGTGCGATAAAAATCTGTTACTACGCGTCGTACACCGGACATCCACCAGGCATCAGGGTGTGGAACCGTTGGTGAATAATTTAACAACACAGACGTCAACTGCATCGATTTTAAACAAATCGAATTGCTATAGTGCTATATCTCTACATGTTTTATATATAAATAGAAGTAAAAAAAAGGAAACAGACCCAGATGCGTAGATGATTTATATAGAACGCTAAAAATGTCTGCCGACACCGTCTACGTGTGACGAATGACTTTTGAATTCCTCTTAAACATTTGGACACATTATTACGACGAACTGAGAATGAAAAGGAAACGAGGAGTGATGATGAAATTTTGTCCTCTAACGCCCTTTATCCTCAAAAAAAGTATCTCTCCCAATTTTTATAAATACATATACTCTGTGAGGCTGGCTGTCATGTTTATTTTTTTACGTTCCTAAATAATGTGTGCTACTCGTATCTCTTTTTGAGCTGGGGAATGAACTCAATTCGGTCTCTATAGAATTTTCAATTTCCAAATGGAACAGTGAAGCTTTAGAGAACGACGACGAGCCTCAATGTGTGTATATATACGTTCAACCATGTGCAGTCGGCAGTGAACGAACCCAGTGCTGCGTGACGACACTCGCAAAAGAAAAATAGCTTTCATAGCCCCTTTTTTTTTTGTCTTTTTTTTTCTACATATACAGAGTCAAACCACAAGAGCACACGACACCGTCTTCTAAAATAAAAACCGCACAAAGTGAAGACCTGAAAAAGTCGTCTGCTGGCAGACTTTTCTTATTCTTATTATTAGACTCTTAACTAATGATGATGTGGTTTATTATTGCACGAAAAAATAAAAAAAAACTAGTTCATTTCAAAGAGTTCCCATTTTGAGTAGATCATCAATTTGTGCCGAGGTTTTCCTTTTAAATTGATTGCCGTTCATTATGTGTACGTGCACATAATCTGTCAAAAGAAAACACGACGGTAGAGTCGGCTGTCGTTGTTGACCAAAGGCAAACAAAACATCCAGGATAGTATAGTTTTCATTCTATATACAATGAAAACCATTAGGTTAATGGACGACGATGTACTACTGTCTCTTAAACAAACGTATACAGGAATTAGCTTTCTGGATTTATTAGTAAAATTTCGATTACACAAGTTGAAACAAATGGAACGTCATTTTCAGTTGGAAACTTTTGACAGACTTGAAATAATTGATTGCTCAACTGTGTCTCGTATATAATTAACATCTGTGTGTGTCGACTTGTCCGAAATAGAAAAGTAGAGCACAAAAACATTTTTTTGAAAATATTTCTTTCCTTTTTTCATGTCCCCAGAGACTTTTGGTATAGTAGTCTGATCTAATCATCTATCGGTTGTCGATATTGTAGACATATCTATCTATTCATCTGCGTGCTGGGGGATGTATGTTTTTGAAGAAGAGGGAGCCGAGAATAAAGAAAGAGAAATGGCGTCTCTCTCCGACGGCGTCGCCTGGACACGGCAGGGCGACGCCATCCACACACACACACGCGAAAATAAAAAAATTTTCTTTCTTTCACAAATTTTCCCTTTTTTTAAATTTTATTTCAAGTTTCGCTCGGTTGAATTTTTCACGCAATTTACAACAAATTTCCCTTTTTTTTCAAAAAAAATTACCCTGTGTTCTTTACTGAAAATATCAACGAGGAAAAATATATAAAATTTTCTTCTCTCGCTTGCTGGCTCGATTTTCTCAAGGATTACAACACTCCAGTTGGCCGGAAGTCGTAACAACACACATGGCCAATCTTGCGGATCCTTAGCCGACAGACAAGAGACACCCACTGGGGTAGTACAAATCCCTCCCCCGAAAAAAAAAAGAAATAAAAAACTACCAATATATTTCACTCACTTTTTAGTGTGCGGAGGAGGCCGGGATTTTCCAGTCCGTTAAAAAACCAAACTAAAAATATCTCTTTTTTTTTTTAAATATGTAGAATATGTGTGTTGTTGTTGTTGTTGTACAAAATATCCTAGGGTTTGCAAACACACACACACACAGAGAAACACACAGAGAGAAAAATGGTGTAGTAGCCAAAAAAAAGTGTGAGGGAATTTCAAATGACGCACGTCCTTTCGGCTCGGCAGCAACACCCTCGACTGAGCGCAATTCACGTCCGTATCGCCATCCTGTACAACTTTTCAAGCTCCTCCCCGTTTGCCCCATGTCTCCTCCCTTGGCACTTCAAACCGAAAAGGGTCGACCTAACGGTACATTTCCTCCTTTCGGGAGAAAATGGAACCGACAACGAAACGCTGCGCTTGCGCACAGGAATGGGAGGAAAAACTAAACTCAAAAACTTTAGGTCACTACACACAAGAGTTTTCGATGAGGGTTCCTGCGGTAGATATTCTTCCTTCAGGGCATATTATTTCGAGGTATCAAACACGCATGTGTGTATAGTGTCGGTATTATATTTTTCCAGCGCTTCTACAAGAGAGAGAGAAAAAACCCCTAAGACGAAATAGAAAAAGGGGGGAAAAGAAAACACTGGCGGAATGAGCAATGAAACAAGTGATGAAACGTGACAATTACGACACACTCGTAATCTTCTTTTTTCTTTTCAAAGAGTTTCACAGTTTGAAGACGCATGTCGACTCAATGTCTCTTCCAGTCGGGCACACCACGGGTGAAATTCTGTTTAAAAAAAAAAGAAAAAAAAACAAACACATTATGCATTTTGACTATTTTTTTAAAAGGGGATTTTTAGTTACCACAAGATTTCAACGTTGACTTGGAGTGGCGGATCAATGCGGTGGCCAACTGGATGGCTTCCACGCTGGATGAAGCTGGAGATCGGACAGAGTCGACGACGGCCTTGTAATTCCACGGTTGAGAGGCCAGTAAGGCGAACTGGGCGGGCGGAAGTGATCGCTGACACGAGCGCATCAGTTGCGTGAGACAGGCGAAAATTCGATTCTTGGTCGTCGACCCATCGCCGCTTCGCATTGTCCAATTGACCAACGTATACCACAAGTGTTCCAGTAAGCAATTCTTCTCCTGGACGCAATAACGGTTCTGCTGCTGTTGTGGTTGTTGTTGGTTCATTGAGTCTACACCACCACGTCTGTCGTCATTTTCCATTGAAGGATCGATAACTAGACGTCGACTGGTTGCGGTAGAGCCAGCGACGTCTGTTTCAGGAGACGAATCATCTCGTAATAGCCATTGGAGCAGCTGGAGGATGACATCCAAAGATTCGGCAGCATCTCCTTCGATTCCGACTAAACCAGCCGTCAATTTTCTGCTGAGACGGGCCATAGAAACACGAACAGGAGAAATGACCTATTAAACAGAAAATGGAGGGAAACAATAGAGCCACAAAAATAAAACAGCCAAATCATCAGAAAAACCCTCCAAGACATTGCTGAATATAGACATCCCATGCTACTACTACAGTCTACACAACATATGGATCAATGATTTGGGGGTTAGTCCGACACAAACGCCACTCGTATTGTTGTCGGTACTACAACAACAAAACAGAGTAGTACACTACACAGTGTGCAGTAACAGCTGGCTCTGCGCTCCATTCTTTCCCATTATAAAAGCTCCTCCTACTCCTACTCCTACACACAGTCGTTTTATTCACGTAACCCTTCGTTCGTTTTGGCAGCGCTTAAACAACAACAACTTTGATAATGATAAATCAATGATGAACGCAGCCCGTTATGTAACGCAAAAAAAGTTATTTCAAATCGTCGTCCATCATCATCGTCCTTTTAAAAACTGGATGACAAAAGAATTTAATCTAGTCGTCAACACAATAGATAACTCTGCTGATCCGGCTAGCAGTTCGGATGATGACTAAATGTTACATTTTGTGTGTTCGTTTGTTGGATGATGATGTGTCCTCCTATTCTTTTGTGTTGTTGTCCGTCCCCCTGATATTTTACTATGAAGAAAAGAAACTGGGCGAAAAGCCAAGACGGAAGAAGAAGATAACTATTGTGTGTGTGTGTGTGTGTGTGTGTGTGTGCAGCTTATGACGGACGATGAGGGCACAGTACAGTACACACACTTACTTTCTTATTCGCTCTATCCATCCATCCATCTAGTGAAGTAAAAAATATAAAAAAAAAAGAATCCCCCGGTTCGTTCAGGCGAGAGAATTTTCACCACCCTCGATCCTCTCTCTCATCCAAGCAGAGCGACGTTGGCATTATTGGCCTCCGCCCTCGGCGCTGGGGTGTAAAAGGGTAGCTCCCCCACTTTCACTCTCCTACAACCCCCAGTTGAAGAGGAGCAAAGATAAGAGAGAAGTCCGTCTCTAGTATCGATTTGTTCGTTCAGCAGCTTCGTATTTAGAATCCCCCCAGTAAAATCGGCCACAGGGATGAAAGACGAGAAGAAAAAAGAGTTTTTGAATCGAAAAAAAAGTCTTGGGTCTATCGAGAGTAGGAAAACTTGACACACAAAGTGTCTCTTCAGAAAACTTTTGTTGGGGACAAACATTTGTGAATAGTCAGCGGATGAGTAGATAAATATCAATACGTCGTACATGTACAGTTTGAGACTGACCTTTAGACTGTTGTGTAAATGATGGAAAGCGGCCATGGCCGCCACTAATTGTGCCACATTTCTCCAGACTGGAAGTTCATCTCGTCGATAAATCTCGTCGACAAATTCAATGAAATTTCCATTTTCCATCACAATTTGGTAGAGTACTGCACAAATGAATAAAAAAAAACTTTTTGATGATTACATTCATGCTTTGAATAAGTAATTTAACATCGTCTCCCCACTACACCAGAAGGGGGAAATTATAATACCACGAGACGTAGGGGAACAAGTCGTTTCGGTTACAGACAAGAGGACCATCTCGAGGTAGCGGCAACTCCAAGACCAAAGATCCATCGCGCCCAATTTCACCTACATAACCATCACGCCAACCCCCAGCCGAAATAGAAAGTACATACACATTAGTAGAAGAAGGTCATTACTATCAATTATTCACGCACAACTTGGGGCTAGTTAGTGGAATCTAACTACTTTCTTCCTCTTCATGCATTTCCCCAAAGTTAAAGTTAGACAACAGCAACAACATACGAACAAAAGAAAAGGGGGAATAAAAAAATCGATCGGGTGCTCTTCTATTATTATCATAAAGGGGAAAAGATCGATCGATAAAGCTGTACAGACACACAACTACTACCCCAAACTAAAAGGGATTTTCCAGCTTCTGTTTTTCCCTAGAAAAAAGAAGAAGAAGAAAAAGTTTATAATGGGAACACACAAATAAAAGGAAAGAGAATCCGGAGGAATCGATTGGATATCCAATGAGGCAACACAAAAAAAGAGACACACAAAAAAAATCTTTTGCTTCAGGAAGAAAAACGATCATCATAAAAAACGGAATGACAAGTCATCATCATCACCTGGTGTTGGCCAAAGCGAACAGAACGAGGCAGAAAAGAGACGAGAGCAGAAACGACAGCAGGATCTCTCCAAGCAGAAATCGAATCGTCCGAAATGACAGCATCCGCCACTGGCCCGGAGCGTTGACGACTTGATGACGACAAGCGACAGAGCAGACGTAAAGCTCCTATTAATCGAGCTGAGAGATTGAGACAGAGTAGATTATGTTCACATAGAAAAGGGGGGATAGGTGGGACACAGAGCAAATATGTACTAGTAATGCTGTAAATAATTGTATTACAGTAATTGTCATCAGTGACGTCTGTCAGACGTAGGAATCGCGGGATGTTGTACTTGATCATACGGCCAATGGCCACTCTCATTGCCTCGTTTTTATCGGCCACTCGTTCCAAAACGGATGCAACACAGCAGCTGACGTTGGCATCTTCGTGAAAGGCTAAATCCTAAAACGAAATAAGAGATAAACAAATAACATCCTCCCTTCCGGAAATGAGACAAGTCTGACGAGAAAAAAAAAAAAAACTTACGAAAATGCTCAAAAGTAAAACATCGTCGGATCTTTCCAAGCACAAGTTGACCAGAGTATCGCTCTTTTTAATACGTTCTACATCATCATTTTCGTCATCATCGATCCACAAGAGAATCTAAAATAAGAAGAAGAAGAAGAAGAAGTAGAAGCAGAACCGAGTAAAAAGGAAGAGGATGGAAGATTTCCGGATGATGAAAAAGATGAGACTCTGTTCAGCTTCTTTGATGATGAACTACACTGCCGCCATATGGCAATGGGGACGGGGGGTCGTTGTCAGTAATGAAGTAGTACACAGTGTGTAAGAGTATGCAGAGAGAGAGCTGCTACACACATACCATGTAAGATCCCAAGTAGAGGGCGATATCCTTGAGAGCAAAGGCCCATCGCATTAGAGACAGATGGGGCGTGTAAATGCGGCGGAGCCAAGGCAGCAGAAGCGAACCATTGGGCTGGAACCATTTCACCAGATGGACAAAAGCTTTTGAAGCTTCGTGGAATCCATCACTGTACCTCTGCTCTCCCATGCACATCAGCACAGTCAAGAAAAAGGAGGAAAGTAAGTCTCGGCCAATTAGAAAATCATTTGTCAGACGTCGTCATCATCAAATGTGAAAAAATCGAATAGGGAATCGAACGTACGGCAATGAGGAACCAGACGGAGCGTAGGAGATCGGCATCGTCCATGTCGCAAGGTGAACGAGTCAGCATCAAATCAGCGATGGCGGATAGAATGGCCTCTGAATGTTCACCGACGAATGGAGCGTCTCTATACACGAACACACGTATTGAATCGGGAGTAAATCATTAGTTGCATAACAACATGTTCATTTTCTTCCTTCTCTCTTCTCTTTACTTTGATGTCTCGCATAATTCCAGTTGATAAAGCAGGACGAGGGCGGTACACTTGGCTCCAAAAGGGGACCTCTTATCTCTCGATATCCAGTCAGCCCATTCCGCTACGCTGGATGGAATGGAACGAACCAGCACCCGTAGACTCGCCTGGTGGTGGTAGATGATCCTTGGAGTAGACGACGTCGTCGGCTGGTTTCCGTCGCAGAGCGATCGAGCCAAAAACCAAGTCAGGAGGTCATCCGTTGAATCTCTTTCAGACGTTGTTAGACAAGACGATCCTCTGACGGCGTAGATTCGACTCAGCAAGAAACCTGCCCTCAAACAAGCTTGAACGTAGTTGGCGCCAACAGCCGAGCCCGACGCTAATTGGACCAGCACAAGAAAGAAATCGGACCAAAGAGACTCTTTGTCGACCTGTCAAAAAAACAAAAAGAGCCAGTATTGATTTTTTTTATGAAACGTGATTTTTCTATTCAAAATCCTGTTTATGTTTTTCTTTTCCGTCCTATTATTTATTATTATTATTTTCAGTCAGTCAGTGTACGTACTTGGTGGAACGCAGTAATGAGCTCGTCGATCGTAGCGACAATGAGATCAATCAATTTATCGAGCGACTCCTGGTAGGACGCTAGTTGGGCGCTGTTGGCCGACGCGTAGGAGCTCAAACGAGCGCGAGGGTCGTCCGTCAAGTAGACAATCAATCTGAATCGATTGGACACAAGGAAAAGTGGCGAGGGGGAATAATAAAAAAGAAAGAAATTGCGTTGAAAATTCAATCTCGCTTTTTTTCATTAAAATTTCTTTTCTTTTTTTGGCTCCTTTGTTGTCGTCGTCATTGGCTAATTATTTCAATCGACTTACGCGGTGGCTGAAGAAAGCATTCGAGTCAGTCCTTGAAGATGGATCCTGCCAGTCTCGCATTTCCACCTTTGATTTATTGTTTTGTGGGGACAAATAAAAGAAAAGAAATGATGAGAAATGGAAAGAAACCAAAGGAGTATATAGTTGGTTGTCTTACTTCTTTTCAGGAGGGGCCAAAGATTTGACGCAGGATCGTATCAAATCGGCGACACAATCCAACGGAATCGGCACGGGCAGATTCTTCTTTTGAAGGAGAGTTGCAACCAAACAAGCGCCTCCCATTTCTAAATGAAGAGCGCACGAATTGAGCGCCATGGATGCGATCCTGCAACCCGTGTGGAATCCGACATTCGATTGATCCGTCGATATGCACCGCTGCAGCAGAGACTCTTCACCGTCATACCTTTCAAACAAATTGATTACAAAACGATTCGGTATTTCGTCTTTTTTTTTATTAAAAAGCAATTAAATTCCGGAATGATTTCAACGGAATTTGATTGTCTTTTCCATCTATAGAAAAAATTCCAACTGGCTGGAAAAGAAAAACGAAACAATTCCTGACACGCCAGAACCACTTGACGGCAGCAGTCCCCAAATATCTAAAAAAGTGACGGCGCCATAAAGCGCCGCCTTGCGAGTGCAAACTGCAAAATTTTTATTAATAATAATAAAACTAGTCCCTGCCCCCCCCCCCTCTCCGTTCCACTACTACTACTACATTATACAGTTTCTCTTTCTTTTGCTCTTATATATCACTCGATATGAGGCGCGTGTGTGAACGACGCACCTGCTGCCTATCGTGTCCAAACCAAAGTCCTTCCACCCCCAGTGATGGATAACTACTCCGGTCGGCTGTCGTGTGAGAGAGTACTCTTCTGAAAAAAAGAAAGAAAACTCTCACCAGAGTTGCACGAAAACTTTGACGGATCACGACATCATCGTAAAAACAACAAAAATATAAAGTTTCTCTTTCTGTGTGTGCTACGTGCAAAAAAACAAATACTTTTACTTTTAAAAATAAAGAAATGATTTTTTTTTATTTCTTCTTAATTGCTGGATCCGTAAAGATGGACGAAAAGAAATGGGATCCGCCGTACCTAATTTGCTCCAGTTGCTACGACACTGCGCCACGCAACGTAACAAAATCAAATTCACCTTCACGAGTATCCTAGATCCTTTTTCCTTTTTCTGCCATTTAACAAACAAAAAATGATGAGATAAAAAAAAGAGACCTGGAGTCCTCCCTACACACTCGAGAAAACTCCCCCACCCCATCCCTCCGGTAACTAAATAATCTAATATGGCCCAAGTTGATTGTCCGCGTCAGAGAGCGTCGCTTCTTCTTCTTCCTCAATTAGAGGAAAAGAAAGAAGGAAATTTTTGTTGTTTTTTATTTACAGTACTTGGAAAGCATGTCGCTGAGGAGGTGGACGGCGTAGGCAACGATCAGTCCGCCACTCAATGCGCTGGCGTTGCTGTCGGCCAGGTGAGGAATGACCCGAAGTAAAGGTTCCACGCCCAAGATGACGCATCGGTGCTGGAAAAAGGACGGACAGCGTGACAAGTGATGTAAACAGCGCAGAGCGTACCTGTCCGCGCGTATACGGTAACAAAATATAAAGTCATCCAGTTTTTAAAAAAGAAACAGAAAATTTCATTTTTTGTCTTACTCCAATAACGGCAAATGATTGCTGTAAAGGACGTCGTACATCAATTCGGCCAAATCTTGCTGATCCATCAAGATGCTCATCATCTGGGTACCGTCCGTCAGCTGGCGACATTTCAGGAGTAACGCATCCAGCACCTGTAAAGCGGCCACCTGCATCGTCAACGGTACATTTCGTCAAATATAGTAAAGGGAAAAAAAAAAAAGGATATCGGTCAATCATCTTTTAATGTTCATACTGTACACACAGCCAAGATCTAATAATAGTTAATTTTTGGTTTTTAAAAGTAACTGTAAAAAACGTATGTTATACCTGAATCTCTGGCTGACTCTGGAGGATGATCCGTTTCAAACCGTTGGCCGTGGTTGCCAACAGCTGTTGAATTTTCAGGCCGCTATTGTCGTTCTGCTGTTGCAAATCCTCTTTGATCCAAAGCATCAGAGCGAAACCTGTTACATATCGCCGACGATATAGTGGGGGAGAAAAAAGTTTTGGATGAATTTCAGTCGAGCGGAATTAATCAAGGATCTTTGCCTCCCCATCCCCAAAACTAACTGAAATCCAATGATTCCATTAAAACTTTCCCTACACTCAAGACATGTTTCCGCTCCCTTTTCTTCATTCCATTCTGTATACAACAAACTACTAAGGATATGATTTATATTTGTCGCTACAAATACCTAAGACGGTGCAGACCAACTGTTGGCATTGAGAGTTTTGAAGTAGGCGGGCCAACTGAAGCATCAGGATCGGGCGTCTGCTGGCTCGGATAAGAATTCCTTCACCGTCGCTCCTGACGATTGGATCTAGCAGAGCGATGACGTGCAGAGCGACAAACTCACTCAAGTGATCGCTCAAGTGTTCCACCATCTCATTTTCCAGTTTTGCTATTTAAAGAAAAAAAATAATAGAAAAAAAGGAAAGGATAATGTCATAATAACATTTTTCATCGATCCTCGGAGGATTTTTTTGTTATTGTTTTCCTTTCTGTAGGCATGGCACTGAGATTTCGTGAAAGAAGGTTGTCAAGGACGACCAGCAGGTGACAGCACCACCTCCGCACAAAGTTGCCGTCTGTCCTCCTACTTTTTGTTTGTGTAAACGGACCTCTGTGGGTTTGAAGTTGGTATAAGAGCAAAAGAAGTCGTTACCGTTTTGGCTGATGGCCAAAGCCACGGCCGATGAATTCAGACGGGCAAAACGTTGCATGACACTGAGGTAAGGCACCCATTTCTCCGATTGGTCCAGGTCTTCGCCAATCTGTTTCAATTGTTTCAACAACAACAAAAAAAGAAAATAAATAAATAAGCAAAAATCTTTTGGAGCGCAAAATATGAAACCGTTCAAAAACGTCGGCGAATGTTTCACTCGGTTACTTCCAACTCTTCGAATTTCGTCCAAGGCTAAATTAAGTCTCGCTCTGTGTGCGTGTGTGCCATTTTCACACACACAGGAGCCTCATCTCCTACCACCTCAAACAAACCCCACCAGAAAAGAATCCCACCCCTGGAAAAGAAGTTTTTTTCGGCTAATTCAAAACGTCCGGTTCGTCATTTCCAGTGAAAAAAATCCTTCCCTTCCTTTCCTAACATTCTTCATTTAACCAACTCTAAAATGCTTGAAATTTAAAAATAATTATTAATTCGCAACACACGGGAGGTGGAGAAGACCGAACATTGTGCGCGGATAGGGGCAAGACGAGAGAGAGTGGGCGGCGGTAGGAGAGTAGAAGGTAAAAAGACGAAGAAGAAAATTTGGGGCGGTCCCTCGATGATGATGCCAAGTTTGTTCGTCTAAATTTAAACCTGGGCGAGTTTTGTTCGATGCGACGGCCCCGGTCCCTACAGAAGAAAGAGAGCCTAAATATGGACGGCCCCCCTTTTTCCCTCTTTAAATTTTCTTGTCTATTATTTGTCTTGAATCTAAAGTGAAAAAATACGTTAAAATATCAGCAGCAGGTCTAAGATAAAGAGATTAGGAGCCCCATAGGAGTCAAAACTGAGTAGGATCAGTGTCTCTTTTTCCCTGTGTGATGGTGTTTGGCTTGGACAAGGATTTTTTTTTTTTGCCTCCGGTAATGCCCGGCAACCTTTTTTTTACTCAATATTGTTGTGTCTCCTGGCAATAGGGCGTAAAAGCCACAAGATGCCGCAACAACAAGAAAATGTTGGGCTTCCGGCCTCCACACAAGCTAAAGGAAAAAATATGATTTTTTTTTGTGTTACTATAACAAAAGAAAAACATCTAAAACACACACGAATAATAAGGGAATTTAAAAAGAAAAAGAGTTATTTCAACGACGACGATGTTGGTGGTGGACGAGGATCTTTTTCGGCCCACCCTGAACTTGTTCCTACACTCTCTCTCTAATAATAATAAGAAGGTGGGATAACGAGAACGTAAGGGACGTTGCCAAAGCTTGGTACGGTTGATGGAAATAGGCCAAACCCTCTCTTACTATACTACACACAATCTTCTTCTTTTTTAGGAAGTCGTGGCATTTTGTTTGAGTCACATACTCTCAAATTCCTTTTTTTCTTTCTTTCACTCTCGAATCGTCGTCTCGTCGTCCTTATTAGAGCCAAGACATTGAACGCTGTTTCGATTAGACTCGTGCGACGTTGAATACTCCTTCATCTTGTAATCTATAAATATGTTGTATAAAAAGCTACCGGTTGATGACGTGTGATGGGTCTAGCCTCACCAACGAGACACGTGGCGTCGTAATCACTGGAACATTGTACACAACTAGACGATTAAGAAAAAAGGAAAAACGTTCACGCTCGGTCACCTTTTGAACGCAATGTGTCAGCACGTTATCCAAGACGGTTTCGTCGCGTAAAACGTGATGATAAAGTCGGTAGACGGCTTCAATTGCCAAATCAACGACGTCGACTGAAGTCAAAGTGTCTAAAAACCAAAAAAAAAACCAAATTATTAAAAATGAAGTAGAATTGAAAATGATGATGTCTGAGTTAATAAGATCATTTATCGTGCAACAAAATTATAAGCTGTGATGGACAGCAATGAATGGAATGAGGTCATGGTGGCAGTCCAAGAAGCAAAATATCAATCCCTGTCTTGCTGCTGCATACCCAAAAGTGTGCTGAGGACTTGTGAGGAGACATTGTGATTTTTCTGCAACAGCCTGGCCAAATTCTTGCTGCTGCCATTGTCTTTCTGAAACGACGGTCGAGTGACATCAGGGTCGATTCTTTGGTTAAACGTGGCCAAAGCGAAACGACGATGGATTTTCAACCTACTACTCGAATCGCCTCGGATAATCTCCATTAAACATAAAAGACACGTGTCGTCTGATCGCCATTCAAGTGCATGACTACGATGCGTCTCTGTTATTAATTCACTCTCACGCATTTTAATGTTATGTAATTCAAGTTGTTTTGAATGTATATTATATAAACACGAAAATAAAAACCACGAGCGATTCGAAAAGGAAACGATTCTTTTCCCACCAAAATCTGTTATTTAATTATCTTCTGCTAGCAAAGTTGTCGATTTCGACCACCAGAGCAGCCATTATTTTTTTGAATGAAAAAAACATGGCGAACGTCAATAATAAATATTTCTCGATGACGTTTTTGCTGGAAACATGACTACACCAAGACGGAATGTGACTGTGATGGCACAAGTAGGCTTTATTATAATATAACCGGGACAAGTGCCCAGTCTTTGACGACATACGAAGAATAGACAAAAGCTCATTAAGATGGAAAGGTGATGAAGAAAAGAAAAAGCTTTGGACGAAGAAGAGAAAAAAGAGAAGGAAAGTCGTCGAAGACAACCACAAGAAGAAGTTAAGAAGAAGAAGTAGGTCCGCTTCTATTTATAATTCAAGAGAGTTGGCTCGGCTAGAACCGAAAAAGAGTTTCTACTCCAAACGTGAAGGAAAAACTGCCTCTCTCATCAACGGTTAAACTCTCAACTTTGCATTTCCTGGTCTGTTTTGTTTTTGTTTTTTCAAAAGTCAAGATAAAAAATTCCCTCATTCACTAAAAACATTGAAATTTAACCAAATATTATTGAAGACTAGAGAAATTTTTTCGAAAAATTTTCAAATTTAGATAAGTTGAACAAACTGAAGCCAGAGAACTGGTCACGATGATGAATCATGTCCAGAAGGGGGGGGGGCAACTTTGTCTAAGAGGTATATTCTGACCTCTTCTCTCTTTTTTTACCTTCCTTGTTATCGCGAATCCAGTGGTGCGGAGCAATCAGCCAGTTTCAGGAGCTTCTACCAAGTCGATTAGTCAGCTAGAGGTGCTACTAAAACTGCGCTGGAGGGTATAATATAACGAGTAGTGTATAGAAAAATTCTTCGTTCTCTTTCGTTTTGTTTATTCTATTCGTCTCTCTCTGCCATCCAGAACAGCAGCACAAGTTTCCGAATTGGATCCTTTCTCTCTCTCTCTCTCTACATATGCAGTCGCCGGTGGAGTTTCGAAAATAGACGGGCGGCACCGAACTGGTTCAAGCACAGAGAGAACCAGGAGCTGCTGCTGGCACTGCATTGGAGATCATTTGCAGACACTCGGTTGCGTCTATATACTTCTCTCTCTCTCTCACTTTCTTGCATTCCCTTTTTCCAAGCTTGCAACTATGCAGGAATAGTTTGTTCTTTGTACTCCCAGGCTGATATATATTTCCATCGCATTCGATTTGATTCGCATCAACTGGATTTCAAATGAACTTCGTTTTTTCCGATAGGATCCCATACAGTTTTTTATTCCCCCTTTTTTTGTTGAACGATAAGCGTCATTATTATAGTCTATAGTGCTCAGGACTGTGGGCTGGCTCGCATAGCTGCCGTGGAGCGTGTAGGTTTCGGCAGGTCTTATTCCGTCACCTTATGTCTATAAAAAGACCCGCGCCGCGCGGAACTCGAAACGGCCATACACACACACAACACTGTAGGTAGAGATGGCCCAGTTGCCTTTCATGGGGGGGGGGGGGGACTCTTCTTCTTCATTTGTTTTGTTTTCGTTTTTTTGGAGGGAGAATTTGAACGATTAAAATCCTGATTTTCTGATGATGGACATAATAATAACATTCAAAAAAGAGGCGGTAGGTCAACGCCTATCCGATCAATTAGCGCCTTAAATTTCCTAAATGTGTCGATGGAAACTTTCTGCGATCATTTTCAAGATTAAAATATATCATGAAGAGGGGGGTAGGAGATTACATAATAGTAATAATAAGGAAGAATAAAAGCTAGTGGACAGATTGACACTATAGTCCAGCCCTTGAAGGTTTTTCGGTTCGTGCCAAAAAAAGCTTTTTCACCCATTTCGTGTTAGCTTCTTTGCGTCGTTTCTTTTTTGCCCTTCTCCCATTGCCCCGCATTCCATCGTCTCTCGTTCCATCGCTTCGGGAATATAACGGCGTGTGCGGACTACACACACACTACAAGGAAAAAGATTTTAAAAAACAAAAAAAGGGAATGAAATAAGCGAACAGAAGAAGATGCGCAAGCTGAATATACGGGGGAGGGCCACCTTAAAAAGGCATGGGTCCCGCCTTGGTGGTATAGACGACTTGCTCTTGCAAGTTCCTCGTTTTCTCTGCGTTTTCTCTCTTGTGTCCGTTCATTCGCCTTTTTGGCCCTTTTGGCTCGGCTCGAAATACTTGAGCCCCGGCAGGAGCGGGAGCAGTTTCTCAGCAACGAGTAAGAAGAAGAAGAGGAAGAAGAAGGAAGAAGAAGGAAGAAAAGGAAGTAAAGGATATTGGAAAAGGAAAAATAGAACCAATAAGCTAGTGGCTTGTCACGAAGAGGGCGGAGTCGTCTCTAGGGTTTAAATAGGAGCCCTGGTTGGCCTTAGACAGACAGTTGAACAGCTTTCGAACGTAAGTGTGCACACGAGGATTTCCTCTCTCTACTACTACTACTCTCCTACTACTACTACTCTCTTCTATCTCTCTCTCTCAATTTCCAAAATTCAATTTCCAAACAAAAGACGAAATAATTCAAACACAATTTGGTGTTTTATTATTTCGAAATTTTGGTTGTTGTTTCTTCTTTTTTGTTTATTCCCCAGCAGTTGATTAGAATTTGTTTTCCTAATAGTTTATTTACTTTTTAAAAAAGTGTCCCGTGTGATATACCTAGCTCCCTTGATTAGATAACACAAAAGACGAAAAAAAAAAAGTTGTGACTTGGTGGATTTCGTTCGATTTTTTAATTGTAGAACAATTCGATCGGGTTTTGTTACAGTCTACTTCCAATTTTAATTGTTGTTGTTGTTGTTGTCACACAGGAAAGCGCTCCAGGGCTGTTCTAACGCGTGTTGTCCCGCCGCCGTGTGTGAAGGAGATCCGCCAATCCGAATCCCACACGAATTTCAATCAACCGTCTCTCTATCTCTTCATCCACTTGTTTGATTTTTGTCTTCGTCGTCGTCGTCACCCAACAACTCGATCAACAAGATGCCTCCCAAGAAGGATATGGGACCCGATCCCGACCCAACCCAATATCTCTTCGTTTCTTTGGAAATGAAACGTCAAGATCAGACCAAGCCTTACGATGGTAAGAAGGCCACCTGGGTTCCATGCGAGAAGGACAGCTACCAACTCGGTGAGATCACCGGAACCAAAGGTGACCTGGTTGTCGTCAAGGTCGCTGATGGCGTAAGTAACACAACATTCATCATTTATTTCATTATAAAATTCGATACATTTTTTTAAGAATTTTCAAAAAATTTCATTTGGGGGGTTGAAGAGTAGTAATGATTTTCTAAAAAAAACAAACATTTCATTTTGTTTTTATCGGGTTTTGGGTCAAATAATTTTAAAAATATAAAAACAAAAAACAATAGAACGAAAAGATGGTCAAGAAAGACCAGTGCTTTCCGGTTAATCCGCCGAAATTCGAGAAAGTGGAAGACATGGCAGATTTGACTTACCTGAACGATGCGGCCGTCTTGCACAATCTAAGGCAGCGCTACTACCACAAATTGATTTATGTAAGTGTACCGAAGAACTGGATTCTACTAATCAATTTTTTTTTTTCTTTTCTGTTTCTCCCCTCCAAAAAAAACAAATCGGTCCGATCCTCCTCCATGAAATCCTCCAAAAAAAACATATCCGGAAATCCCTCCAAATCGAATTTTCAATCCGTCCCTAAACCCGATAAACAGGAGAAAACCTTTAAGAAAGATCAGTGCAGTCAAGTGAACCCTCCCAAATACGAGAAATGCGAGGACATGTCCAATTTGACCTACCTTAACGATGCCTCTGTCCTATGGAACTTGAAAGCCCGTTATACCAACCAGCTTATCTACGTAAGTGCTTTATAACCCAATCCCCGACACAAAAACAAAAATGTTTAGTTTATTTAACCGTTTTGCATCACCCCAGCATCATTCCCAACCACCTCAGCTCCAGCTGTAGTTAGGAGCCTTCTTTTCTCCGGTGTTTTTCTCTATCCAAAAAAACGTTTGAAATTGTGACCCACAGACCCCAAATGAAGGGTGGTAGGCCTATGATTTTGCATGTTCATTTCACCTTTTAAAAAATTAGTCTAACACCTTCTTTAGTGTATACTGACAAGACAAAACAACTCTTTCCTTATGGAATTGACCTCCAGTATATACAACACAAAGATACTGCGAGTAGACTCTCCCTAAATGCGACCCGGTTTTTTTAGACTTGATTATTCGTCCTTCTTAAATTAGGATCGAGTCTTGTGTCGGTTGAATTTCTTTCTATATCTTGTCCTATTTGTTGTGTGTGTGTGTGATTTCGAGTGTTGACGGATCCAGAAGCCTCAAAGACGAGCTCTCTGCCGATTATGTCCAATTAGATTTCGGTTTGGAATTTGATTGTTGTTGTTGTTGTGCAGTTGTCTTGTTGTCCTGTCACAGTGCTGGTGTTTTTCCCTATTTCGCAACCGGTTTTTTTGTGTTGTTGTTGTTGTTTTGAATGGGCGCAACAACAACACGACAAAAACCGGGGAGGAAACGCAGCACAGAAAAAGGTGTTGAGGACACACACATATGCTAATGAGTTGATTATTTTGATTTCATCTGGTGGCTGGTGGCTGCGGTGTTTTTTTTAAATAAAAATAACAACAACAACAACAACAGACCTACTCCGGTCTCTTCTGCGTGGCTATCAACCCTTACAAGCGTTTCCCGATCTACACCCAACGTGTCATCAAGATGTACATCGGCAAGAGACGTAACGAAGTCCCACCCCACATTTTCTGCATCTCAGACGGTGCCTACATGGACATGTTGACCAGTAAGTAAAATTTAGAAAAAAATAATTCCCCCCTTTTTTGCCTATCAAAATTGATCCTATCCTGCGGAGGGAGCTGCTGCTGCGGCTCTCTCCGTTGTACTTCATGAATCCAACCAATGGGATGCCAGAGTCGGGTCGTCAGACCAAACTTGGTCCGACTGATGCATCTCTCTCTCTGTAGAGAGAAGGTAGCATCGGCGGACGGTTTATTTCCGGAACAACCGGACCTATATTGAGGCAGCGATGAGCTATAGTAAAAAGAATCCAGTAGCTAGAGCCAAACTGCTCTCTCTCTCTCTCTCTCTCTCAAGGGTGTTTTTTTTTCTCATGCACAAAATACCCTGGCCAGAGCTGAGACCAGCAGCAGGAGTAATGTGATATATTTACCTTGGCCTCCAGCAGCAGCAGCAGGCAACGTTTAATTTTAGAAAAAGACTTTATAAGCTGGGGGCGGCTACTAGCTACAGTATATACCTCTGGTCTTTGACTCTATAGCTCTCTATCTCTATCTCTGGCTTCCGTCTTTCTTGATATTCTTATCCAATTTTTGAGAATACCAAGTGCCGATAATGAACATGTAGACATAATAATAGACCATAGCTATAATGTCCGAATGCTAATTCTTTTTTTTTTTTTTTTGTTTGAATCATTGCAGACCACGAAAACCAGTCCATGTTGATTACGTACGTATAATTTCATTGCATTACATTAGCTAATAAGACCCAAAATAGTATTAAGATGAGAGAAATTTTTTCAAAATTACCCAACAAAATACGAAATAGTTTGACCATGTAAAAAAATAAAATGAAAAAATCAAATTAGCGGTGAAAGCGGTGCCGGCAAGACGGAGAACACTAAGAAAGTCATTCAATACTTTGCCCAAATCGCCAAGGATACCAAATTCTCCAAGCATACTTTTTCATCAGGAGTAAGTTGGTTGTTTTTAGAAGGAGGAATTTTATTTTTAAAATCCAAATTTTTTGAATTCCATAATTTCGGGATCACCTTTCCCGCCTTTTATTACATTTTCAAAACAAAAAATAGATAAAAAACTAAAATAATCAAAAGCTTTTTCCTCAATCAACCACCTAAAATTTTGGGAAAAACTTTTTCGCTTATTCTGATCTGATGGCTTCATTTTCTTGATTGATATTGAAAGCGAATGCCTTTGTTTTTTTTATAAAATCCTTTTTTCGATTTGCCTGTTATTCAATTCTTTCATTAAAATTTCCCTCCGCGTTTCTCAAATCCTCGCCGATTATCAAACGTCCCGCGCCCGCGCACCCACCGCCAAACGAGAAAAATCAAAATGTTGTGGAAAACTTTTCGAATTCTGATTGAGATTTTTGATGATTTTTTCGACTGGACGTGATTATTTCACGGACGTTGTGTCCCCCATTTCGTATCCCTTTACATAATGAACGCCCTTAAAAATCCTCCACAGTGGCGAGTCTGGTGCCGGAAAGACTGAAAACACCAAGAAAGTCATTGCCTACATGGCCAGTGTCGGTGCCTCGACTAAGAAAGCCAAGGAGGGTGAAGCCAAGAAGGTATTAAATTCACTCACACACGCGCAAAAACAATTTAAAACAAAACAAAAGAAAAAGAAAGATTTGTTTGGTTGATTTTTTGAATTATCAAGTAGTTTGAATTTATGATTGTCTCGATTTGTCGAACGGATTCCAATCAATGACGATGGATATCTCGTTTTAGATAATTACGATTTGCTGTATTTTGTTTTTCTTTTCATCGTATTATGTTTTTTTTGTTTTTTTTTTATTCTTGTTTTTCCAGTTGATGAAAGTGGTGAGTGTGTGAAGTTTTGAACAAAAATTCCGCAAATTGAACACGGAACCAAAAAAAAAACAAAACAAAACAGATTATGCAACCCCTACACGTTTTGTACAAAAAAAAATCAATCGGCACTATTTGACAACCCCGATTTTGTCCTTTCGTTTTCACAACCAAAAATCCGACTCTCTTTGACACGGAAGGATTTGATACAGTTGTTCCTTTTTTCTTATTATTATTATTACATTAGATATTCTCGTTCACTAAGTGCACGATTCTTATTTGCACGACACTAAAAAAACCATCTACATGTCATCTTTTGTCTTGTCGAGTTTAGTTTGCACGTCATTTTGTCCATGTGTTTTTTCTTTCGTCTTGTGGTGGGCAGAATTGGATGGGGGCAAAATTTTTGCGTTCAACAAATGATGACGACGTGATTTTTCTAATCGTTTGCAAATCGGGTCAATCTCCTTAGGGTAACTTGGAAGATCAAATTGTGCAGACTAACCCGGTTCTTGAGGCCTTTGGTAACGCCAAGACAACCCGTAACGACAACTCTTCCCGTTTCGTAAGTCTTCCATTAATTATTACAAAATGATGATAACATTTATTGAAATTTTTGATTTGTCAATAATAAAACAGGGTAAATTCATTCGTATCCATTTCGGTAACTCCGGTAAATTGGCTGGTGCCGACATTGAGACCTGTAAGTTTCATTTAATTTAACTATCCAAACAAACAATTTTTATTTCGTTGAAATTAACTTTTTGAAATTTTTTGTGCAGACCTGCTGGAGAAGGCCCGTGTCATCTCCCAACAGGCTTTGGAGCGTTCTTACCACATTTTCTACCAGATGATGTCTGGAAAACTGCCCACCCTCAAGGGTCAGTATGATAAACATCATGGACTCTCTAATAATCCTGATTAAGAGTCCATGTTGTTATAAGTTAAGTGCTAATCATAACATTTTCAGGAACACGATGTCAACGATTAAGTTTTAAATTCTAAATTAATTACCCGCCCATATAGAAATCAGTCAAAATAATTATAATTTTAACGAGATAAAACCCTCCAAAATACTCCATATAAAATTATAGCGGACTGTAGCTTGGTGGACGACATCTACCAATACAACTTCGTCAGCCAAGGCAAAATCACCATCCCCAGTATGGATGATAGCGAAGAGATGGCAAACACTGACGTAAGGATTTCAAAACACTGATGCTAAATAACCTTGATCACTTGATTCAATGCCAGTGTGGGGGGAAATTCCAGCCGTACAACATTACGTTGTCCTTGCAACATCTCTCATTTCAACTTTTGACACAAAATCTCTCTCTTAATTATCCCGTCTGTCGTAATCCATTTTGGACAAGGATTTTCTTTTTCAAGCGTTTTTTTTTTTGTGGTTTTATATTTATATAGTTTAATTTTTTGACTTAGACTATTTATAATAATTACGTGACACTGTGTGGGTGTTGGTTTATAAGATGGTGATCTTTTTTTTTGATTTGGTTCCCCTCTTCCTATTAATCCTTTTTTCGTCGTCGTATCAAACGAAATACCAGCATGGTTTGGTTGTTCCTTTGATCCCCCGAGTACAGTAGCCAAATCCTATATCCTTATCGTATACATACAGGAATTATATATGGAATTTAAATAGGATCGGTTTACATAATAAGATGAAATGAATTATGCGATTCCATTCGTCGAGTCTCGTATTTGAAACTTCCCAATTCCTCCTAGAATGAGGCTAGGAATATTATAAATGATTCTTTTCGATCCTCCTCCATGTACACACACCTACAGCCGACTGTAGCTTGGTGGACGACATCTACACGTACAATTTTGTCAGTCAAGGCAAAATCACCATTCCCAGTATGGATGACAGCGAAGAAATGGGGTTGACTGACGTAAGGATGAGCTGATGATTACACCAAGTCTCTTTATTCCACTGATTAAAAAAGTGGAGAGAGACCAGCTCACTGAGAAACTTTACGTTAGCCTCAACTCCTCTCTCTCTATCTCAATTCAAATATTTCTATTCGTCCGTTGATATATCATCGTCATTCAAATGATCCGATTCTTAGAACAAAAAACTATGGCATCCAGTCGTTTGTCAGTCTCTCTCTTCCTCATTTCAAAAAAGATATTTTTGGAAACAACATCCCTAAATTGAAAATGATTTAGATTCTGGGCTAGGTCGCCTGTGAAATAATTCACTTTCCTATTTTATTTATTTTTTTAATTTCAAAAAGTTAATCCGCTTCTTATTGGATGTATACAAGGCTGTCTTGGTACAGCATGTCCTTCCTTACGCAACTGAATAGAATTACGGGAATGCTCCACCCCCTTTCTAATAGTCTCTAGCCATTGCAAGGAATTGTAGGATGAATTAGTTTCGGGCTCTATAAGATGTGTAGTTAATTACTCATTAAGATGTTCCATTCGCTCCGATCATTCGAAATTGGGCTAATAATCATATTTGTCAATCCTCTGCGAAATATTCAGAGGATTGTAGATTAGGCTCATAGAATGAGACTAGTTTTTTAAATGATTCTTTTCGATCCTTCTCCATGTACACAGCCGACTGTAGATTGGTGGACGATATCTACCAATACAACTACGTCTCCCAGGGCAAAATCACTATCCCCAGTATGGATGACAGCGAAGAGATGGGATTGACTGACGTAAGGGCCTGGCCAACTACTACTAGGAGAGGCCAGCTCATCCATTTTACGTTCAGCTCTCGCGCGTTCTCAATTTCCAAATTTGATTTAAAAAAAAAAAATCTCTTGGTCCGTTGAAATCGTCATCCCACATATGACAATCAGTCGTTTGTCAAATTCTTACACAAATTTCAAATTCAAATTATTTTGAAATCTTCCCTCTCCATTTTTATTTAGATTTTTTTTTTGGGTTCTATTTTCCAAATTCAAAACATTTTTGAATTTTAGACTCGGGACTCCTTTACATTATGACATTCAGTCGGGTGTCAATTCCCTTTTTTATTCCCAAAAGACCTTTCATTACGTACAGGTTCCAAATCTCTTAGGGACAATTCGCAATTTTACACAAATCAAACCAAACTTTTTGGGAACAGGCTGTTACCAAACAGCATGTTATATTTTACTTTATTATTATTATACCTCCCTGTATTTATATTCGGTAGCCTTTCGTATTTTTTATCCTTTCACCTATTTTTAAGTCATCGTCGAACCAGGAATTTTTTCTCTGAAATTTGTTTCTTAATTTTTGTACAAAATCTTTTCTAATTCTTTTTTTGTCAAAAAAAAAATCAATCAAAAAAACCATCTTTGTGTGTACGATATGCAGCCATGTGCTCTTTGTCGGACAACATCTACGACTATCCGTTCGTCAGCCAAGGCAAAGTCACCGTTCCCAGCATCGACGACTCTGAGGAGATGCAAATGGCCGACGTAAGATCCTTTTGAAAAACAAAAAAAACTGCGGGGATTTGGGGGGGGGGGGGACAAAAATTTATATTTATCATTCGAATCATAATTTTAAAATTCAAAACAGAGATTAAAAAATTAAAGGTTCAAAATTCCATTCCATAATTTCCGAAATACTTTAAGTATTTTTCTTGCATGATTTTACGTAGAAACAATTTTTTGGGTGATTCAAAAAGTTTTTTTTTTTGGAATTCAAATTTTTCTTGAAGTAATGCATGTCCAATTAGTTGGTAATTTATTGCTCAAACATCGATTGAAACCGAATTTCGTAATTTTTTTAAATTTTTACCCGAGTGTGCAAATGATGAGTGGCCCTGATCCTGATTCCAATTCTGAATGCAAAAACAAAAACAAAAACCAAAAGTCTTTTACTTTTGATGATTATCGACGACGACGACGACCGACGGTGGCAACAAAAACACAATCACTTTGAGAGAGAATGGGGCGGGGCTTAAACAACGTACTGTGTGTTATGCTGGTTTCTCTTTACAAAATTTTTACTTTCTTTCTTTCCATCTTCTTTTCTTCTTCTTCTTCTTCTTCTATTCTCTTCTACTTTCCTTCTTCTTTTACTTTTCTCAATTCAAAAATCAAATTTATTTTGAAAGATACTAAAACTCGGAGAATTGTGTTGTTGTTGTTGTTGTTGTTGTTGCGTCCTGCCCACTCGACCAATGGGCAAAACGAACAAAAAAATGTAGGAGGCTTTCGAGATCTTGGGTATGGGTGAACAGAGACCAGATATTTGGAGGATCACGGCCGCCGTCATGCACCTCGGAACTATGAAGTTCAAGCAAAGGGGTCGAGAGGAACAGGCCGATCCTGACGGCACAGCGGTGAGTGGTCGATGGACGACGATTATTAATCTTCTTTTTTTTTTCTTTTTTTTCTTTTATTTTCTCGTGTGCGGTTTTACCCCCTTCACCAACCAAAAAACACAAAATCGATCAACAACGACGTCGTTTCAATTTCAATTCAATTCAAAATCTGACCGTGTCCATGGATTGGGACGGGCTGTATTTCTCTCTACCACGTATTCTACCTATTCTACCCTTGTTTTTTGACACATCACACACACAATCACGTAAACACTAAAAACCAAACACACGTCGCTAAACGAAATCGACGACGGGGGGACACACCCAGGAAGCCTTTGACATTCTGGGCTTCACCCAAGATGAGAAAAACATGATCTACATGGTCGTGGGAGCCGTCATGCACCTTGGAACGATGAAGTTCAAGCAAAGGGGTCGCGAAGAACAGGCCGAACAAGAAGGCAAAGAGGAAAGATAAAAGAACAAATTTTTGTATTTTTTTTTTTTTTTGGTCTTTTTCAAAATCAAAAGTTCAAATTTGCTTATTAGGGAAAAAAAATAATTAAATTTTGACGCTGACCAGCTGCACTCTCTACATTTTAGCTCTTCTTTCATGCATTTGTCCTCTCTCACCAAAAAATCATTAATTTTTTTGACTTTCAATCATTGGCTTTCTTCACGCTATATAGAAAATTGATCAGAGAGAAAAAGAGAAATTTTTTAAAAGAGAATTTGCACCACCAAAATGATCCACAATCACGCCAACGCGCCTTCGTTAGGAATGAACGAAGAAATCCCTCCAACAAAAAATAAGAAAATATTTGGAATGCTACACAACAAAATACTGACACTAACCCTCACAACAAAAATTGAATTTCAACTAATTTTCTCACCGCTTTTTTGCTACCACCCCACAAATTGATTGCTAGTAAGGCTGAAAAAACTAATCCCAAAAAAAGTCTTGCGCTGCTTCTTAGATCAAACGAAAATGAAAATGAAATTCATTTCGGAGCACGATTTCAAATTGGAGAGCGCGCCAAATTTGAATTGGACTAATTCTCAAATTGACTCGCACACAAAAACAGGAAGGTGAAAATGTCGCCAAGATGATGGGTGTTGATGGCCCACAGCTGTACATGAACTTCTTGAAGCCCAGGATCAAGGTCGGTAACGAGTTCGTCACCCAGGGTCGTAACGTCAACCAGGTAAAAATTTATTTAAAACTCATTTTCATTTATAAAAAAAAAGGAGAAAATTAATGAAAATTAATGAAAAAAACAGGTCGTCTACTCGATCGGTGCCATGGCTAAGGCCATTTTCGATCGTCTCTTCAAATGGTTGGTCAAGCGTGTCAACGAGACTTTGGAAACTGGTCAGAAACGTGTCACCTTCATCGGTGTACTGGATATTGCCGGTTTTGAGATCTTCGACGTAAGTTTATCCCCTTGGACACGGAAACAACCCAACCAACCAACCCCTCCCTCTGACCCTTTATATCCTTTTTTTAACCTTTCAACGAAATTAATTCATTTCCATTTCCTTGATGAAATAATTATCGACAAAATGACGATCGACGCTGACGACGTTTGACACACAAATAGTCACCAAATTACATAGCTGCTGCTACTGCTTCAAAAAAACAACATTTTGCATGGCTTTTGACAATGCCGACTATTATGAAATTAATCAAATTTAGAATACGAGATCTTCTTTTATATATAAACAAAATCAAATCCCATCCAACCAAATTAGTACAACGGATTCGAGCAACTTTGCATCAACTTCACCAACGAAAAGTTGCAGCAATTTTTCAATCATCACATGTTCGTTCTTGAGCAAGAAGAGTACAAGAAGGAAGGTATCGATTGGGTCTTCATGGATTTCGGTATGGATCTCCAGGCCTGCATTGAGTTGATGGAGAAGGTACGTTCACAACAACAAACAACAAAACAGTCCAAAACAACCGTCTTAAGAGGGAACTTGAGGTTTATAAGACACACACGCCGATACTTACGTAGTTCAAATGGTTATAGTTTACACTATTGGTTTTTATTAGTCGCGATGATATAGAGAGGGCAGAAAATTGATCAGGGATTTAAATAGACGGTGACGGAACATAAACGCGGGTGAGTTTTCAATCATTTGTGCATGACATAACTGTTTCCGCATGTTGTTTCTAATAACCCGTTTCAACACATACAACGACTGTGGGAGACCAATTTTTAAATGATTTCTTAATTCCCCCCCACCGACGACGTGAAAAATTTGAAATCGACGAATTATTTCGCGTTTTTTTTTTTTTTTAACTCTTTCAATCATTTTACATAATGTCCACGATTTCTTTATTCCCCCTTTTCTTGCCGTGATTTTTTATCCCTCCCTCCCCTCTCTGCTCATTTCAAAAAATGAAAAACGCATAAAACCGTTTATAGTTCAACGGTTTCGAGCAGCTTTGCATCAACTTCACCAACGAGAAGTTGCAGCAATTTTTCAACCATCACATGTTCGTTCTTGAGCAAGAAGAGTACAAGAAGGAAGGTATCGAATGGGTCTTCATGGATTTCGGTATGGATCTCCAGGCCTGCATTGAGTTGATGGAGAAGGTACGTTCACAACGACAAAACAACATCAACAAACAACAACCGTCCGTAGGCTAATAGGGAAAGGTTTTATAAGTTTTTTGACGCCAATACCCGCGTAGTTCAAATAAGGTTATTAAGTTACACTCGGTTTTATTAGTCGCGATATGAGCGGGGAAAATGATATCACGGGCCTAATTTGGATGGAAAACCATTTGCGGGTGAGTCATTTTCTGCATGTCATTTAAATTTCCATCCGCATGTTGTTTCTAACCCGTTTCAACACATACATACAAACGACTGTGAGAGACATTTTTTTTTTGGTTGTTTTTTGATTGAATTCTAATTCCATTTCCTTGACATGAAAAATGTGAAATTTACGAATTATTTCGCATCTTTTTTATTTTTACACACCTATGTTTAACTCTCTTGTATTATTTTGACATAATGTCCACGATTTTTGTTTTTTTTTCCCCTTTTATTTGCCGTGGTTTTTATCCCTTGCCCCTTATTTCTCTCTCTCTGCTCATTTCAAAAAATGAAAAACACAAAACCGTTTACAGTTCAACGGTTTCGAGCAGCTTTGCATCAATTTCACCAACGAGAAGTTGCAGCAATTTTTCAATCCATCACATGTTTGTTCTTGAGCAAGAAGAGTACAAACGTGAAGGTATCGAATGGGTCTTCATGGATTTCGGTATGGATCTCCAGGCCTGCATTGAGCTGAATGGAGAAAGGTACGTTACAACAACAACAAAACAACAGGAGGCAATCGGGAATTATATAGGAGAAGCTCAAAACTAAAAAAAGAATTAGGGGTTATTATATTTTTAAGTTCTTTCTAGCTTATTATATCCAGACACACAATCAGGTGAGTCCCCATTTTGTTTTTTTTTTTGAATGTTTTTCCAGCTCGTTATTCATTTTTGAGCATGCGACTACTGATTTGCACTTAAACCTGCGCCAACAAAAAAGTGACTGCGGGACACTGTTTTTATTTTGATTTGATTCGAGTTTGACACACAAAAATCCGGTTCACATGACATCGGCCTAATTAATTGAAAATCTTGTTTTGTTTGGAATTTTTTTTTATATTTTTCTTCAACCCTTTTACCCTTGTGTGAACGAATCCCACCTGACACGAAAAAAAAACCGCAGTACAACGGTTTCGAGCAACTTTGCATCAATTTCACCAACGAGAAATTGCAGCAATTCTTCAACCACCACATGTTCGTTCTTGAGCAAGAAGAGTACAAACGTGAAGGTATCGAGTGGACCTTTATCGATTTTGGTATGGACTTGCAAAACACCATCGACCTCCTGGAAAAGGTATCCCCTCTCTCGTCCGTCCTTCCTGTATTTGAATTGTGAATAAGTTCATCCTACAAAAACAAAACAAATTGTGGATGAATTATTATTTGATTTTCTTAGCCATATTAGTTGGAAGTTAGACAAAGAGAAATTTGAATTTTTTTTTGATCTTCTGAAACTGATTCAAAATCAGCCAGTTTTGATTATTGTTTATTTGAGTGAGTTTGACAGAGTGTTGTGTGTGTGTGTGTGTGTGATTCAAATTTTTTCTCTCTTTTCAAATTCAAAAACCAAAATACTTCCAATGAATATTGAAAACGAGATCCTTAATTATTTGATCCCAAAATTCAATCGTTCCTCCACCCTCCAACAAACAGCTCTGAAAAAATGGCGGTAAGTATGAAATTGATCAACAACGAAAAGAAATCACTCTTTAATTACAATTACATATTTAAAAATATCAGAAAAAGGGGGTCGTTATATATATCGGTGAATCAAATTATTCTAGGCGGCAATTTTTTCAAAATCCGAATGTTGTATACCATATTTTTTTATTGTTTTTTCATAAACTAATTCAATGTTTTCATTTAAATCCTTCAGCCCATGGGTGTCTTGTCCATCCTTGAGGAAGAGTCTATGTTTCCAAAAGCCACTGATCAGACCTTTGCTGAGAAGTTGAACAACAACCATTTGGGCAAATCTGCTTCTTTCGTCAAGCCCAAGCCCGCCAAGGCCGGCTGCAAGGAAGCTCACTTTCGCTATTGCCCACTACGCCGGAACTGTACGTTTTTTCTTCTTCTTCTTCTCCCCCCCACGTACGTTTTTAATTCCAACCCGTGTCTACACTGTCTGTCTGATTTTTCTAGGTGCCCTACAATATCACCGGCTGGCTCGAGAAGAACAAGGATCCCTTGAACGACACTGTCGTCGATCAATTCAAAAAGGGTAGCAACAAGTTGGTCCAGGAGATCTTCGCTGATCATCCCGGTCAATCCGGAGGCAAAGAGGAGGCTAAAGGTACACATGTCCATTTCAATTTTTTGAAATGGGATTTTTCATTTCATTTGAACTTTTACAAACAAATATTTTGACAAAAAACATGGGTGGCGCTATCACAAGAAGAGATTTGTTGTGTTTAACGTCTTTTGTTTTTTTTGGTAACAATTGATCCTGATCCTTGTGATGGTTTTTCTACATTGACACGTGAACCGATATCATCACTTTTTTTTTAAATAACCCTTCGATCCTTCCCTGATTATCTGCGACGATGGCGCGGACTTTGATTGACCTCACACACCTGACATTATTTTTACTACTTGACCGTTCTCATCAGGTGGCAAAAGAACCAAGGGTTCCGGCTTCCAGACGGTGTCGGCCCTCTACAGGGTAAATTTCTTAACTTGTTCAAAAAAAACAAAAACAAAAAAAAGAATTTAAAAGAATTCGTTATTCAAAAAAAGAGATATATCTAATTGGAATATCTACCACACTATGGCAAGAAAGAAACAAAAATAAAATCACTAACCCAAAACAAAATCAAACGCTATAAATGCTTGATGAAAACTGTCGACCACAAAAGGCTAATCACGGCCAAACTAATGACCAATCCTCTTGATCCTACATTCCTGAAAAACAACAAAAAATCCTTCCTTATATCGCTCAAATAAATCTCTCTCTTCATGATAGCCGCGCAATGGATTTTTAAGAAACCAAAACAAAAAGGGGCTTGTTATGTTATTGCTTATCTCTCTTTTTAATCATCATCATCTAATTAAATAATTTTGACACGAAACAATATTTCTCTATTCACCGTTCGGCATCACAATCAACAAAATGAAACAAAATGAAACAATTCAGGTGGCAAGCGTGGCAAAGGTGGTGGCTTCTCTACTGTCTCGTCTGCTTACAGGGTTCGGCCGGAATTTTATTTTGACATAATAATATATGCGTGCATGTTTCTTTTTTCGTTCACATCCAACCGCATGACATGAATTTTCCCCAAAAAAACGCTGAAAATGGAAAAAAATCTTAACTGCTTACCTTTTTCACTAACTACAAATTGACAAATTGTTTATAAAACAAAAAAGATGGTGTGGTATTTTTTCCAGTGGTTATTGACAAGAATTGTTTTTTCTCTTTTTATTATTGACACATTTTTTGATATGTTGTTGTTGTTGTTGTGATGGACTGATGTTCTGCTGGGGCCAGAATATTCAGTCCGGTTGTCTCTCCCCTCCAAATTTGATCCTCCATGGCAGGCATGAACTCCTCCCTTTTTGACATATCCACCCTCAAACTCTCTCTCTCTTTTTTTTTGCAAGACAATTTTTTAGAGAAAGAAACCACTCGATTGGCAAGTGTCAGATTTTTTTTTTGGATTTGCAAGTTTTTTTTTCCTTTTCTGAGTAGTTTTTTTTTAAATTCAAAATTTTAGTCGTCCAAATCAAATTCTCAAATGTCCCATTTTTGGTGCCCATATATTGAAAACTATAGGAACAGCTGAACGGTCTGATGAAGACTTTGAACGCCACTTCACCCCATTTCATCCGTTGCATCATCCCCAACGAGACCAAGTCTCCTGGTAAATGACCAAAGGCCCCTTCAGCTCCCACCACCAAATCCCAGCACACAAATGCACTTTGAAGAAATTTAAAAACATCCTCCCTTGATCCTCCTCTATTCTCTCTCTCTCTGACTCTCAATTCTCCTCCAAAAAGAAAAAAACACAAAACTCTGCCGGGCCCCCGTTGTGTCACTCTGACCGAGGAACTAATCGTAAACATTTGAAATTTGTTCCATTTGAAAAAAACGGGAAAAAAAAAGGAGCAATTGAATAACTTGATGACGACGCTCCGATCGACGGCGCCGCATTTCATCCGTTGCATCATCCCCAACGAGACCAAATCGCCCGGTAAGAGAGAGACAGATGACATTCATCCCCCCGTTGGGTTCTTCATTCCGGTGTGGCCTGGCGAATATCCACGCGAAGAGTTTCCTTTTTTTATTTCCACGATTTACACGAAAAAACAAACGGAGGAGAATTCTACATAACCCCCTTTCACCCCCTTTTTCTTCCTTCTTTGCACCACCACCATCACCACTTTTACCGTCTGTTGAAATGTCCACCAAAACTGACGCCCGTCTATTTGTTCTTCCAGGTGTTATCGATTCTCACTTGGTTATGCACCAGCTGACATGTAACGGTGTACTTGAAGGTATCCGTATTTGTCGTAAAGGATTCCCCAACCGTATGGTCTACCCTGACTTCAAGCATCGGTAAGATTCTTTTGGACATCCATCCGCGGACTCTTAGCCGTTTTTTGAACTTTAAACATTTTTCAATTTAAGATTTTATTATGTAATAATAAGATGTTATTATCATTAAGTCACTATATCTAATATGACCATCCACCCAACCCCCCCCCCCCTTCCACCCTCCAATTTAAAAACAAAATTATCTGAACATGGAAAATCATTCCGCCCACCAGTTACATGATTCTGGCCCCCAATGAAATGAAAGCCGAGCCGGACGAGCGCAAGGCCGCCAAAATCTGCCTCGAAAAGATCGCTCTCGATCCCGAATGGTACCGCATCGGTCACACCAAGGCACGTAAATCTCATTGAAATAGTCCTCCCTCGATCCATCCATTCAAAATGACTTTTCATTTAAATCACCCTCCAATACAAAATATGAAAGAAACGAAGAAAGATTCGAGCATCGATGGCAGCAGGATTTTCTTTCCCCGGATTGACTTTTTTGAACAAGAGTGTGACCACCCTCCCTTGTATTTAGTTGACCAATCTCGATCGATAGTCGAAGATTCAGGATTTTCGATTCTCTCTCCTTACCCCTCCCTCTCTCTATACGAACTTCCATTTTGGTTGGTTTATTTATTTTTTGAAGTGGCAGCTATCTGACCAGGTGAGTTTGATAGTCTGCAATTGATTTAGTTTTAGAATTTTAGACCCTTAGACCCTTTTAGTCGATTTAGTAGGAGTCAATGTGTCTTCCGGTCTAATATTTTTTGACATCCTTATTAACTCCTCCTTCGTTGCTCCCCCTTTCCAATTCCCAAACGAAAAAAAAAAACAAAATGGGATCCAATTAGTTACACCATCCTAGCATCGGCCATTGCCAAGGCAGCAGCTGACCCCAAAAAAGCGTCAGCTGGAATTCTGGAGAAAATTCAGCTCGACACTGAGCTGTACCGACTCGGCCACAACAAGGCATGTGTCTATATATATACATACATACAATCAAAAACAATATGCCCACCACAGCTACTTTTTTTTGTCAAAAAATTCCTCAGTGTGTGGTGTGTTTCTCTTTCATCTCTCTCTACTCCGTTTAAAATCACAGCCCTTTTTGTTTTCGCTCACACTTTTCCTGGCGCTTCTCTCTCTCTCTCTCTCTCTCTCTCACTGTGTGTGTTTGTGCGTTGTGCGTGTGTGGTAGACATTGAGACACATTTTTCTAATAATGAACTCTCCCATTTAAGGTAAGCCATTTGAAAGAGTGTGTGGATTTTTTTACTACATAGTTTTACGTATCCTCCACAAACAAGACATTTGTTGGATATATCTATCTTTAAATTTTAAGTTATACGACATTTTTTAAAAAAAAAGTTCTAAGCAGCTCATTTTTCGTAAAAAGCAAAAGAAAAACCAAAAAACAATTTCTATACAACCAAATGACCAGGTATAACATCCTGAATCCCAACATTACCAAGGAGAAAGATGGCAGCCCCATGGACGAAAAGAAAGCTTCAGGCAATCTGTTGGATGAATCCAAATTGGACGTCAGCTTGTTCAGATTGGGTCACACCAAGGCACGTGTGTTGTCGTTCACATTTTATCGCTTCAAAAAAAAAAAAAAAGAATTTTAGAAGCTGACATGCCGCTGCCTTGTTAGGGAATACATTCAACGATTAGACTGAAATTAGAGAGCTGAACATCTTAGATGGAAAACAAGATTTTTAGATTTTAGAATATAAAATAAAATCCCGTCAGGAGCCGCCATTCATTGACCAGGTTCTGAGCTTAAACGACGGGATTTTTTAATAGAATTTTATTAGTGGATTCGGATTGACTTGTGTTTGTGTGTGGTGTGTGTTGCATCTTCTTCTTTCTATTTCTTTCCTCTTTGCGGCTATTTGTTATTGTTTTTCCTTTCTTGACATTAGTTACAAGCTGTTGTGCCCATCACTTGTCAAGGATTCGATGACCGGCGAACAGATCGCCAAAGTGGTCCTAGATAAAATGGGCTTCGATGAAGCTGTCTACCGTTTGGGTTTCAACAAGGTAGCCGGAACGATTCCGTCAATTTTTCACGAAAAAACAAACAAACAAAAAACCCTTACGATTTTTCATTAGATTAACTAACAACTTTTTTTCATTTTTCCTACTTCGCCTGCCGCTTGATTTTGATTGGAACAAAAAAACTAATTGGCAAAAACATAGAAATTGCATAGTCTCTAGTCATTTCCAGGTAAGTTGCGCTTTGCTTATAAATTGAAAAACAGAAAATTGTAGTTTCACTAGAAAAATGTGCACTCACTGTAGTTTAGATTTGCCAAACCTCACGCCTTTTTAAAAACAAAAAACAAAAAAATTTACTGCCTCATCGATGCTGCCGCTTTGTTTTGTATCTTCACTGCTGCTGAGCTTCTGAAAACATTCACAGCTTATTCGCTTCACATATTTCTCAAGCAAATTTTTCTCTAAATTTCTTTTATCAAATCTACCACGAAAAAAATGTTAATTCTTTGCTCTATTTCAACGCGTTCCACACAAAATCCCGCACACAACGAAAAACACACAGGTCTTCTTCAAGGCCGGAGTGTTGGGTCAACTTGAGGAGATGCGTGATGACAAATTGGCCAAGATCATCACCTGGATGCAATCCTTCATCCGCGGATACCACACCCGCAAGCAATACAAGCAATTGCAAGACCAGCGGTAAGTTTTTCATCGTCTTCCTTCCTTATCAGGACTTGAATCGATCCTTAATTTTTTGTGCAATTTCAACAGTGTCGCCTTGTGCGTTGTCCAGCGCAACTTGCGCAGCTACCTGCAAATGCGCACCTGGGCCTGGTACCGTTTGTGGCAGAAGGTCAAGCCTCTGCTCAACGTCACCCGTGTCGAGGATGAGATCAAGGCTCTTGAAGACAAGGCCGCCGCTGCCCAGGCCAATTTCGAGAAAGAGGAGAAACTCCGCAAGGAGCTCGAAACCAATTTGGCCAAATTGAACAAGGAGAAGGAAGATCTCCTGAACCGCCTTCAAGCCGAATCCGGCACCGTTGCCGACTTCCACGAGAAGCAGAACAAACTCATGTCCCAGAAGGCCGACCTCGAGTCTCAGCTTTCGGTAACTAGAAAAGAAAAGACTATTGCATCATCATCCCTCCACCTCAAATTGTGATGTATATTACCTTCCTCTCCCTCTTTACTAACCGCACGTTTATACCGACTTTGAAACGATAGATCTTTCTTCGTTGATGATAAGAGTGTGTCTAGCGCAACGATAAAAATAGACATTGGGAGCTCGGGGGACGGCCCAATTACAGAACTACACACTCTCTTGTGTGTGGTGGCGTCGGAGGATGTGACTGTCATCGTCAGCGTGGGCTGGAAAACGGACCGTATCTTTTTTCCCCGAGTACAAGTGGGCGAAAGTCAAAACAGCCAGGCAGTATCTCGTCTCTCTCCTTTAAAGAAGAAAATTGAGCTAAAATTGGGAATGAAATGCAGCGTGAAAAATGCTGCGGGTTGGAGTTTGAAAATAGCCAAGGGATCTCTGTGTGATTCACACTCCCCGTTTTTTCGTTAGATGTGTCATATTGGGCTCCTTTTCTTCTTTTATATATCCACCACCGGTAGTGTGTGTGTTTTCATGTTTGGGAGAGCTGGGCGACGAGTGTTGATTTTAGCAGAGCAGAGAGCACAGGAGGGGGGAAGGTGAAGTATCTGTCCAGGTTGTTGGGTAGACATGCGCCATTTGGCTGTTAGAGAGAAAAAGAAGAAGAAGAGAAAAGACAGCTGGGGAAATGAGGGAGTGCCCCCATGTACTAGCGGGTTGAAAAACAAAAGTGAGAAATAAAAAACAAAAAAAACACACACACAGAGAGAGTCAGAATCAGGGCAGTGTTGACAAACGGATCGACTGTTGGGATGGCGGGTGGGTTGGCCCGTCTACCGAGGTGAGAGATATGGTCCCTCGAATCTTCTAAAATTAGCCGTCGCCAGGAATGTTCCATCCATCCCAAAAAAACACTTTTTCAACAAATGGCTGGGAGATTTTTATTTTATCATTTTTTTTTTTGCTGTAAATACCTGGGAAAAAGGAAGAAGGAAAAAAAAGCTCCAAAGTTGGAACCAGAGGGCGGAGTCGAAGCCAATCGTGATGATGCAGAACAGTTACCGATCATCCATCAGTTGAGCTGCAGTCCGATCCTACTAGTTGAGCAGCAGCTTTCGGTCTTTGCGGTTCTTTCTCTCTCCTATTGCTCAGTCAATTTCTTCTCTCTCTCCGTCTCTCAAGTTAAACACTTCACTTGATTGATACTTAAACTCCAGTGTGGGCCCATCGAAACCATCCAGTTGATCCATTAAAGAGTCAGGATTATTTAGTGCAGCAACAGAATCGTCGACTACGACACACTACAGCAGGGATTTCAACCTAACTATTACGTCCTTTGATTGTTTTATTTTTGGCTTTTGAATTTTAGTTTGAAAATCCACCCCCAGAAATTCGGAAAGCAAGTTTCAATCAGACTGTCCCGTCCAATTATAGTACATAGATTTCACTATATATAGCCCTTTGATATTAGCTGCTATATATAGTCATAGTAGTAGACTAGTCTTTTTGGTAGTCGGGGTTTTACACACGCTACTTTCTGCCTGTTGTGACGTCTCTCATTTTGCTCACTGTGTGTGTGTCTGTGTGTGTGTGAGTTTTTATTGTGTGTGGCTGGTTTGAGAGAGAAAGAAAACCATGTCTGATTTAGAGTACCTACTGCAGGTATAGTCTGATGGTTTTTTCCTTTTTTTTAAATTTCCCTCCCTTTTTGCGTGACCAAATCAAAAAAACAAACAAACTTGTCAAATAATAACAAAACAAAAAAAAAACAGGACACCCAAGAGCGTCTGCAACAAGAGGAAGATGCCCGCAACCAACTCTTCCAGAACAAGAAGAAGTTGGAACAGGAAGCTTCCGGCCTGAAGAAGGACATTGAAGACCTCGAATTGGCTCTCCAAAAGGTATGCCTAGTCATCGAAAATAACCCCCAAACTGCTCCTCCTAACTATATTTCCAATGGATGATATTCTAGACCGAGACCGACAAGGCCACCAAGGACCACCAGATCCGCAACTTGAACGACGAGATCGCCCACCAGGATGAGCTCATCAACAAGCTCAACAAGGAGAAGAAGCACATGCAGGAAGTCAACCAGAAGACCGCCGAAGACCTCCAGGCCTCCGAAGACAAAGTCAACCACCTGAACAAGGTCAAGGCTAAGTTGGAGCAGACCCTTGACGAGCTTGAGGACTCTTTGGAGCGCGAGAAGAAACTCCGGTAAATAAACAACAACAATCATTTTCAATTCCCCCCCGCAAAAAAAATGAACATTTTAAAATTAATTCATATAAAAATAGCGCCGACATTGAGAAGAACAAGCGCAAGACTGAAGGTGACTTGAAGCTGACCCAGGAGGCTGTTGCCGATCTGGAACGCAACAAGAAGGAACTTGAGCAGACCATCCAGCGCAAGGACAAGGAGATCGCCTCTTTGAACGCCAAGTTGGAAGATGAGCAATCCCTGGTCGGCAAACTCCAGAAGCAAATCAAGGAGCTCCAGTCCCGCATTGAAGAGCTCGAGGAGGAAGTCGAGGCTGAGCGCCAGGCTCGCGCCAAGGTATACAGACTTTTCATCATTCCTTATACTTTAAATGGAGCTCTTTTTTATTAAAAAATTAATTTTGTAAATAGGCTGAGAAGCAGCGTGCCGATTTGGCCCGCGAGCTCGAGGAACTTGGTGAGCGTTTGGAGGAAGCCGGTGGTGCCACTGCTGCCCAGATCGAGTTGAACAAGAAACGCGAAGCCGAGTTGAGCAAACTCCGCCGTGATTTGGAGGAATCCAACATCCAGCACGAGTCTGTCCTCTCCAACTTGCGCAAGAAGCACAACGATGCCGTTTCCGAGATGAGCGAACAAATCGACCAGCTCAACAAAATGAAGGCCAAGTAAGTCCCCCGTCTCTTTTTTTAACAAAAAATTCATCACATTTTCACAAATTCACACATCCAGCCGGACACTTTACAGACGTTTTGAGACAGTTCAAAATAATAATAATGACTCAATTCAAAAGGGTGTGTTGGGTGGGGTGTGTGGGGTTTGTTTAACTTTGACAATTTGCAAACGAAAAAAAAGAGTTAAATGTTGTTGATTGGCTGACCATCCGCACACATTAGAGCGGAGAAAGATCGCTCCCAGTTTGCCGGTGAAAACAACGACCTGCGCGCCGCCATGGATCACGTTAGCAGTGACAAGGTGATTTTGGTTCGACACCAAAAAAGCTGCTGTACAAAACGCGTTTTATTTAAATAACTACCCAATTTTAATTGAAAAGACTATATTTGCATGAGGAATGAGCTAATTGACAAACACACATATACACGCACACAAACAAGAGAAATGTATATAATACGGAGCTGATTATTCTCTTTATATTAACTAATTTAATCTTTCTTGACACGCAAAATCACTTAACTCTGCCAAACAAACAAACAAACAAATAATCAAGGGCTGAGAAGGATCGTTCCAGCATGAAGAACCAAGTGGACGATTTCAAGGCCGCCACTGACCACATGACCGCTGAGAAGGTACAGTATATAACGCCGCTTCCTCACAATTTGATCATTTTTCATTTATTCATTTTTCATATTTTTTCTATTGCTGCACAATTAACAATAACCAAAAACAATTAATCTGCCCCATTTTGAATGAAATATCAAAACTATAACTGACAATTTTTAAATCAAAATGTGTGACACAGGCCGCCGCGGAGAAGATGACCAAGATGCTCCAGCAACAGCTCAACGAAATCCAGAGCAAGTTGGATGAAGCCAACCGGTCATTGAACGATTTCGATGTCCAAAAGAAGAAGTTGACGATCGAGAACAGCGACTACCTGCGCCAGTTGGAGGATGCCGAATCTCAGGTGTCTCAGCTGCAAAAGCTCAAGATCTCGTTGACCACCCAGTTGGAGGACAGCAAGAGGATGGCCGACGAAGAGGGTCGCGAACGTGCCACCCTTTTGGGCAAATTCCGCAACCTCGAGCACGACATCGACAACATCCGCGAACAGTTGGACGAGGAATCCGAAGCCAAGGCTGACCTCCAACGTCAATTGTCCAAATCGAACGCCGACTGCCAGATGTGGCGTCACAAATACGAGAGCGAAGGTGTCGCTAAAGCCGAAGAACTCGAAGATGCCAAGAGGAAACTGCAGGCTCGTTTGGGCGAGGCTGAAGAGGCCATTGAATCTTTGAACCAGAAGAACGTCGCCCTCGAAAAGATCAAGATGCGCTTGACTGGCGAGCTCGACGATATGCACGTCGAAGTTGAACGCGCCACCGTTTTGGCCAACCAGATGGAGAAGCGCGGCAAGAACTTCGACAAGGTCGTCTCCGAATGGAAGGCTAAAGTCGACGATTTGGCCGCCGAACTCGATGCTTCCCAGAAGGAATGCCGCAACTACTCGACCGAGCTGTTCCGCCTCAAGGCCGGCTACGATGAGAGCCAGGAACACTTGGAAGCTGTCCGTCGCGAGAACAAGAACTTGGCCGATGAAATCAAGGACCTCATGGACCAGATCGGCGAAGGTGGCCGCAACGTCCACGAAATCGACAAACAGCGCAAGCGTTTAGGAAGTCGAGAAGGAAGAACTCCAGGCCGCCCTCGAGGAAGCCGAATCCGCGCTCGAGCAGGAAGAAAACAAAGTGAGTTTGAATTATTTGAAATTTTTAATTATTAGAAATCCTCATCATCATTTTTTTTCTTCTTCTTCTTTCAGGTACTTCGTGCTCAGTTGGAACTTTCTCAAGTGCGCCAGGAAATCGACCGCCGTATCCAAGAGAAGGAAGAAGAATTCGAAAACACCCGCAAGAATCACCAACGCGCCATCGACTCGATGCAAGCCAGCTTGGAAGCCGAAGCCAAGGGCAAAGCCGAGGCACTCCGCATGAAGAAGAAGTTGGAATCCGACATCAACGAATTGGAAATCGCTTTGGATCACGCCAACAAGGCTAACGCTGAAGCCCAGAAGAGCATCAAACGCTACCAGCAGAACATCAAGGAGACCCAAGCCGCTTTGGAGGAGGAACAGAGGAACCGCGACGACCTCCGCGAACAGTACGGCATTGCCGAGCGACGTGCCAACGCTCTGCAAGGCGAGCTGGAGGAATCCAGGACGCTTTTGGAACAGGCCGATCGTGCCAGACGCCAGGCCGAAACCGAACTGGCTGATGCTCACGAGCAGTTGCACGATTTGACTGCCCAGGCTGCTTCATCCACTGCTGCCAAGAGGAAGATGGAATCCGAGCTCCAAACTTTGCACGCCGATTTGGACGACATGATCAACGAGACCAAGAACAGCGAAGAGAAGGCCAAGAAGGCTATGGTCGATGCCGCCCGTCTTGCCGACGAATTGAGAGCCGAACAGGAACACGCCCAGGCCCAGGAGAAACAGCGCAAGGCCCTCGAACTCCAACTCAAGGAATTGCAAGTTCGATTGGACGAATCCGAGAACAACGCCCTCAAGGGAGGCAAGAAAGCCATCCAGAAATTGGAAGAGAGAGTGCGCGCTTTGGAGACGGAATTGGACGGAGAACAACGCCGTCACGCCGATGCCCAGAAGAACTTGCGCAAGTCCGAGCGTCGCATCAAGGAATTGACTTTCCAGTCGGACGAGGATCGCAAGAATCACGAGAGGATGCAAGATCTGGTTGACAAACTCCAGCAGAAGATCAAGACCTACAAAAGACAGATTGAGGAAGCCGAAGAGATCGCCGCCCTCAATTTGGCCAAATTCCGAAAGGCTCAACAGGAGCTCGAGGAAGCCGATGAACGCGCTGAATTGGCCGACCAGGCTGTCTCCAAGTTGCGCGCTAAGGGCCGTGGTGGATCCGCATCCCGACTCTCCCCACCCGTAAATATCACAACAATTGATTTAAATTTACAAATTTAATTGGCTAACTTTTGATTTTGAATTGATTTTCACAGCCCCAGATGAAGCCCCGCTCCAAGCGAGACTTTGAATAAGGTCCATCAACTCCAGCCACCTCCACCACCCACCCACCACCGCAACTGGAAAACCAGGTGTTCAGTAACAGCAAACGTGTGTGTCGGATATAGTAAATAAGATAATCCAATCTGCTGGTTATTCAAATTAACTCTCAAATGGACATTTCAACTACAACAAAAAATCAACCCTCCCTCAAAATGAAGAAAGTTCCTTTTACTCTTTTGATTTCTTCTCTTTTTTTATCCTTCTCCTTTTGATTTATCCTTCTCATTATTATCCTTTGCCCCAAAAAACCTCCAGTGTGTGCGAGTGTGTTTTCTAGTCCGATTCCAGCGGAATATTTATACTCTCCATTCATAAGACTCCCAACACAAACGGCCGTGAATTTTGAATTTTTTTTACCTCTCTCTCGTCAACCAAACTTGATCCAGGCGGAATCTTTTATTTTGTTGTTGTTTCACATCTTTCAAAAAAAGTTAAACCCTACATTTTTTTTCTTAATCAAGCGGCGGGGCACTTTTCACACAACGAGTTTGATCGAGAGAGAGAGAAACTATACTCAAAATTTTTCATCCGGTTCTGTGTTGATTGGATTTGGATTGTTGGGAGCGAACCGCTGGATCGAAGGAGCATCCGTATATTAATTGAAACAAAACAAAAAAATTGTCATAGCCTATTATAAAAATACAAAAAAGAGTTTGGCGCACGCACTGTAATATGAGAGTCAAAAAAGAAGAAACGTCATCGCGCGCAATCAAAGAGTCGGTTTAAAAAATAATTTCAGTTTCTTCTTTTATTTCCTGCCCCCTCCTCTCCAATCTCTTTCTATATCTTTATATTCGTCCCCTGTTTTGACGATGTTTAGGACAAAACAAGAAACAAAAAAAGAAAAAACCATCCTCTTTCTCGCTTCTTGAAAATCATTCTCTACACACCTTATTATATCCCCCTTCTGATTGTTGCTTGGCCTTTTGTTGTAATACACAGCTTTCAGCCCTTTCAAGTTCAGCGAACAAACAAAATCATCTTTGTGTTTTTCTCACCTTTATTTCGCCTTATAGAATATAATAATAAGAAGTCAAAGTGTTTTTCAAAGGGTAGAAGATTGAAGAATTGACGATTGGTACCAGAACAAGATCCGCTCTGAGCCTTTGATCTTGTAAGAAGACACGGATGTTTTCATCAATAATTTGCTCTCCGGTTGAGTTGAAATGGGTACGAGCTCGTTGGACGGAAGAACGTAAATCATCCATCGCTGCTCCGCCACTTCAGTCGTGTTATTAATCGACACAATGTAGTGACCGAAAGAGAATTCTCTTGTCTCGAATCTGAAATATCATGATTTGCAATTAGTTGGAATTTTAGTTATGTAAAGAATGTTGAAATTACCGGAGTAATCCTTTGGCTTCGGCAAGCAAAAGAGATTCGTACACGGTCGAATCAACGGGAACTTGAAGTGAAAAGCTTTCACGTTTCTGCTTAGGTTGTTGGCCAATCCAAATCAAGATTTGAAAAGAAACATGGTTGTTGTTGTTGTTGTTGGGTCCTGACGTCAATTCCGGTTTGCTATAATTGCCACTACAGCGACTCGTGTGGATGTGAGCTCTTCCGCCCGTCGTTGACAAAGCCAACAAAGCTTCAGAAGTTGCCATCAAATCCGAATCGAAAGATCCGTCTTCCGACTGGCTGGATACAATCCAGTCTAGTGCTGATCGGATAGTGGTATTCACATTGAACGACAGACCGTGAATTTGCAAAGCTTGCACGACCAGAGCCGTGGAAATGATGTTTCTGTTGTTAAACGATCCGTCCCTCTGTTGTTTACTGATGAGAATCGCGACCAGCTGTTCAGCAAACGGCAGGATGTACGGATGATTGTAATGCTGAGCAACGCATCCGGTGGCCATGATTACCATAGACAACGTATCTTAAATTTGAATTACAATTTTTAAAATTTTACAAAACGCTGTTTCTCTATGTTAAGATTTTAATAATACCGATATCAATCGAAGGACCAGTCCACATTTTATGATTGAGAAGCCAAACTAATCGACGAATGTGAGTCCGCCGGATGACTCCGTCACCACTGCAAACGGCCAGCATTTCAGAGGCGAATGTGAAATTGTCCGTCTTTCTCCTGTAATCCAACAATCCGTCTGTCAAAAATGACAGGAAATTAGCTTAAAATTAAAAATAAAACTTGGTTTAAATTGATTTACCCAATAAATCGTAATCATAATAGTGAGTTGGACTGCGACAGAGTGAAGTTAGCGTTACGGCGAGCGGAATTAACCTGTCGGAATATAACTCCAGATCTCCATGTCTTGAAAATCAAATGAAATGTAAAGAATTCAATACGATGGTCAACTTAAAATGGTTTCACCTTAGTCGATCCAGAAGGAAATTGATGTCAAGTGTTTTGATGGCAAGTTGAAATTCCGGTAGAGACAAGTTAAAGTAATCAGATTGTGATAGAGCTAATAGAGCTGGAGCGTTGTTTAAATGGCCCCAGTCGAGTTGACTATTTCGACGGTTCAGCAACCATTGCGTTGCTTGTCTAGACGATTCAGCTCCTCGGATTTTGACTATGAATTAAAAACAACTTTTTATTACGCGACTTGCACATCTTGCGTATTTAAAAAACAACGTCACGAACGCACTTTGTACAGCAACAGTCAGCGTTGACCTTATTTCAAATAACCACACAAATTACGCTGACTAAACTTGAATTTCTATACAACTTTAAATGTTTTAGTTAAAATATTGAAATAAGTTTAGAAAACTTACCTTCCGCTTTCAGTAAATCCTTGGCAATGACGCTTCCGCTAAATATCGCCAAAAATAAAATGAGACTAGTTAACACACGTCCGCACAGCTTCATTTTGTTGAACTGACTGAAGATTCAGGATATCGCATCATTGACGACTATAGGAAACGATTTACAAACATCAGCGCTTTCCAATTAGTAAACAAACAAAATGATTAAAAATTCGAGTCAATGTAATATTCACATAATAAAAGCCTTAGACAGGCATTACAGTCAATTGAGTTATGAACAAATTTTTACAGAGCGGACCGAAACAAAAGAGAAAATGTTAATAAGAGTAAATTGACTGAGGTGTAGAAGTTTCCATGGTAGAAGTGATCTCTTGTTTAACGACAATTTCAGCGGGAACGGCAACTGGAGTGGAAACTGGCTGGACAGGAGCGACGATGCGAGCGGACAAAGTGGACAATTTCGACGGAAGTGGAACGAAAAAGATCCTGGCTTTGTGTTCAGACTTGTGCTCTTGTACCTTGGTTTTGGTTTCCTGGATCTTGTCGCCCACCTTTCCGACGACTCCATCGACAACACCAACGACGAAACTGACCAACTGGTTGCCCTTCTCCACCAATTTTTCAACTCCAGCAGCCAACTTGTAGTGAAATTCTTTCTTGGCAGTTTCCATCTTGGTATGAGTGTTGGCCATCTTCTCAGCGGATTTGTTCTTCAACGCGGACCATTTGTTGGCTCCCTCTGTAAACTTCTCGACCACCTTCGCCGACAAGCCGCTAGCTACTCCACCGATCATATCAGCAGCAATGAAAACTGTGTCGGCCGTTTTGTTCAGGACTGTCTCCACCTTGTCGGCCAATTTGGATGTGGTGTTCATCATTTTAGTGACGGTCTTGTTCCAGTGGAGCTGTTTTTCCTCTTTCAAATCTTCCATCTTGTGGGACGGTTTCAGAGTCGAAGCGTCACAGCATACGGAAAGAACAGCAACGGCGGCAATAGCCTAATTGATTACACGACATGAAATATTAGACTGCAACACTCATTACATGATAACAAGTTTGACATTTTCAATCAGTAAAAGGACTTACGATAATCAGACGACTAGCCATGGTATTATGACGAGAGGCGATTCTTGGAAAGGTGTAGACAACTGGAGACGAGTTGGCGAAGTGTGTGATAATCGATGATGAAACCCCAGTTTATATACGGATAGGCTCGCGCCATTACCTAATCAAATGGCGCCCACCATTGTCAACTTTACCTTTGTTTTTAGATGGGCGAGGCCGTCCCTGAATCAATTTCAAGGCTAATCGATTACCATTCCCTACCTGTAATATCATAGAGAATACAAGTGTGAATCTTGAAACAAATGACCTCGAATTAAAATGGATTAAAGTTAAATGCATCGAAAAATTCCGAATTTATAGTATCAAATTTATATTTAATTTAAAGAATTTTCGCTATCATTTTCCAATCCATAAAATGAAATGCGCTTATATTAGTCAATTCTGTATATCGAAACAAAAATATCGTAGGGTAACAAGGGACTATTCTATATTTAGTTTGAATTCGTATAATTCGCACTGGCTCCCATACAGTTTCGAAGAAATTTTCTAGCTATCGGTGGTACAGATGACATTCTTCCGTCAACATTTGTCCAAATTCTGGTTTTTCCCCTCATTAATGACTATATATAGCCTTCCTATGGGACAAAGCATAAAGGTCATTGCCAAAAATAACTCGGCAAAAAAAAGGATTACCTGTACATTCAAGACTACACTAGAAAAGAGGTCATAAATACTTCGTATGAAATTCAGATTTTGTACATAGGACCGACGTCCTTCTTTGCCTACTGTAAACTTGTCAAAATGCTCTGCAACGCGAATTGCACAATTAATAACAGATGACAACTTTCCAACCTTATAGGATGAAGAATAATGAAAAGCGTGACGTCATATTACGTGCGTCATTAGGGATATAATATTACTAGCACAACTCTGCGAACGAGATGATATATTTGGATCTGCTGCGATAAAAGGTAAATAAATCATGAAATGTACGTTATTGGGACGTTTTATTTTAATCTGCTGAATCGGATAACGAATTTTGCTGGAATTATTCATTGAAATGGAAGACGGAGGACTTACTAAATTTGCACATAGCCTAAATTATGCATGAGCCTCTTATCTGGTACCGATTTCGTTCCAAATCACGACCGTTAATTGAAATTCTTAGAAAACATGCAACTGAATTGCTACGAATAAAGGCACAAAGACTGTGAATGCCATTAGAATTCGACTATGTATTTCCTCTAGAGAGATTATTCAGATGACATATTATTCAAAATAATGTGACTTTGTAATACCAAGGCGCAGAGAATCTGGGACCAGCTTAATTCCGACCAAAATCAATGAGACCTAAGTATTAAAGTAAGAATACCAAATTTATTCATTTTCAACGGTAAAAAGCATTTCATTTGCAGTGTGTAAGCAGTAAAGAGAAGTTAAACTAAGATTCAAGGGTTGTTCAAATGGATTTCGACGTAGTAGTGGTTTTAGATGAAAAAGGACTTTCAGGATCGATGAGTGAATCGAGAAAAGGATCGAATGGATAGCCTAACGTTGGATGCGCAGTTCTCTGATCTTTCAGCATGCAGAGCACCGTTTTCCCGTTCGGTGCGGCTTGATCGAGATAACCACCAGCGTCTAACAAAGCCTGAAAAATGATGAAATAAAATTTAGAAGTTTCGTCCTGTGAATATTTCTCAGCCAGAAAATGGAGCGGAGTTTTTCCGTTTTTATCAGTTGCGTTCGGATTGGCTCCAGCTTCGAGTAGTAACTTGATAATCGATACGGCCTGTCTTGTGGAGAAAGGCGACAATCCTCCGTGATAATCGACCATTTCAATGGCTACGTGAAGAAGACTGGTGACGCCACTATTCTCATTGTAGCGGTGAATGTAACGCTTGAGAAACTCGGTCAATTGTTCAGTTTCCTGCTGGTCCAAACGAGGAAGCCAATTAGAAATGAAAAAATATGTTCTTTCAATAATGTCGAACAGCTGTCGATTGGGCAGAGTCACCGGTGGCACTGGTAACATGTTGGTAAAAATTTCGATCCCGAATTTAGCGGCCGCCAGGAGATTGGCCGACGATAATTCCTGTTTCAAGATGCTGTTGGGCGGTTGGCGACGTTTCAAACAAACTAACATCAGATCAAACGTTTCGGCAAACATTTTGACACATTTAGGGGAGGAATTTGGAGTGAAACTTTTGGAATGTTCCAGGATGAGCAGGGAAACGTTAATCGCTCGGCTGTACTGCTGATGGAAATTACAGTAAAGTCCATAGTGTAGTAAATTATCAAGATGAAACGAATTGGGGCCGCCGCTCTGTCCGGTACTATCGTTTTGGCTGAAGATGCGCTTGCTAACCAGAAGAGCTTGAACAACCAGTGGTTCACAGAGTAAGTGCCAGTTTTTATTCGATCCGTGTAGAGTCGACTCCAACAGTTCCAGCTCTTCCATCGCCATGAATTCAACGGTGTCACCGAATGCGCTCCGAGCAATTTCAGAGAAAACGTAAGGAATTTTCGGTATAGGCTCATCAATAGTCGAATGGCGATAAATCATGGCGGCTTTCCAGCATTGCAATCCGCGCCAAGGGACAATTTCGCATGGATTTTTCTTATTCTTGCACATAAGCGATTTGCGACGGGTGTGCAATATCTGTTTGAAGATGAATGCCGCACCCATCAATTCCAGAGCCACAATTTTCTCTTGTCGAGTGATGGAGCTCGTCACAAAAGAATCCAATACGAATTCCAACCAAAATGACTCGTCGTTGGCCACGTCCACCAAATATTCCACCAGTTTGATGATGGAAACTTGACTGGAAATGTCTCGAATAATCGACACGATCGGCGACGGTAAATCAAACGACGGCAATGCTTTTGTGTAATCCAATTTGTCCCATGAAAAAGGACATTTATTACTAGAAACCGCTTTGGCGAGTTTCCTGCCGTGAGGACAGACACTGTGCGTGACGTGATATTTCAATTGATGAACTAAAAACTCGACCACGTCGTAGTGTCCGCATCCGACGGCAACTTGTAGAGAATTTTCTGTTCCTTCGTTGAAATAAGGTCCGATTATAAATTCAATCGTTATCGATTTCCAACAACGACTGCGTATTTCGTATAACTCAGCTAGTGAACCTTTGTTTACGGCATGGTAAAACTGGTCGAAGATATCCGTTGACGAAGTCATTGTTCTTTTTTCATTTGGGTTTTGATTCAAAAACACTCGAAAGTCACTGATGAAAAGAGTCTAAAAGCGAGGTGAAAAGATGACTGAACAACTCAAGCGCAACTAAAAGATTGATGCCAAGTTTCAGGGTGCTGTAGGATGAAAACAAAAAATCCCGTTAGGATGACCAACGTCTCTCCAGTAATTGACCTTGCTCAAGGACTGAGTTTCTAGTGATCATCCTAACCGTACGTGACAATCGGCACGTCAACACACAAATATGACGTCATAGTTATATAACTTTGAAATACATAACGTATAATTACGTAATTGAAAGGACAACTGAACATAATTGTTTGGGGACGCATTGAATTGTTCCTTGATTAAAATAATGAGAATTGTTAATTATGGCGATACGATGCATACAAATTATGTAATTTGAAATGTGTTAATTTTTACAAAATAGTTTGTGTTACATAAAGTAGGATTTCTCAGAAGTAAATATTGGAAAACTGTCAATGTCCGATTATAGATGGAACTTTTCCAAGTTGGGTTTATCTCACGATATCGTCCAAGCTGCCTTTCATCTGTCCAACAATAACAAAAGAAAATATATCAGGAACTGTTGCTGTCATCCACCATACCCTCGTCATCACTCGAATCCGTTTTGTGGACTTCCAGCGAACTGGTAGTGCTGAGACTATTGATGGTAAACAAAAGTCATTACATAAGCAATTTTTTTTTGCTCGTTGCTCATAAATTTATACCTGTCCAATAGCCATGGGCTATGCGGGAAGTTGGCATTTTTCCTAGGAATCCTTTCGCCATACTTTAGGTATGAATCTTCATTGAAAGATACGCCCTCACGGATTGCATAACAACAGCAAGAAGAAGATTGTTCCTCCCAATTGGGGAAGTATAATTCAATTTTCTTGACTAGAGTTAAATTGAAATCGATCCTCTTCTGTTCGACGGGACCGAATAGGAGGGCGACACTGTACAATGTGTCCGGAGACCATTCACATGGAATACGGGGATACATAACAGCCTGAGCTGAGAAGAGTCCAATACGAAATAGGAGAAATACGAAGAGGTCTGAACGCAGTGCGGATGCTTCCACTTCCGTCCAAGGAACAACCGGACAGGATAAATTCATTTGATAACTCAGGGATGTGACGGGATTGCGGAATTCTTGACCGGTGTAGGTACCCAAACGAGTTGCACAGGCTAATAATAGTGAAGACTGGATCCAGTCCAATTCTTTCTGAAATCCTGTAGTTCAATAAAATTGTGTAAAATCGAATTATTTTTTTTATTCATTTAGACACGCACCAGAATCCTTGAGCTGAATCACAAGGGATTCAATGTTGGTAATAGGTAGAATATCCATCAAATAACAAGCGAAATCTTGCGGCCTATTTCGACTATTTGGAGATGTTTCCATGTTGAATCGAATCCCTTTTTGGAAATTGCGCAAAGATTTCTGTACAACACACTCAATCAAATCGTTCCACTCGTCACGCATCTGCAAATAAATGAGAAACATTTAAATCATTCCGACTGGTACAACATTTGTCGATTGTTTACATCGAACTCTTGTTTCCAGATTTCGCTGAACGGACGAAGAATGGCCGGCTCACACAAAAGATCCAATCCGCCTAAATCGCCAGCGACGTGATAAAGAAGAGTCAAAATGCAATCGTTGACGTAAGGGCCGTTGTTCTTGAAATCTTCGAGGGCTGTCCCGTATCGATCGAGTATCGTTTTCGAACAGAATTGAGTCAAGTGTTGATTGAAATCAAAGCTCGACTGCTGCTGGTGAGAGGAGACCCGTTCGAGCGTCAGCAACAAAATGTGATTCGCTGAAATGACATCGACGAGATAACTCCGACATTGAACGATGGGATTGAATTGACGGAGTTGAAGCAAAAAGAGTTGGCGAAGATCTCGAATGGCTGGCACGTAACCGTCTAGTTGAATAATTGAATTTTCACAGCCTATTTGAGTAAACCCGCTGTTATTCAAATTAGGACGGCGGGACAATCTCTCCAATGTTTTCAAATATTCACGGATGGCTTTCACGCATAAATGCAAGCGCCTCGCATTCGCTTTTAAATCGACAGCAGCAGAATACGGTTGAAGCGCACACATTTCTAGTTTTTCCGTCTGGCGAACAGCTTCCCACGTCAGATAACAAAGAAGATCAATAGTTAAGACGCCTTTCAAGTGTTCCATGTTGACGTCATTCAATTGGCAAGCGATGGGAAGAAAATAAGAGATGAGCCAGAGAAAGTGAGATATATCCAGCGGATGAGCGTCGCCCTGTTTCAGTAATTGTTGATGCAGTTCACCCACCAATGTGCCGTAGCCTTTTAAAAATTCAAAAAAAAAACATTTCAAAAATTAAAATCTCTATATAGTATTCTAGCTAGTAGTTGACAGCTTTAATACCATGAAATATAAAATTGATGGTAAATTCTTTCAAGAGATTTGAAATGTCTTCCTCGTTTCGTTTGCATTCGCGAACGCTGCTGCCGGTCTTTATCTCAATCTGACGTCTGCATTTCATTCCTAAAGTTTTCTCTTGTTTCTCGGAACCTTTCAAACTGTTTGATCGGATAGAACAGCGAAGAGAGTTTGAGCTATTCAACGTTTGTTCCGATATCAATTCAATTATTTATAATATAGTACCTCTTTGTTTCGCTTGTTTTAGATGATACAGAAGACGATTGGCTGAATTTATCTGAACGAGAAAAAGCGGATGTGACACATCAAATTTGTACAGTTTTAGATGTGCAACAGTCGTCCCACTCACGAAATGGACTTTTGTTACCCGGAGAATTTTCGTTTGGCTTGGATTTCCTGGTCAACGAATCTTGCGTAACCCTTGGTAATGCAATTTCCTGTTGAAAATTCGACGGTGCATTTGAATCCTCCGAGTGAAAGCCACTGGATGTACTTTGCCGACTAGATTTATTATCTGCATCGAGGATGTTGAAAAATATAGGTTTAATTTGTTCATTATTTATATTAGACTAATTAATAGGACTACCTGTATTGATCTTCTTCGTTGTCAAACGAGGATTCAGAGGTACTTGCAGGATTGGCGCACTTTTTAACATCAAACATCGCTAAAATATTTTCAACGGGTCGATCTTTGTACAATAAAGAAACGAGCTGTACGATTGTACCCATCCATTGTTCCTACAAGCGAATGTAAACAATCAGTTATGCTATACAAACAAGGAAAATTCATACTGACATGCGTAAAAATAAAAGTAAACATAATAAGTCTGAAAAGGATTAGACTCGAATGACTCGAGAAATGTTATCATTATTTAAATTATATACTGTGCTCTTTATAGACGAGTGTATACTTGTACTATATAGAACGACGTATTTCTTGTTTGTCTCGAGTAATAGGCAAAAATCAATAAGTGGGGATTGAATTACGCCCGTTAGTTGCAGGATCTCGTGCCGAGTTCTGAGAAACCATTCGAAAGACTATCGCTGTGTGTTTATGCCTACACTAGAGTATTAATATCCCATTTTCAACATTGGTTCTCTTACATCCTTATCTGAGATAGAGCAGCTCATTAATTCATGTTTAAATGCTTTTCCCCAATGTCTTTCTCACCCTCTCTCAGCAGTTCGCTCTAACACTATACGATACACACATTAATCATTTTCAGCCTCAGTGAATTAATTAATTAAAATTACCTTTTGAGCACAGGCCAGTAAGTTGATGAGAAGACGATCTAATCCCTGTGTTAATAACTTGTGTAGAAGTTGGTTCTGCTGGGTGCAATCGGCTGATGTGTAACCAGCATAGTTGTTAGGGCGAGGATCATGATCTTGATTATTCCGTACATCAGTACCAGCTGCTTCAATATCAAAAGCGTTGTCCGCCGTTGGAGAAGGTCGTTCAGTAGCGTGCAAGATATTGCGTATGAGCAACATGGAATCATTTATAGATTCATTGTCGTTGCTAGACAACGTCATCTGCGACGTGAAAAAACGTTTTGTACAAATCGGTATATAAAGGGGGTAGTCGATAACAACATTTTACCTTTCCTATGGTGTTGTGAACGTGATCGAAAAACAACTTGCGTTGCCCTGCCATCCAGAAAGGATTCCTTGGCGCTGTAAAGAAGCTGAGTCAGTTTGTAGATGACAACTTGTTGAGTTGCAGTGCTCCGATGGCTGGACTTGGCCATGACGCTGACCATGTCTAGACATTCTAAGGGTGTAGTAACTTCAGGCTAATAGTCTGAAAGGAAGTCCAATAGAAAGAAGATTAGTTGGATGCGGGATGCGGAAACCAATACTAAAGTTCTTCTTACTTGATTGTCGATCTTAATATGCTGGTCTGATCCTTGCTATTGATGAGAATAGGAATGAGATCCTACATCCAAAGCAATTTCCAACCGTTAATAGACTAAATTCATTTGAAAATTCAAATAATTACCTTATTGAGAATGTCCAAGAATCCAACGGTGCAGCGAAGAGGTCGACTTGTGGGATCCTCGTTTTTCAATTTGATATTGATCTCTTCAAGATGAACTGCACATTAAAGAAAAAAGCAAATACATTTTTTATTTTAAATATATTGACGGCACCGAGCAGCAGATGATGACGACAGTTCATTAACTGAAAAAGGAAACCTGGCCGGAAAGCCTATCAGATCTGGGCAACAATGTGTAGGTTAATTTACAACTAGAATGAGATGAATAATAAACTTTGAACATGATGTCAAGCCAGAGAAGCAGCTGAATCGAATTTTGTTATTCGTCGCATAACACGTATTAACTAGCAGCTGTTTTGAAATTCTTATAAAATTAATCTAATTTCACTAGAAAATAAAGTGTTGTTATGAATATTGCTTACACAAACATTCGTCGTCGATGTAGTATGTGTCGTTATGATACGTCCCCAACGGAAGGAGAGATAGACACGGAACGTCGCCACTTAATTTCATCCGTCGTTCCATTTCGAATTAAAATCTGATTTAGTACAATACAAGTCACACACCATTGAAATACTTTCCAATGAATAGATTTCAATCACTTGTTTGTTGAGAGACGCACTGTCGATTCGTGGCCGTGCTGTGTGAATTGGAATCACGATGCGGAATTGCGGACGCGTTTTATATCCGTGCGGACGGTATAAATGGGTGGCACACCTCCCCGTTGACGTAAGCTCGATCTATACGCATGTCTGCGATTCGGTGACATCGAGACCGAAGTATGTAGTACGTACCTAAATAAAAACGAAAATACATAAAACAGATAACGCCTCCAGTTACTTAAGAAAATCCACAAATATTTAATTTAAAAAAGGAAAGTAAATTGTTTAAAAAAAATTGAGTGGATAAAAGCTTACGTATTATTCCTTTTTCTAAGAATTTAAAAACTTTCACTTGTCGAGATTTTTCACCTATTTGTTCAAGAAGAGAAAAAATCGCAAAAAATGTATCTCCTCCCTAACAGTTAATACGCCTACTTGTTTTCTATATTAATACCTAAAGTCTCATGTTTATTGATCACGCTTCTTGTGTCTCGACACATCTTGGCGTTTCCTTATTTAAACATGATAGCATTTGTACAGTATTTCTAAAGCCATTGTAATAATTGATTAAAAAAGCGAGAAATAGCATTTTTTTTTAAATAATACAAACAATCGATTAAATAATACCTTTGTGAAAACGCGTCCTGGTGAGAATTGGTGATGAAGAGCCGGTTCGTTTATATTTGGAAGTGATGACGTCAGGAAAATGAGAAACGTCAGCGACGGCAGCATTCCATGACACGACTGTTTCACATTATGATTGAATAATTATCAAACGTCATAGTTATCAAACGTCATAGAACAGGACATGGTAGAGGGAGGGCGACTTCTCCATTTTTTAAAAAACCTTTTTACGCCCACTAACTTTAAAAGTAACTCAGGAAAGGGAGCGAATACGAAATATCTCCGAATTCCGCCAATCATTTGCCCCCGTTGAAGGTAACTTTATCCAACTTTGATTCTATTTGAAAAAAAAAAACTATTACAGAAGTTGAATTTAATTAATCAAGGGCATTATATAAACGAAATACTGCTTTTAGGCAATCAATTAACAAAAAAAAAAGTGCATTGAAACTTATTTTGAAAGGGACAAAAAAAAACTTCAAGGTATTCCTTTGGCTTTGATACGATTTCGTTACTAAGAATTTACAAGTTTGGAGCCTTAACAAATTATTTTGTGCTTTTTTCAATGATGAACCGTCTGTCTGGGTGCTCAACCGCTCGTAATAAAATGACGTCGCAACAGCCCTTATATAATATTATATAGTTGTGAGATTTTGAAATTTAGAGAAATGGTTAGGTGGAATGCCATTCCGTCGACTATGATAGTCATCTATAAAGGGCATGTCAAAACATTTTCGCGCCAAAGAAAGAACTCAACAATTTGGTTGAACTTATTTGACATTGTAATTGGATTCCAAGAAGGAGAGAAATTCCCATGAAAATAAAACGTCCAAAATTCCAATTAAATTGCGAAATTTACAATTTCGTGCCACAGAAGTACGCTGACCGTTCCAAGAATTTCAAAGCCTTTCTAATGCACGCTACGAAAATGTTTCGTTTAGGGGGAAAAAAAAAACAGGGAAAAACCAACATGTGTAGGCTATACTATACTAAAAACGTAAATGGCCTGGATATTATAATGTCATACTACATTATGTAATTCTGTTTATAGGTTGTTTTGTTAACCACGACGTTTTGAATTCATTTGTTTGAAAAATTTTCCCTATTAGTCGACCTGATGACTATTTAAAAATGCGCACCTAGATTTTGGTATGTATCATAGTGCGGCAGCCTATCTCCGCGAATTTATAGCATTTCTTTTCGTTCGAGTGTTTTTTCATCTGAAAAGGTAAAACATTAAAAAAGCCGGTCTATACTATTGTTTAACCACTACAAACATTTTTTTTTCCGTATTGTTATACTATACAAGCCCACTTTATAGTTAATTCCTATATACTCAATCCCGAAAATATTGTGTGTGTTCAAACAACGAATTGTAAATTTGTTTACATTCGTCAAACGAAGAGCTGCCTCGTCACAAGCAATTCGCTCTTTGTCTGAAAGTTTACCGTTTCCATATACTTTCTTTCCGCATCGCTGAATTCAGTCCACTTATCGCGCCGAATTTTCTTTTTTAAAATAACATTTAAGAAAAGGGAAATGTATTTTGTTCACATCTAAAAATATAACACATATTATAGTTTATATAAGGTGTTCGCATCCATTTGAATTTCAGTTTTCCATCGGAAGAGAAGAATTATTAAAATAATCTATATGCAAGCAATGAGAAATGATTGAATTAATAACGCCACAAATATTTATTCATCTTTATGCTAACCTTTCGTGGCGCTGTGACGGTTAACAAAAGATTTCAAGACGTGTGGAAGTGTGTCTTCAAATGAAATTTCGTGTTGGCGGATGACTTTGGCGCAGACGCATGACAGAGGTAGGACGACATGAATCAATGGATCCAAATAGTGATGAAAACGAAATTTGTTGACGTATTTCGTTTTCTGGTCATTTAAAATGCCTAAGAACGTTTTCCCCGTTGAGATTGATTGTTTGTGATAACATCCGGCATCCAGCAAAGCCTGAAACACTTGTTTGTAGGATTCAGGATCGAATTGAAACCAATCGGAATTTTCGGCTAGAATCTGGAAAGGAGCTTTCGCCGTTGGTGTCGATGGCAGTTGGATCAGCTCCAGCGTCAAGGAACAAGTTGATGAGCCGTGCGATACCATCGGGATTCTTTTTATTTCGTTCGTTCCTTTAATTGCGCCGTGAAGAAGACTGGTAAATCTGTTCAAATTATTCGCGCGGAAATAGGGCGACAGATAGTTTTTGAGCTGTTGAATTTCCACTTGACTGCCGCAGCGTTGGAGATGCTGTAATATCAGATGTTGAAGTTTCTTCATAATAACGAACTGCCAACGATCTGTGGTAGCCCGAGTGATGGGTGGTAACAGCATGACATTCTGCAAGATGGCTAGGCCGAATGAAACGACCACCAAGAGATTGGGGAACGATAGTTCTTGGATTTCTGGGAGTTGTTGCTGCATCAAACAGTCTAACAACAGGTCCACAGTTTCGACGAATATCCTGATGCAGTTGGGTGAAGAAGTTGAGTTGAAATCACCGGTTTGTTTTAAAATAAGAAGCGAAATGTTCAACGAACGGCCGTACTGTTGCTCGTGGTTGTAGCAGCGATTGCCATATCGCAACAAATTTTCCAGATGTAACGAATTAGGACCAGCCTTTTGTCCAGATTGTCTAAAAATTCTATGACTGACTATCACAGCGTGAGTTTGAGCTAATAGAAGGCTATAGTCACGGGTCCATTCTTGTTTAAATCTTTGAAGGGACGTTGGCGATGCGATTACTTTGATGCCATCTGCAAACAAAGAGCTTGCGAGATCGGGAACAACCGGGATAATAGGCAAATCAACACCAACTGACGAGTAACGAAGAGCCATGGCTTGTTCCCAACACTGCAATCCCCTCCAGACAAAATCTGGTTGTTTGAAAATCAAGGCGACGCCCATAAGTTCCAGCGCAATGATCATATCTGTCCGCGACACTGAACTTCTTATAATTGAATTCAAAACAAATTCCAGCCATTGATAAGGTTCGTCCACCGTTGAATCGATTAGATACTCAAGGGCGTTGACAATTGGAATTTGATTGAAAATGTCACGGATAACCTCCATTTCAGGTGACTTCACTACGAGAACAGGAAGAACTTTATCGAAAAATAAACTCGGCCACGAATTAGGCCAAACTCTGTCCATGGATTTCTTCCATTCGGGATAAATTTGATATTTTATTTCAGCGACTAGGAACTCGACAACATCGTAGCGTCCCTTTTCTACACTCAACTCGAGCGGCGTTTCTACATGATCGTTGAGATCGCAAGATTGAGTTATCAAATGAATCGGTATCGCTATCCAATTGTATTTTTTGCGTATTTCACAAAGTTCTGCGATTGAACCTCGTCCAACCGCCTTGCAAATGAGGTCTGCCATGATTGACAATTTCTTATAAATTATTCGAGATTTAAGGGAGCGACGCACGATCGGAGAAATCAATTTCGCGAAAAATTAAAATTCTTCTTCGTATAATTTATTAACTGATAAAAGCGGAGCGGTTAAACGGACACACTGTGCTCACAACTAGTCAGGAAGAAGACTCAGCACTTGCTTAGGGCAAAGGGGCAAAGAATAAACCAGGTCAGGAGACGATTCGGTATCCACAGAGAAAGTCAGTGCTGTGGTCCCAACGTCTTTTTTGACATGGCAACTTTTACGTTTATGTAATAGGTAGACAGTTCAAGGTCAAACCAGGCGGTGACTAGGGACAGTTCGATAGCCTCTTTTATTTGGAATTGCTTGAGGTATATAGTTAGTGGGTTCATAGAGTACGATAGCCTACCCCAATTATTTAGTCTGTATTCCACACTGATTTTGTGTTTGACAGCAATCGAAGCGAATGCGATAATGTCTTTGTTGTTTGGAAGCTATTAGTCATTTAGATTTAGAGGTGAGTTTATAATAATTATCTGACTGTTGATTACATAAGAAATGCTGTAACGTATTACATAATTCAGCGACAAGATGCGCACAGAGTGGGGATAAATGTTTCGAACGTGTAGCTAGATACATCATTAAATTATGATATTTGATCGGTAATATATAAGAGGAGAGTTGCATCATTCTCGCATTAGTAAAGTGTACCTTTTCCCTTTTGACCTTTATTTCATTTAACTCCGTTTGCGGGCAGCGCTCGCAGATTTTCTTGTAACTTGGTACTAAAAGTTTTCAGATTTTTTGTCGTTATCTACAGTATCCGTTAAATGACAATTTAGATATAATGTATTATTCATTTGTATGCATCCAATCCAATGCTAAAATTGAAAAGATTGTAGTATTGGACTATTCTAGAAATATAGAGTAAATAGCCTATTTTCAAAAATCGTTTATTAATCAATTCGGAGACGAGTCTAATTGTTTTATTCTCTCTAAACGTGTCAGGTACCACATAGTTGGGATTGATAAGAGAACCGAAATAATCAAGTCAAATTTTTAAATAATCAAAAATAGGTCGTAAATAATTCAGAATATCGTTTAAAATGGGAATGCGAGAAGAAATAAAGTTTCCGGATTTCTGCAAAACTTGATAACCGCTGGGAAATTTGAAACCCATCGTCGGAAGCTTCATCGGGACTGGATAATGGTGCTTATCTGTATATGTAAAATAAAAATAGAAATTAATATTTTATTTAATGAAAATAGTTTGAATTTCAATGTTCACCTTTCAGCGAACTGTGCTCCTCAATAAATTGCTGCAGGCAAAGTGGAAGTCGATGCTCTTCATCTTCAAACGCTATATTTTCTTGCATTATTTTCTGAGCGCAGAAGCATTCAAGGGGCATGACAGTGTTTATCCAAAAATCAACTCGAGGATCAAGAGTTTGATTATCAACGAATAATTTCTTCTTGTTTCTCATGATGGTGAGGACGGTTTTGCCATCGGGTGTGGCCTGATCCAGATGACTACCCGCTTCCAAAACGGCTTGAAATATATCGAAAAACGTCTTTGTCGAATTGGGTTGACAGTTTTCCGCCAGAAGATGATGAGGAGATTTCCCGTTTCTGTCAACGATTTTGGGATCTGCTCCGCTGTCCAGCAACAAGCGAATAATCTTTTCACGGATTGAAATGTTAAATCGGGTAGATACAAAGCCTTCGATGGCCAGGTGCAGCAAACTGGAGAATCGATTGCGCAATTTTTCAATACGAACGAAATTTTCAAGTATTTGGCATAATTGTCCCATTTCTTCTGGAACCAATCGGCGCATTCTAAACAGAGCGAATAGCAGCAAATACATTTTCCTTGTGACCAACAATTTCCACATTTCATGTTGACTGGAGATGGGCCGTAGCAACAGAAGACTGGTGGCAATCATGACCCCAAATTTAATGGCCTCTATTAGTTGGACAAACGTCAGTTCCTTTATCCTTTCTGCGTTGTTGCTAGGATTGTGCTCCAGTCTGATGAAAACGTTGGCCATGAGAAGGAAAGCTTCGACATAGACTTGGAAACTTTTGGGTGAGTCTGTAGGTTTGAAATGTTGCATAATCATTAGCGAAATGTTGATAGCTCGACTGTAATGAATTTCCGTGAATAGGACGTGATCTCCCGTCGTCTGAAATTGTTTCCCGTAATCCAGGAGCGTTTTAAGATGAAATAAATTCGGCTCGGTCTGTCCACTCTGAGAAAATGTTCGCTGGATAACGAGGAAAGCTTGATCGATGGCCGGTGATCGATGATCGTGGCGTCTTAATTGATTTTCCAATTCTTCTAATTGTAACAACGTCGTCACTTCAGCGGCATCACCAAACGCCTTACGAGCAGCGCTGGTTAAAACGTAAGGAATTTTGGGAATAAGTGAACGGCCATTGACTGTCGAATTGCGTAGTTCTAGAGCTTTTCTCCAGCACTCTATTCCGCGCAATCCTCCGGCAATTTCGTCCAGCTCAAAGTTTTGACCCAGAAGAATTTTCAAAATAAAAGCAGCTCCCATGAGTTCGAGTGCTATAATCTTCTCCGGTCTCGCCATGGTGCTCGTCACGATTGAATTGAGAACAAATTCTAACCAAGACATTTCGTCATTCACGATGTCGACCAGATGTTCCATCAGTTGGAAAATGTTGATTTGATTGGCGATGTCGCGGATAATGGCGAGGTCGGATGACGGCAGTACAAACGTCTGAGTGAATTCTTTGCCGGATTCGGCCGGCCCAATTGAAAATGTCTCAAAATCAGTTCTGTCCCAAGAAAACGGTGACATTTGTCTGAAAAATTTCGACTGTGGATGACAATCGATTTGGATGTTATCCTTGAAGCTTTGCACTAAAAACTCGATGACTCCAAATTTTCTTTCTCGAATGGCCACATGCAATGGCGTCTCGTTTCGCTCGTTGCATTCGCACAAATTCTTCATGACTCCATTATTTTCACCGAGCACTTGACGTAAGTTACCTAACAATCCTTTGCTAACAGCTTGGAAGATGACATGCACGTTCGGAGATTCCATAAGGACTTGCGTAACTTTGAATTGTATTTTATGTAAAAGATGAGTTTGGTTAAGGAACTTTAGTGCACTGATGATTTTCAAACTTCTCTAAAACAAATGTTGGCGTCCGGAAGGTTTTTTATACTGAAAAAAATCCACCGACGGCACACCGACGTTATATTTTTCCACTGCAGTGAGCGATGCTTCTAGTATGTATAGAAAGGATGGCAATGACAATCGATTGAAAATATCGATAGGAATTCCACGAATTTACCTGGCAATCAAAATAAATAGCTATCTCTTAGGGAGTTTTCATAGCAGTCACGTGCAACAAAGAACCTTTAACCCATTTCCATCGACAGGGAAATTCACCTTGAGATTTTTAGACACGTTGTAGGGACGATTTACACACAAAAAGCAATAAAATCCACCCATTTTTGTGGATCTGTCCGTCTCTTATACCGGATGGCGAAATAAAGTCAAATAGCCTATACTCCTATACTCAATGGGGAAAGTATCCAGCTGTGAACTCTTGATCAGTAGGACCGGGTACCTATATGAACAGCAATCACTAATGTAAGACAGCTTATTTCAACTATTTTAGCCTATTCCTAGTGATGGGTCAAAAGAATTCTTTTAAAGAAGTTTATTGATGGCCGCGATCGGTGCTTTTTTCGCTCGGTTAGCAATGATGATGATGAGACAATTTAACATCGTTACTTAGCAAAGTGTTTGGATTAAATATGCGAGATATTAGAGTCACAGTGGTCCGACTTTGAATTCCGCGAAGTATACGTAAAATAACATCAATTTACTGTTAAAAACGTGTTGCCGAGAACTTGCATTAGACTTTTATTAATAAAGCTGATGGGTTCACACTTCAGCATAGGGTACAATCAATACCCTTAATTATTGAGCCTGTAATCCACTAATTTTGTATTAAGGTACTTATTATGGTTTAACCCTAATACAATAGTGTCGAGTTAGAACACAGTGTCAATTTAGAGCCCCGATGTGCATTCAATTGAGCAAGATGAACACATATTTACAGTAGTTTTTGCTAATACAAATCTTTGACTGATTAACGCGGACGTGTTTTTGATACCTAGTACGGTATTTTGGTAGGGTTTAATAAGAGAACCGAAATTATGACAAAGTCATATTTCGAAATAATCAAAAATAGGCCGTAAATAATTGCGAATTTTTTTCGCAATGAAAATGGGAGAAACAGCGTTTCCAGAATCCTTCAGAATTTCATAACCGCTGGGAAATCCCAAGCCGATCGATGGCGGCTGGTACAGTTCACCTAGTTATAAGAAAGAATTATAAAATAATGTTCAAAGAAAAGCTTCAAATATTTACCTTTTTTATTAACGTCACCTTTCAATGGGCTGTGCTGCTCAATAATTTGCTTAATGCAAAGTGGAAGTCGATGCTCTTCATCTTCAAACGCTATATTTTCTTGCATTATTTTCTGAGCGCAGAAGCATTCAAGGGGCATGACAGTGTTTATCCAATAATCAACTCGAGGATCAAGAGTTTGATTATCAACGAATAATTTCTTCTTGTTTCTCATGATGGTGAGGACGGTTTTGCCATCGGGTGTGGCCTGATCCAAATGACTACCCGCTTCCAAAACGGCTTGAAATATATCGAAAAACGTCTTTGTCGAATTGGGTTGACAGTTTTCCGCTAGAAGATGATGAGGAGATTTCCCGTTTCTGTCCACGATCTTGGGATCTGCTCCGCTGTCAAGCAACAAGCGAATAATTTGTTCACGGATTGATACGTCGAAACGGGTAGAGACAAAGCCTTCGATGGCCAGGTGCAGCATACTGGAGAATCCATTGCGCAATTTTTCGTTACGAACGAAATTTTCAAGTATTTGGCATAATTGTCCCATTTCTTCTGGTACCAATCGGCGCATTCTAAACAGAGTGACCAGCAGCAAATAAATTTTCCTCATGACCAACAATTTCCACATTTCATGTTGACTGGATATGGGCCGTAGTAACAGGAGATTGGTGGCAATCATGACCCCAAATTTAATGGCCTCTATTAGTTGGACAAACGTCAGTTCCTTTATCCTTTCTGCGTTGTCACTAGGATTGTGCTCCAGTCTGATGAAAACGTTGGCCATGAGAAGGAAAAGCTTCGACAAAGACCTGGAAAGATTTGGGTGAGTCTGCACGATTAAAATGTTGCATAATCATTAGCGAAATGTTGATAGCGCGACTGTAATGAATTTCCGTGTATCAGGACGTGATCTCCCGTCGTCTGAAATTGTTTCCCGTAATCCAGGAGCGTTTTAAGATGAAATAAATTCGGCTCGGTCTGTCCACTCTGAGCAAATGTTCGCTGGATGACGAGGAAAGCTTGATCGATGATCGGTGATCGATGATCGTGATTTCTTAATTGATTTTCCAATTCTTCTAATTGTAACGACGTTGTCACTTCAGCGGAATCACCAAACGCCTTACGAGCAGCGCTGGTTAAAACGTAAGGAATTTTGGGAATAAGTGAACGGCCATTGACTGTCGAAGTTGCGTAACTTCTAGAGCTTTTCTCCAGCACTCTATCCCGCGCAATCCTCCAGCAATTTCGTCCAGCTCAAAGTTTTGACCCAGAAGAATCTTAAAATAAAAGCTGCGCCCATGAGTTCGAATGCTATAATCTTCTCCGATCTTGCCATGGTGCTCGTTACGATTGAATTAAGAAAAAATTCAAACCAAGACGTTTCGTCATCCACAATGTCGATCAGATGTTCCATCAATTTGAAAATGTTGATTTGATTGGCGATGTCACGGACAAGGGCGACGTCGGATGACGGCAGTACAAATGTCTGAGTGAATTCTTTGCCGAATTCGGCCGGCCCAATTGAAAATGTCTCCGAATCAGTTTCGGACCAAGAAAACGGTGACATTTGTCTGTAAAATCTCGACTGTGGATGACAATTGATTTGGATGTTATCCTTGACGCTCTGCACTAAAAACTCGATGACTCCAAATTTTCTTTGTCGAATGGCCACATGCAATGGCGTCTCGTTTCGCTCGTTACATTCGCACAAATTCTTCATGACTCCACTATTTTCGCCGAGCACTTGACGTAAGTTACCTATCAATCCTTCGCCTAACAGCTTGGAAGATGACATGCACGTCCGGAGAATTCCATAATAACGACTTTGGATTGATATTAATTTATTTTGCGATAAAACTTATTACGAGCTGAGAGTCGATGAAACTTGTGCGCACTAATGATTTGCTCTTACAAAAATTGGAAGCGGACAGTTGGTTTTATACTAAAAAAATGACATCGACGTGAGGCTGCCGTCACAATTTTCACTTCGTAGAAAGCTAAATATAGCCTATTTATTACAAGAATATAGAAACACTGAAAATCAATTGGGATTATCGACCGAACTTCCACGAATTCTACCTCATCCAATTAAATATCCGAGAATTTTCACAACAGTCATGTGTGGTTTGTGGAGAAGTTATTTTAAAGCATTTTTCTAGGGAATTTCATCTTGGAATTTTTAAAGGACATTATTATGGCAAAGAATGCCCAACTTGAGGTCAAAGTTATTGCAATTGGAAGCCCAAAACGATATCTGGAAACCAAAGTTCAACATCAAGGTGGTTCTTTCATTAGCAAAAACTGTACTCTGCCTTGTCTGAATTGAAGCCAGAAATATTTAGCTATTAAAAATGTTTTACCGAAAACTTGTCGAGAGGCTCGTTCAGAAAACCCATTTCTGAATTCCGGCATGTACTGGATCGATCCTGACGGACCAGGAGTTGGAAATGCCTCTATTTACGTCTATTGCAACATGACATCAGGAATTATGAAACATTTAACCACTCAACTTTCTTAGAAATGTACTATCTGTCAATCTTTTGCCAAGGATCGACTTCTGTTCCCCACGATAGTAAGTCTTCCATTGACGTGAGTCACTGCGCTGATCCTGGATGTTATTCCAGAGCAATAAATTTTACAACGCCACAAGTAGACAAATTTCAGTGTTGGCTGTACTCTCGGCCGAATGCCGTCAGTCAATTAAATTACTTTATTATAATTCAACCTTAACTACTTAACTGGCTTATATAGTCGAAAATAGTACGATTGCAACTTTGCACTGTTGGATAGTTCAATACAATCGCTTAAAATACGCCTGGTGGAACGACAGAAAATGAAATGTCAAAATTTTCTGGGGGAGAGTCACGATCACTCACATGTGTCAGTAAGGATTGGATGGCAATTTTGCGACGATGGCTCTGGTGCCATTGACCGATGGTGGTATATTACGCTGACGTCGTAACATGACAAATTATATAATTTTAGCTTATCAAATCTGTTTCCGTCGTTATTTCCATCCAGCGAGTCATCAGCGAACCACAAGTTTTACCCGTCACCCGACTAAATTATGGACGCATTCAATTTGAAACTTCGTCCAGGATTCCTGCGCTAAGTCGTTTTGAATGTAACGGGCAAGTGGCTCTCAGTGGAATCCCAACTTCGTGTGAAGATCTGTGACGGATCGGACACACTTTGAGCGGATTATATTCCGTCAAGGGCATCAAAATGGTCCTCTGCGATTATACAAAGTTATCCAATGCTGCTGATGCCAATTGATTCAAATGTTAGTTTATTTTTATGGTTTAAAAAAAAAAAACATTTGTAAAATTACAATTTTCTTTTCATGTTTTTATTCGGTTAGGTTTTCAATCCTGTGAAGTTTAATATTCAAACCAATGTTTATTGTCTGGTGTGGGTCCCAGTTGAATTATGTTCCGTTTGCGTTTGATGGAATGTGCAAAAATGTTAAACACACAACAGATGTATAGAGTCAACGTCTAAATGTTTGCAATAACGGCCTCAACATAGCGATTTATTGCTGCATGCTGTGTGCAAAATAAAATGAGAAAACAATTTAGAATTTTGTTTATTTAGCAAACGACGGGAAAGCGACCATAAATAACCATCCGCCATGGTCAGTGACAAACGAACTGACCATTATACATCCAGTCAGCAACGGAGTGTAATCGACGTGAAAATCAGTAAAGGATTTCACCGAATGATTCGCGCAGAAGTCACGACACATTCTCTGCATCGGGACAAACGAAAGGTCATCAGGTTATTCAACTCTGGCGAAATAACAATTGTCCTCTATACACTCGAAATCCGATGAAATATTTGGACATAATAAAATCAAGACGAAATACGCAATTTTCAAATTCAATTGTAAAGAAGTTAATTTGTTTTCTGTTCAGATACTTAAAATTGATAATTATGTACAATGCGCTCACCGAGACGAAGGTAAAAAAAAAGGACAAAAAGAAATATAACATAATAATATCTGGAATTGTAGTTTTCTATAGTCAAATCAGTTGTTGTTGTGTCATTTCTTTTGTTGTTGCTGTTGTTGTTGTTTAGTGGCGTTGAATTTGTTGAGTTCAAATGATTGCAAAGGTTTGCAGAAATGTTCGTCCTTCCATTGTGTGCAAGTTTTGCACTCGACAGAGCAGCACCACTTGAAAGTGCAATTACAAGGTGTCGTCACCAAAACTCTTCTGGTGTCGTAACCTCGGCCGCAGCAAAGTAAATCGCATCCGTCGATTCCTTTCGATGTTTTATTGCAAGGTCTTCCGGCTGTTCCAATCGAACCTGAGACACAAATCAATTAGTCATTTCTGAATAAATTGAAAAGTTAAATTTGAGATCACTCACCAATTAGAGGATCAAAGGAACAATAGTCTGACGAATGTTCCAAATAAACGAGATCGTGAACTTGAGGCGGATTGGTTTTGAGACTCTTCCGGTTGTCGTTGAGATGGTCAGCCGTGATGAGTGTCGTTCCCGATGGATCAGAACTGACTTCCAACGAGGCGTCGTATTTCTCTTTCAGGTAAGCGCCAACTTCGCGGAATTCCGGCAATGTTGTCCAGCAAGTGCGGACGTTACAGGCGCCAGACACTCCGTGACATTTGCATTGATGTCTCATCAATTTATGAAGAGCTTTTCGACCGACACGGTTGTTGTGGAGATTCATCAAAGCTCTCGAGTCTCGCATCTTTCGCTCGCGGGCATCAATAAATTGCCGGGCGAAATTGCTGCCGTATCGCACATTAGTGGAGCATCCACCCCAAGCGAATTCACCTTGTTGGTCGTGGTGCTTGCCCAGTCTTGTCTTGTCGCAAGCGCAATTCAAAAGATCCCCACGGTTGCAAGCCCGAGAAATGGAATGTACAACTCCGGCGGAGCTGATGGCGTAGACAAAAGCCGCTTCTCGACTTCCAGCTGTTTGTTTAAATCAATTATTTAGTTTAATATCGGAAGGTCTTTTGTTAAAAAAAAAGAGATTGATCTTTTAACTTACATTTCACAAGAGATTTGCCAAAGACGGAAGCGTCTCTATCGATGGTTCGAACAATTCCATCGATGTTGGCGGAATTGGATATTGACATTCTTTGATTCCCGTAGCCGCACCTTCGCCAACTTGTACCATGTGATCCGGATGCTTTTGACAAAGTCGTCGTTGTTTCCTCTCCATGCCCGGAATGTGATCGCAATACATTCTCGGATTGGCTGCCGTACCCAGTTGAAATTTACTCAAAAACCTTATTTGTTAAAAAAAAAAATCAGAAAAAAGGGTTTAATATTACAAATTATAGGTTATGTTACTATATAGATGCTAATTGGTTTATAATATCCGTGCCAAAGGTTTGACCGATATGATGGGATTCAGTCTAGCGGTGGAGCGGGCCAAGCTACAAAGTAATTACCGAAGCCTTACACGCTCGGTCATATAACTAGGCGCAATCGAGCGTATACTATACGTTGAAATTGAGACACCCTTCAACCCTCAGGATTACTATAAAAAGCAACCCTAGCAAAATTGTCATCGTTTCACTAAATAATAGTATAGAAGTTACCAGTATGTAGCGCGAGAAAGGAAACACACAGCAGAGAGAGAACTAAATTTCGTTATAAACGGCGGTGCAGCTGAACACTTTTACAACTTCCACATAATCGGTTAACCCCTTTCCCCCCCATCAGAAGAAAGGTAAATATAAGCTCATAACACACACAATAGGGGCACACCAACTTACCACCAAGTGGACGAAGCGAATTGAGGAATAGTGATGACGGCCAAGAACAAGACACTGATCCAATGACAGCGCATTTTTGATTGAATTGATAAATCCGTTCCAAAAGAGCTAGATGATCTATCGGTTAACTATATATAGCACTGAATCCTCTCAATCACTTGGAGGTAATCAATCAATCACCATATACACCACAGACACACATAACACGCCGCCACTAAAAAATAAACAAAGCCGTACAACTGTTGTTTTTTGTGTGTTGGTCGGATAATTGGTTAAAATATAAGAATAAGTGGAGAGCTGGCAAGGTGTTGATACTCGACCGATGGCCAGAACGGGAATAAATACTTTGGTGCACCTTGTCCAGCTACATATAGGTGGACAGTCTAACTAGGGGTTGAGGTGGGTGGAGCGAAAAACGGGCGCGCCAGGATACTCCAAAGTCAAGTTATAATTAATTTGTTTTTTTTTTTCTTACTGGGGCGGAATCGTGAGAAAATTCTTCGATTTCGCACCTCGGTCGAGTCCGCTACGATCCGTCCGTTGAGACCCCAAGGAAACTGCATCTCAGGTGGGTTGTTTAAATCAAACCGCTATATGTTTTTGCTCTCTTAGACATCGGTGTGTTGTGACCTTGCGCGTTCACTTTTTTCTCACCATTTGATATGTGTACTGTCGAGTATATACGGGAAAAAAAATGTAGCACCCACCTAAATATATCGCAGGGTGGTGCGAATATTCCACCCCATCTTCGGTTTAATTCCCATTGGGGTTGTATAAAACAAGATCAACCCGGCGTCATTAGTTTTCATCATATTGGATTGAGGGGATTAATCCACCCTTGGATCGATTTCCAAGTTCCTCGTAATCTATTTTCTCACGTTTTAGACCGTGGGAAACCATTTTCGAAGAAGAAACACCAAACTTTTATTTTGTTAATCGAACAAAGTTGTTATGTCATTCAATCATTTTTCTTGTTATCGAAAACTGTCCTTTTTTTTTAACACTAATGTTACGACTTATGATTACGAGACTTGACGAGGATCATCTAAAACCGGTTTACGCTTCAGTTTACAACAATCAGGCAACTTCTGGGCTCTAGCAGACGAATTCAAAATTTCGAGAATTCGAAGAAGATTTACCAGTTCCGTGATTTTCCCTGTCCAGAGCTTGTTTACGTGTTATAATCACGAGCGTTTTTAAATGAATTAATTGATTTTTTTGATATCGTGTTTCTTGTATAATTTTGATTTGGAAAATGGTTGGAATGAATGGAAATTCATCGATTACTAACCACGAGTATGGAAGATATGCCGCAGAAAGTAACGTTGGCTTTTTGGTTACATCGTCATTTCCTAGGTTTAATTTAATCTCTTTTTATTTAATGCAGAAGTGGCCAAAGAATATGTCGCCAGAGAATATAGCGATTTCATGGTCAAGTGTGGCTCAGATCTGGATGCAATGTGTCAAGTTCACGAAAATTTGGGCAAGGAAAACGTCAGTCAGACAGTTTGCCTGGATTTGATTCCCAGAGAAGATATTTCCCTAGTCGATCTTGTTCACTCTGATCATGAAGAGCTGAGAAAAGTTGTCCTGGCATTGAGCCATTTAGTCAGTGAGATGGACTTTCTCGTCGAAGAGGGCAGGTCCTTCTACTACCCTCTCCTCTATTATGGTGAGGGTGTAGATGAAAAAGCTCTACAGGCTGGAGAGGGCCATGCATGTGCTGGAAGAATGGTAGAAACATTGCAAAAGTTGCTTAGCTATGTCAACTATTCCTACAAAGTGATAAAAAACATGGTGGGCCAGCTTTCAAGATTGTATTGTAGTGCTGACGCTGGCCCAAAATATTTTGAGATTGGAGAAACCCACTTTAAAATCATTTTTGAAAGGATGGGAAGTGTGCTGGTATTTATTTTGATGCTTTTTCATGAAAATTTTTAAAAACTAATACAACTTTCTTTTTTATTCAGGCAATCCTGGTGAATTTGGATTCCATCATTAATCGAAACAACTTGCTGAGAGAACATATTGCTCAACTGCAGCATGTAGTTCGATCGATTCAACACAACGCCTCTAATTTTGATACAACGCCAGAAGATTTGCGACTGCTGGATTTGTCGCTCGACGAAATCACAGAGAAAACCCTTTCGGGAACGCTTTTCCTCCGATGCATGAATCAGAGTTTCCCCACCAACAACAACAAAGTCTTGCTGGACGAGATTTCTGCCAATGTCAAAGGCTTTCCTAGAAGAATTATCATTCCGTCTGGAGAAAGAAGGCGAGCGGGACTAATTTAGAAAACATGCAAAAGTTTCTCAACATTGTCTGCTTGTATGTCTTGCACGCTCATCTCGGCCTTCGTGTAGGATAACAGACAACTCAAGACCATCATCGATGTCGCCTAAAAACTCCTATCGTTGCTGTTCCTTTAGTTGGATCCTGTCTCTGGTTCCCCGACCAATTCTTATCACTTTATCTACCCCGTGGAGACCGGGCCGTCGATGTCAAAATGCTGGAAAATGTTCGGAACTGCCCGGTTCCAGTACGTTCGTCAGCGTTCCCAGCAAATCGCTAAAGATCTTCAATTGTGGAACACGAAAATCGTCTTTTGGCTTTCGCGATTGAGTGGCCAGCACGTCAACAGTCAAGAAGAATTGACCAATCAAGTGCTGTTTGGTACTGCAGGGACTCCGCTACGTGGCCAAACTGAGTGGTGTGGTTCGTTTGATATTGAACCTCCATTTGGCCATCCAGCCAGTTATATCCAAAGGCACAGTCATGGCCGCTTTTCAAACGTTTGAGCTCATCAAGACATTGCAAAAGGCCATTGAGAAACAGCTGACCGATTACCCGCAAGCTTGGATGCATCTGCAGCAACAACTTCGTCGTTCCGTCTCTGACGTTGTCCAGTTTGTATCCAAAAGATTAGCCAGTGAGAAGAGCAACAAAAAACGTCCCCGAAAGACCATCATTGCGGCCTTGGCTTTAGCAGAAAGAGTCCTGACAGGACCGTGTACTTCTTCGCGGGTTTCGACGGCCAGGATTTCCCTGGCCATCGCTTGCAACGCCTTCCGAGATGAAGAATTGTCCTTATTGGCTCATCGATTGCAGAAGATGGAGCTCCTTTCCATTGGTATTCGTCAGCGTGTGAGCGAATTGGCCGATTGCGAAGTGTTTTATTGGCATAAATCTCTCCTCAACACTTATCTCCCTGAAGCTCGCGAACGACGTTTCGAATCGCCTCGCATTGGTCAGACACTGATGGCCGCCATGGACTGTCAAGTGGCTTTGGCCAGCGTCAAACATCTGTCAAATCCTACGCGGTTGGTAGACGCTCATCAGAAGTTTATCCGACGAGCCATTGATGTCCACATTGTGGAGCCTTTATGTGCTTCTGTCGAGACGGAATTGCGCATCCAGTCACACGCTCATCTCCACCCGACACCGCGCAATCCGTTCAAAGAATCGCCTTGTTTGAATACGCTGGGCGATTTGCCTTTGAGCCGTCACGAACAGTTGAGCGTGCCTCATCAAGTGGAACATTATCTCGGTCAGACGTTTTACAATCTGGCCGCTTTAGCTTCTCACGATTGGCGCAAATACGGGCAGATGAGACTCTTGGCTGGATTGGCTTTCAATTTGAAACCGTTACCCGATCGACTGCCCAGTCAAACCCTTGAGCAAGGTCTCGACGTTTTGGAGATAATGCGCAACATTCACCTGTTTGTCGCCCGTTTCGGCTACAATCTCAACAACCAGTTCTTCGTCGAACAATCGAGCAGCAGCAAACATTTGAGCACGATCGGCATCAAACACGCTTCTAATTCAATCAGGACTCACGGATCTGGCGTTGTCAACACGGCCGTCAATTTCACCTACCAGTTTCTGCGCAAAAAGTTTTTCGTCTTTTCTCAGTAAGAGATCATCTGTCAATTATTTAAAATAATGAAACTCCCCCAGAGATGTTGACTCATTTTTCTTCTTACTCGTCAAGGTTTCTCTATGATGAGCACATCAAGTCACGGTTGATGAAAGATGCTCGTTATTTGCGAGAGTTGAGTGAAGGCAAAGATTCGGCTCTCAAATATCCGTACGAGCGTGCAGAAAAATTCCACCGTGGCATCCGCAAATTGGGACTCAATTCCATTGGATTGAGCTACTTGGACCAGTTTCGCATACTCATTACACATCTTGGCAACGCCCTGGGTTACGTAAGAATGTTGAGAAGTGGTTCCATCCATTGCAGCGCGGAATCTTGTGGTACAGTTCTTGCCCCTTAATTTAAAGAAATTCAATTGTAATTATTTCTGAAATTTTTTTCTAGCTCCGGTTCCGGATTTGGCGGAATTGGTTTATCTCAACGAAACCGGAGTGGATCATCAACTGGGCAGCAGTACCAGTAGCCTTAAAAATCATAATGATACGATGGATATGGCCGATGGATTATTTGAATCTTTAGCTAAAGCTAATTCAGCTCTTTCCAGCTTATCCGAACTATCCAGCAAAGCGCTGGATAAGGTGCTAGATGATTTGGCACAAAATCTATCCGAGAGTTCAGACTATTTCAAGCTCTTGGTGGACGTCTTCCGTCCGTTTTTTCGCGATCCCCGTCACTCGCATTTGCGACATTTTTACGTCATCGTTCCGCCGCTCACCGTCAACTACGTGGAACACATCGTCACCTGCAAAGAGAAGCTGACGAAGAAGAACAGACAGGAAACGTCCACGTTCACCGACGACGGACTGGCCATGGGATTGGCTTATTGTTTATCCGTTCTCGATCAGTGGAAAGATTTCGACGCCTTGCAGTGGTTCTCCTCCGTCAGAGAATTCTTCGAACGTGAAAGAAAAATTGCTGGACTCCAATCTCAGGCCAGTCAAGACACTCTGAGTTTGACGCTACACAGATTGGAAACTTATCGACAGGTAAGAAAGTTGAATAGCGCTCAATTTATCATTTGATTTAATCATTTTTTTCCCTCCTAGGAATTCGATTTGTTATTCTACAATTTGAACAGCGCCAGGATTTTTTTCCGGCACGAACGACCCATTATTCCAGCATCATCTATCTAGTCTTTCATATATTTTAAAAACACATCGTCATCGGATGGGATCGATCAAGTTTATTTAGAATTACGAATCGAGAAAAAAAGCGGTGAAAACTTTTTCATTTAGTTTCATTTTCATTTGTTGTTTACAATTAATAATAAATACAACTGGAAAAAGGATTCCTTCGGTCGTGAAAAAAAAAATTTTTCGCAGTGACGACGACGAAAGATAACACAAATTTTGACTTGGAGATTTTTTAGTAATTGTACGTTAATTATTTGTTATAGGATTTTTTTTTTGTGGAAAATCCCAACATCATCGATCATCAAACTGGTGATACTACTTTGACTACTAGTAGAATTATTGCGCTGTAGATTAGGAAGAATGAGGAAGAAATGGCGAAAATGGGCATCAAATGAGTTGCCGAATTGCATCCGTCGCTCTGGCAAGTCAAAATGCATCCGGCCAGACTTTCGTGTTCGTATTTAAATTCCCCGCACTGGTTCTCCATCTAAAATTTTCCAAGTTAATTGATTATTTTTAAAAATTTCTTTTGGTTTTTAATTTTATTTATTTTACGTTTTCCAGGGTGCAGGTTCGAATGACTAGCTTCTCTCTGGTGCCATCTAACGGTTGGTAAAAAGTATAAGAACACAAGTTAAGCCAAAGTCAATATTGAAAGACTCGTCGTTAAGGTAATCATTTTGAAAAAGAGAAAAAAAGAAAAGAATGACGTTCATTAACTAGACAAGGTCGTCAAGAGATGGAAACACTAATCGATGATGATGATGGTGGGGTATTATTAGACTCAGCACATCAGCGTGACTAAAAAAAAAGTGACGAAACTTACAGACTGTGCCGACGACTTTAACACAGAAATTGGCCGGAAATTTGCCCACGTGACCTTCTTTGGGTACCATGCAACCGATTTTGTAATCGGACATGGCCGGATGGAAAGGATCTTCGCAGCTCATGTCTGTGCCATTGCGAGATGAGCACGTGTAACAGCTGATACTCCCCTCGGCTATTGGGTAAAGAGACACGAACGAAAATGGTCAGATGATGAAAGCGTCGAATGAGAGAAGAAAGGTAAATTTGTGTTGGTGTTTTTTTAGTTTAAATGTTGTAAAACCTGTTGGCGCGATCAGGATCAGCCATAAGGCCACCAAGGACGACACTGCTGCGGTGTAGTAGCATTTGTTGTTAGCCTTGAGAGACGCACCCATGGCTCTTTGTTGCGTGTAGTGTCGGCTGGAATTGAACGGTTGAGGAAACAACAACCCGACGACGCTGTTCACTGCCTGATGGAAGATGGAAGGACGGAGCTGATTTTATTTTTCTGGGGTATAGTGGAAAGCTATGGCCGCCTGGTGTAGGGTTTGAGAGGTAGCAGCAGGGAGCCCGCCAGTTATTGATGTAATGACGTCACGAACACAAAGACGGAAGAAGAAGAAGTGGAGGAGAGAAAAGAGAGAGAGAGAGAGAGAGAAGTGAATCGAGTCGGAAGAATCAGACGGAAGAGAGGAACAGAGAGAGGAGAGGCACCCGCTCGATAACAGATTCAGTTCCTCCCCTCTCTCTCTCCTCCGGGAACTACGACGCTCCGATTTGGATGGATGATGCAGCAGGAGCGCCACGGCGCCTAGCGACTGAAATTGGCAACAAAAACGACGTTGCTTAATTATTTCTCATCACAGAATCCTCGTCGGAATCGAAAATTATTATTAATAATAATCGCGGGAGCGCTACCCGTTTTTCATCGAAAATCGAAACACATAAAACGAACACACACACGGCGCGTACTCATCAGGAAGAAGAAGAAGAAAAAAATCCTCTTGAAAAACTACCTACTTGAAACAGCAGTGTGCTGCACACTCCTTCAAGTGGCTGTTTGGGAAAACTGTTACGATGAATATGCGTATTGAAGCTCCTCCTACCCCATCCGCCGACCTCAGCTACTAGCTGCCTCCCCTCTCCTTTTTTTTTGCGATGGATGGATGGATGGGATGATGATGAAGATGACGGATGGAGAAAAAAAAAAACTTGGAAAAGGAAACAGGAAACGGCCATATCCTATATAAAAGGCCACGCCCCGCTCTCTCATTTAGGCGCTTTTCTAACGAGAGAGAGAAGCGCGTCAGACTTTTAGGCCGCCACCGCCGACGCTGCTCCCGTTTTTTTTTTTTCCATTTTAACGTAAGGCTTTTGAAAAAGCCGAGAGAGCATAGAGAGCGTAGAGCTCAGGTAAAATCAATAATGGCCGCCGAGTGTACGTCAGCAGGGCCAGAAAAGCGGCCACCAAATCCTTACCGAATGAGGGGGGGGGGGGATAGTGGGCGTTATTGAAAGCAAAGTTCATCGTTCTCTTATTTTGATGGAGAAAAAAGAAAAATACTCTTATAAAAATCTTAATCACGGTACAATATACACGTACCATTTTTTTTTTTATGTTTTATTGACCATCGATTAGCGTGCGCATACAACTCTCCTCTATTGGATGGATTAGCTTATACATTTCTCTCCCCCACTATATTTTTTATTGTACGACAAAACGATTTAAACTTTTTCCTTTCTGCTGAGTTGGGTGGTGGTTATAGTCGTCAGCTTGAGGCTGTTAAAGGCCGGACCCCCTCTTCTTCTTCTTTTAGAGGGGGAAACAAAATAAGAAGAGACTTTGAAAAATGTGAACCTTTATTTTATGAGTTAGTGGAGAGTTTGAGTTTACCTGGACTGAGAGCTCCGTTTCGAAATAACCCCCCTCGGTCATCCGGCCCGTTTTTCTTCTTCTTCTTTCATTCCTCTTCTTCTTTTCTTATTTCTTTTCTATATAACCTTCCCTTCTTTCGGTCGTAACCGATGATCACCCGCCCGAGCGGCCCGCGGCTGCTTTTCCCTGTGTGTGTGTACCCCCCCGACCATTTCCCAATGGTTTCTAAGGGAGGAGGGAATATAAGGGAGGGGACTTTTGAGTCAACGTGACCGTGTCCAGTCAACCGTTCATAACTGCATTTCTTTTTTTCTTTTTCTTTTCTTAAAAGAAATGTCAAGAAGAAGATTGTAATCTTTCTTTTTGAGAAAATGGGCGAGTTATATAGTAGTTAGTTGGGTTATAGTAGTACATTTATATATGTATATGCGAATAGCTTTTTATAGTTTGATCATACGCTGTTAAAAAACGGGCAGACTGCATAACTCACGTCGTCGGCCATTGCCCACCACCACCGGTTTTTCGAGTTGGAACACACGAATTTCGAGACACACACCAGTCTCATGCTGCCAGTTATATATATTTGTGTGCTACTATTGCAACATTATTCACCTTGGAAGTTTTATGTGTGACCAGTAACTACACACAGAGAACATTCGACTGCTGAGCCGAGCAACACACGCCCGCGGCCCGGGGTTCTCTTTCATGCTCATTTTCTCTTCTTCTTCTTCTTCTTCTTCTACTTCTTCTTTTTCGGCTAGTATATAAGTCCTCTTAACACACACACGCCGCCCTCCCCCTTCTCTCTCCCCCCCCCCCCCCCCTTCACGACGGAGTACCGCCACCATCACGATAGCCAAGGTCGTGCCAGAGTCACTCACTAGCGTTGCTGCTTTTAGTCGTTCTCTGTGTGTGTGTGTGTATGTGCGGATGGCGTTAGTGTTTTGTTTTTCTTCTTCTTCTTCCTTCCCTCCCGCTCTCTAACCCCCGGACGCTAATATTATTTTATCACCGCCATTAAAAAGAAAAAAAAGGGACCCCCAAAAAAAGAGAAAGAAAAACATTAAAAACCGTCTGTAATGTTCCGTCCATGGCCATTACATTTCAAACGGCGAAATCTATCAAAAAAAATATGGTTTAAACTTTTTTAAAAAAGGCAGAAAAATTTGGTTTTTTTTCTTTCAAAAAAAAACAGCAGACCGTTTCTCATACATGTAGAGAGTTCAGTCAGATACATTATATCTCGTCAAAGTATCTCTCTGAGAAGAAAAAATGTTTTTAGGTTCTCGGTCTTTTTTGCGTATGGAAAAAAGAGAGAGAGAGACGGATAGAGAAGTATAAAACCCGTCAGTGAAAAACCAGTCTGACGCGCCGAAGAGCTGGAAAGCACAGCCCCAGCTAGTGGGTGGAGCCAAGTTGTTTGATGCCAAGTGCAAAGGAGAGAAGAACCCTGAGAGAGAAAGTTGCGTTGCACTTTCAGTACTCGTATAGATGAACTGAGAGCTCAGCTGCTGATGGTTTGTGTGTGTGTCTGCGTGTGTGTTGTGTGTGTGTATCGTTAATATTGGAGCAGCAGCAGTGAAGACGACGACGAGCTATATACCCTCACACATTTCATCACTCATCATTCTATATATCGATAGTGGGCCCTATTTTTTCTGATCCCATTGTTTGGTGTTGACATGTTGGCTAGTCTGGATCACCTTGCGTCAAACAGCAGAAACACCACCGTAGTTGTGACTTGAGAAAGAAAAAGGAGATTTTCTTTATTTCGAGCGGCCATCACACACACACGTACAAAATGATGAACGGCCAGACAGCAGCAGATCGCGCCTCTTCTTCGGCTTCAAGAGCTTTGTGGTCAAAAGTCTGAAACTCGAGCGCCTCTGTGATTTTGTTTTTCTTCTTGTGTGTCGAAACCTGGGATATATATTTGTATATCGTCTTTTTATTACTCTGTGCTATATCCCCTCCCCAAAAGCCCTGTTTCGTTCAACAAAAACGGCCGTTTCGTTTTTTTTTTACTTTTAAAACCACCAAAGATTGGATATCATGGCTGCCCAGGAGGCCCTTCATGGACTCCACAACTCTCCGTAAGTTTTCCCTTTCAATTATCTATTTCTCAACACTTTAATGGCAGGGACTTAAACTCTTGTGATCGCTACATCAGCTATGTGAAGAATGAACCAATGGGCAACAATGGATACGACTACAACTATGCCATCAGTGATGGTACCTACGCCAATCATCATTACAATCCATACATGCACTATGGAGAGCCTCAACATAGTTACGATCATCTAGCTTCTCACCACCATCATCATTATGGGCCACCTCCTCAGAACGGTCCTGGTCCAGAGAACCACCACCATCCCGTTCACTACCCACAGGCACAGCCCCAGATTCCAAACCCTCACATGAATCAGCATCACCATCCACATCACTACGGGCATGGGATGGATGGAGGAATGAGCCTTAATCCTCCATCCCACTACAACATGATGCCATCAAACACAGGTAAAAGTGACTCGTAGCATATACTTGGGTGTGTGGGGCTTTGTTTTCATTCTTCCCCTTGTCCATCCAGCTGGTCCAGTGTACAAAGAGGAGAATGCAGAAGATCCCTACAGTTTTGTTGACGAAGAAACAGGGGTAAATAGAACTGCAGCTGCACCTGCTGTTGATTCAATCAAAACTGAACCCACAACGGCTCCAGCACCTAAGAAACGTGGACGAAAGAAGAAAATCCTAACCGAACCAGTACCAAGGTATATATACATGAATGCATCAATTTTAATATTGATTTTTCATCATCATCGAAACTTAATCGGAATTTCTGAATTCTTTCCCCATGTTTTTGTTTATGTTTTTTTTTTTGTTTTTGTTTTTACATCGTGCAGTCCTTTCTCTTTTTCTCATAGGGACATTGAGCCACTACCACCAATGACAATGGAAAGCATTCTCCCGGTTGGAGCTGACGCCGCCGACGGCCAGCCAGGCAAACGGAAGTACACCAAATCTGAACATTACAAACAGAGGCGAAGACATGACCGATTCAACGGCATGACTGAGGAGGAAGTTCGGTCTAGAACTCTCCCAGATCATCTGGCTTCAAACTTGGATATCGTTATTGTAAGTCGCCATTTCTATATATTTTTCTTATTAGTTTCCAACTTGGATTTATTTGGATGTTGATTGATGTACCAGAAAAATTGTACTTAATCATTTGCATTTTTTAACTACTACTTTTTTTTTAAATTAGATTGGAATTAATCCGGGCCTTTTCGCTGCATACAAAGGACATCATTACGCAGGGCCGGGCAACCATTTCTGTAATAATACTAAAACATCATTTTTCATTACAGCATTTTTGTTTTATTGGCGTACTTAAAATGAACGTTGCCGCGTTTTCTTTCTTTTTCTCCAACAGGGAAGTGCCTGTATCTAGCCGGCCTTGTTCCGGAACCGATGACGGCCGATGATGACTTTAAACTTATGCATTTTGGCATCGGATTCACCAATATGGTAGCCCGAGCTACAAAGGGTAGCGCCGATTTGACTCGAAAAGAAATCCGAGAAGGTATTATACAACTCTCTCCTCACATAATTTCGAGTCTTAAATCTTTGTGAACGTTCCTTCATCATAAAAAGAGAGAGAGAGAGAAGGAAAGAAAAAAAAATGATAATTTATGTCTTCACGCTTGTAGGCGGCCGGATATTACTGGAGAAGTTACAGCTGTACCGGCCAAAGATTGCCGTCTTTAACGGCAAAGGTATCTACGAAGTCTTTAGTGGCAAGAAGGAGTTCACCTTCGGCAAGCAGCCCGAATGTATTGACGGAACGAATACAGTGAGTTTGTTAGCCCAACCGTGAAAGGAGGAGCAACTTTCCCGTTTTCCTTTATCAGATTATATGCCACAACCCAAAACCCATGTACTACCACTACCAACCAAACACACACTTTTTTTTTCTATACAACAACTAACAGCGAAGATGAAGAGAGACGCGAAAAAGTTTTGACCTCCCCACGTTTTCACTCATCCCTTGTGCAGTCGCTTGTCTGTGTGTACACGCTAACTAGATTAACTTGATAACGGTTTTTGGGTTGTGTGTGTGTGTCTGTCTTGTTCTCTAACTGGTCTCTCTCTTTTTCCACCAGTTCATTTGGGTGATGCCGTCTTCGAGTGCCCGTTGCGCTCAACTGCCCAGAGCCATGGACAAGGTGCCGTTTTATTCTGCGCTGAAAAAGTTCCGCGACTACCTCAACGGCCTCATTCCTGAAATCGATGAGAATGAGGTGATCTTCAACGATCCAAAGATCCGGGCTGCTGACGACGGCACGGAAATTAGTGAACATTTAAAAGGTTTGTTGTATTGATGTTAACTATTTTCTTCTTTGGAAATTTAACGAGATATCTTCTTTGATCCCCATCAGTTGATTCTCTATCGTCTGATGACTTGCCGGCCCTAGTAGGAGCTAGTGAGTTCGCGGTAGACTCTGAACAACAACAGCAACAACAACAAACCCAGCCAATGAATCTCCCTGCCTTGCTTCCAATAGAGGATGGAATGGGTGGACAGGTCCCAGTGAAAAAGAAACGTGGTCGACCCAAGAAAATTCGAGCGGACGGAACAACAGCTCCTACCCCGGTGAAACAGTCGAATGCTTCGGCTGCCCAAGCGACGTCCAGTTCGTCCACTGCCATGAACGGAGCAGCCGATTTTGTCAACGGCCAACCGCCAAAGAAGAAACGAGGACGTCCCAAAAAGATTCGAACGGACGAGGTCCGCCCCGTTCCTCAGATGATGGATGCCAATGGAGGTCTGAGCAATTCATTTGGCGGCGGCGGTGGCAGCAGCAGCTCCAATCACTCTCACATGGAGAACAATCGTGGGCCTCATTCACCTGCCCCGTCCAGTTACAGTATGGTAGCTGGCCACTCTTTTGTCAATAATCAACCCAGTGTAATCAACCACCCGTCATCATCATCCTCCGCCTCCAGTCAACAACAACAACATTCTCACGCTCTTGACTATTATGGACGGGCGTCGAGTAATGTCGGAGGAGGTCCACTATCGGGACTATGTAATGACATGTCTCCTCATCAATCTACATCATCAACACCTCAACCGGCCACGTCATCGCCTCGTCAATTGGAATTCGATCCAGGGTTAGTTTACTTTCTTTCCTTTTTTTCATTTTAAAGCAATTTCCACTTTTGATGGATAGAAAAGGGGGAGATGGAGTTGTTAATTGACTTGATTTCCTATTTCGTACGTTACAGGATGAGAGAAGGCCATCCGAAAACGGAACACAGGGCCACACCGGCCGAATTGAATGGCGATTCCAGGCATCACCAAATGACTTCGCCCGGTGTCAACAGCAGCAGCAAATCAGTGGAGCAGCACCACCCACCGCCACCACCTCCTCCTCCTCCTAGAAGTCATCCGGGAACTCCGCAACCCATGGCTTACAGGCCTACGCCACCGGCAGTCCCTTATCACGTCCCCAATCAAGTAAAGGTCATTTCGTGTCACCCAACGTCGTGTATTTTCCGTTCTTGTTTCAAAACGTTTCTCTTTTTCTTGTTTTCAACAGGATGTTGCAAGTAAGAGCTTATCAGGTCTGGAATCATTGGTGGACCAAATTCCAAACATGGCTGATGGAGAGCAGCAGCAGCAGCACGCGCAGCATCAACAACAACACCCAAACGGTTTACATGGCCAACAACAACAACAGCCCGTGGCCGTGTCGACGAGTTTTGGTCACTACAGTACAGCCCCTGCCCAGCCTAGTTTCTCCTATCCTTCAACGTCATTCGGTCACTATGCGCCTCACTACACCACTCCCAATGGAGGATCGTTTCCACCCAACCTCTATAATCCAGGTATATGAAAGTCCAGGTCTTAAATAAAAACGGCTCAAATTTCTAAAGCTTATTTTTTGCTTGTGATTATTAGCCAATGATGATGACGTGATGTAACCTTGTTCTTTTCTTTCACTTTTTTTCTCTTTTCGTTGGTGTCAGGTGCCCAAGAATCAGTTTTCAATAGGACGGGGACAGTGTCGTATCCGATGTCGTTCCCAACGTCTCAAATGAACGGCCGGAGTCCTGCCATGGCTGCTGGCTTTCCATACTCTAGTTACGGCCAGGCGTACCCTCATCCACCGCATAGCGGGGCGCCATCTGGTTTCTCTCCTTACAATCCGCCAGGATCTGGAGTCATCGGAGGTTTCCATCCGAGCACTTCGTATGCCTACGGCACTACATACGCCCCTTCGTACACGACCACTCAAGCGGCTGCAGCCAGCTACCTCAACGCAGCTGCCGCCAATCATCAAGCCCAACTAGATGGAAGCCGAGGATCAAGTGGCGGAGGATCAGGGGGAGGATCGAAAGATGAGAGGAATTCAGATCCGGCTGCTTTTGGTGGGTACTAAAAATAAGTTTGGGCCACGATTTCTACTATTACTACAAGGTACTCCGAAATCTTTCCACCATTTAAAAATTAAAAAAACCAACTCTCTAAACTATACATAGCGAGTCCAGCATCAGGGTGTTACATTATTATTCCCCCCTCCCACTATCTCTCTCTGTAATCTTTGATCAAGGAACGGCAATAATCGATCGTGTCCCTTTCATTTCCTTCGACTCTCCAGCCCCCCCGTATTAAAAAAGAAGAAGAATATTTCGATGCTCAAATGCTCCTCCCCCTTATATTCCTCCCAAGATGTTCTGTAAACTTGTTTCCAGTTTTTGTGGACATATCAGTTGTTTGTTTTCTCTCACCCCCCACCAGAAAAATCACTCCCGACATCAGCCGTTTAATATTATAGTAGACTATTATTATTTTTTTATTATTATTATTTACTCAGCTAATCCTTATACCTACAAACTCCAGTAAGGATCGATCTCAAAAATATTTCTCTCTTAAAAAAATGAAGTAAAGAATTTAAAAAAAAGCGAGCAAAACATGAAAAAATCATGACAGAACTGAAAATCAATTTCCCATTCCCCCCCTTCGAGCTCTCGATTTTTATTTTGTGAAAAGCAGAAAACTGTACAATCTCAGTATTATGAGCTTAAAAAAAGTAATCATCAGTTAAAATTATTACAACACATTTGTTGACACAATCATCATCACAATTAGGTTTTTTATTATCATTTTGGGGTATATTTTGAAAGGATTGAATTATCGTTTTTTTTTCCCTTCTGTATCTGTCCGTCTCTACTGTCCCTTCCCGGTGCTATTTTCGCTTTCACTTGGAACTGCGAAAATGATTGAAAGACATTATTTCTTTAGTTTGTTTTCCCTTCAGACTCACACACACAATGAAGATCACCGTTTACAGTCCATCAGACGAGCAAAACTTATCTACGTAATAGCGAGTGCCCTTTTTTACACAGTTATTCCTCCCAAACAGTCCTGACAGAATCCCCCCCCCCTTTTTTTTTTTCACTGGAAAACCCAACGATTGTGGACTTTCCGTCTCGCGTTTTTATTAAGAGACAGACGGATGGTTTACCGTACACACACACACGTACACCGTATATATATATATACATAGAATTTATGTATATATGTATGCTCTATTAAAGAAAGAAAACAACAAAAAAACGATCCTTGTGCCAAGCTTCCTTCTATCGATTTATCTATACAGACTCCTCCTCCCTGTTCTCTTTCTCCCATTTACGAGAAGAAGGAAAAGAAAATAAACAAAAAAAAAAAGTTGAAAAAAAATAGATCCTCTTGAGGATGACACAATAAGCTCAACCATGGATTGGACTGTTTTTATTTTGATTCCTTTCCTTTCTTCTTTTGTTCCGTTTGTTGATCCCCTTGTCAAACTTAGGAAATCCCCCCCATCACACTTTGCGCGCGTGTGTGTGTGTGTTTGGATAGAGAGCGACAACAACAAAAAAGAAAGAAAAAACAAACAACAAAAAACTACTTGTCAACTAAATAATTTGAAACATTTCAAAAACAACTTGAGCCGTATAAATAAATGTATCAGACTGACATAAAGAAAAAAGAATTTATACCTCAAAAACAAACTTCTAATTGGGTGGGGGAAAAAAAAATTCTCTTTTCTTGTGTTTCTCCAAGACGGGTGTTCCTGTGTTTCAAATTCCCATTTTTTGTTTTTTTCATTAATTTCAATAAATGAAAAATGAAATAAAATAAATAGCGAACAGATTTGCCAATTGTTTCAGAGCATTCTGCGTAAGGGGTGAGAGAGAAAAGAAAGAAATGATCACAAGCTTATATATCGATTTGATGCCACACATGTCTTATGTTCGCCTTTGTTTGTTGTTTTTCTCTCCCTTTTTTTTAAATATTTTTCTTTTCTTTTCTAAATATTGTTGGTATATATGATTGCAAACGTCCCACTCTTACCCCGCCCTCCTATTGTCCAATAAATCCCTCCCCCATCTTCATCACTATTGTTGTTGTGTTGCATTTTAAACACCTTCCTCCTCTAACGTCTCTCTCTCTCTATCTCTTTGACTGTTGTATGATACACACTTATTAATAATAATCCCATATTACTTTGAATGGAAGTGTTGTTGTGTATGAGAATCTTTTTTTGATAAACGGCCCCCGGTTTAAAAGAAAAGAAACTACAACATAAAAAAAAAATTACATTAATAAACTTGTATACCCACGTACACGATTATATAATGATGATTTGAAAACATTTTTTAAAATTCACATTTCATAACAAGGAAGACTTTTGGGTTTATTTTTTAATGTGAACTTTTTTGGAATTTAATTTTTCAATTGTTTAATCCACCGAAGCAGACATATTTAGTGTGAACGTAATCATCCACTCCGTGACGGGAACCTTCACGACCGAAGCCGGATTCTTTGACACCACCGAAAGGTGCTTCAGCTGCAGAAATGAGGCCTTCATTGACGCCCACCATACCGGATTCAAGACGTTTCGCCACTCGCCACACTTGAGCGTAATCGTTGCTGTAGAAATAGTTAGCCAATCCTCGTCTAGTGCTGTTAGCGATGGTTACAGCTTCATCTTCAGAGTAAAATCTGTAAACATTTAAAAAAAAATTGGGAGTTTGGTTTGAAATGATGGAACGACTTAAATTCAAATGGTTTTACTTGTAGAGGGGACAAACGGGTCCGAAGATTTCTTCGTTGTAGATTTGCATGTTTTCAGTGATGTTGGCGAGCACCGTCGGTTGATAGAAGCGTCCCTTTAAAGTCGGATGAATGCCGCCGCCAGAGACCAAACGAGCTCCTTTGCTCACAGCGTCTTTGACTATCCCATCGACTTTCTGAAACTGCTGCTCATTAATCAGTGGTCCTTGATTGACGGCGGGGTCGAATCCGTCACCAGAGACCAATTGAGTCTTGACAGCTGTGGCAAGCATTTCGGAGAACTTGTCGAAAACCGATTCGTGAACAAGTACACGGTTGGTAGCCACACAAGCTTGGCCAGCGTTGCGGAATTTGGAAGCCATTACACCTTGAACAGCTCTTGATAGATCGGCAGTTGGGAAGATGATGTAGGATGCGTTGCCACCGAGTTCCAATCCAAGTCGTTTGACAGTACCGGAGGATTGCTGGTAAAGTATTTTGCCAACAGCAGTCGATCCTTGGATAAAAAGTTGATGAAAAAGGATTTTCTATGAGATTTTATTGTTATTGTTGGTACCTGTGAATGAAATGCCTGCCACTTTAGGGCTAGAACAAAATATTTGACCGATGGGTCCGGCTTGGGATCGTGATGATGTTACAACATTGAAAGCTCCAGCTGGAATTCCAGCTTTTTCAACCAAGGCAGCCAGAGCCAACGCAGAAAATGGCGTGTCCTCTGCAGGTCTGGCTACACAAACGCAACCGGCAGCGAGAGCAGCTGCAGTTTTACGAACCAACATGGCCAAAGGGAAATTCCATGGAGTGATGAAGCCAACAACACCTATGGGTTCTTTCAAGACTACCATCTCTCTTGTGTTGTTTGGTGCAGCCTTGTTTAAATAGATGAAAAGTTAATAGGCAGATGATGCTTTCAAACAAACCACATGTAATAAAGCTGCATACCAAAACTTCACCGTAAACTCTTTTGGCTTCTTCTGCATACCACTCAAGATACCCTGAATTAATAGAAAAAATACAAATAACATTTATGTCAAACATCACAAAATTGTTGAATGATACCTGCAGAATACATGACTTCTCCCTTGGCCTCTGCTAAGGGCTTTCCACATTCAGCAGTGATTATTTTAGCAAGTTCATCACTATGAGCATTGACAAGCTTCAGCAGGCTTTTAAGCTTTATTCCTTTTTCCTTTGCTGGCAAATCTGCCCAATTTCGAAAACTGTTGCTAGCAATTTCAATAGCATTCTCAGCATCCACAGGAGTGGAATCTTGGGCTATTCCAATAACTTTGTCGTTGACAGGATTCGTTACTTCAAATGTTTTTCCAGAAGAGGCTGCAACCCATTTCCCTCCAATGAAGTTTTGATCTCTCAACAGGCTATAATATCTGCAGCCAAAAAACTGGGTACCTGTGCACTGCAAAAAGAAAATAGAATTAAGACATGACGAATTTTCAAGAAAAAAAATTTACTTCCTTTAATATCTCACGTACCTTGATAGAACTCAACATTTTGTCTTATCGTTTTGACTTCGAGATTAACTGTTGTGCTCCGTTGAGCTGCTTTGATTAGTACTGACAAGTCACGAAAATCACTTTCGTCTATAGTCACGAGATAGAACTATTGCTTGTTTTTCAAATGTTTATTTTGGAAATCAATACAAAAACAGTGAAAAACAAGATAACTACAGATAGGAGTGTGGGACTTGACAACAAAGCAGACGAAAAATGTCAACCTTCTCTTAGTTTTTACCGTTTTCCCGTTTCCCCGTTTGAGAGCAACTATTTTTTTCCCATTTTATTTTTCTAAATTTTCTTTCATTTTTATCATTATTATTTAGGATTTTTGTTTTAATCCCATATTTATTCATTTATTTTGAATTTAAATTATTGCTACCAAATTTATTCCAAATAGACTTGGCAACGGATGTGAAGGCGTGAATCCCTCCCCTTTTTTTCCTTCTTAATTTATTCATTTTCATGGAGTTGTCATTTGAAATGTGAAACTACGAAGAATTCGTCGCTTTTTAGTCATGGGAATCTTTTTCTATGTGTGAGAATTTCACTAGCCGTTGCTCGATGCTGCAAATGTTCATCCACATCCATCTAGTCATTACATGTAATTTTAGTTTTCTCCTATCAATAACAATGAAAAATGTGTTCCTTAGTTCTGTTTTGTGGTATACAGATTCTGCTGTAGCGTGCTATTTTGTTCAAGATAATTATTATGTCTTACGTCCATTCTGTCTACCAAATTCGTTGTGTTCGTTTATTTTGTGTGTCCTTTATAATAATAATCTAACTCATCTTGTTTTTTTTGCAGGTATGAACATTGTTTACTACATCCTTTGGTGTAGTTGCTTCTCATATTCCTACTCGGTCATTTAACCTGGGTGAGTTCAATTTCCTTTGTTTCATTATTTCAAGAGGTATAGGAAAGTGATTATGACCATGAAGCAAAATGAAATGGTGTGACCCCTTATCGTAAATGGTTTTCCTTTCGATGTCTGGTTGGTTCTTGCTGCAAAGTTTGAGAGCACCTGATATCTTAAACCTTCTACGTTGGTGTGGAACCCTTCTGTGATGACATAATCTTTGATCTTATCTGATTCTTATAAGATATGAGATTTTTGATTAATGGTATATAGTTATGTTTCCTTCTAATTATTGTTTTTTAAATACAGGGCACAGAATATCCTTGATGATACTCCTCTTATTGGACCCAGTGGGACTAAAGGTGAGACACGATGTGTAAACTGAAAACCGAGTTATTAATATTCGTGATGAATTAAAAGGCCGAGTTAGAGCCGTCTCTGAGAAGTTCATTACGATGTTGCTGGGTTGAATTTTCGCGATTTCCTTGTATTACCGTAATGTACGTTTCGAAATGGTTATGAAAAAAATGTCCGAGAGCGTGACTGACTTGTAGAGTAACGTGGAAAGATATTTTGTTTCGTACGTTTTATTTAAAGACACGTTTTCTTTAGGACCGGTTGGAGTTACACACTTATCCAAGGATGTAAATATGCTCAAATTTCAAGTCGTTGATTGAGGATGGGGATTCATCACTAAAGTGTAGGAAATCAACTGGTACATTCTGGTAGTTATTATCAGTTATAGTTAAGGGCTAACCAAAAGGATAGTGTGGAAAGTGTTGTTTCACTTATTAACTATTTTTGTGTTATTTTTGTAGGGTTCTTGGTGTTCAAAGGCTTTTAAGGTGTTGAAACTAGCAAGAAGGTGCTGTGCAAACTGTGCATTCAAAATAATGAGAGCAGTAACCGAAAAGTGCTGAATTGAGGTTGGTTATTTTCCAGTTTTCTGACATTAACTTGATGATGAGAAACTGAATGGCGAGGGTTCAATGACTAAGCCTTGCCAAAAGGATACTGATGGTCGTATTATGAAATAAATAGGAACTACCTTGTTGGATGGATATGCTTAGTTTTATTTATCTTTTCAGGGGTGTTTCACAATACGATATTCAGTCCGAATGGAATGCAGCCTAATTTTGATTAAACGTCAAATTATATTCATGTGAGTAGTGATGCAGTTATTTTTTCCTTAAAACAAATGATGAAATCCTCGTATCCGTATTGATGGATGATGGTTGTACAAGCTCAACAGGTCTGATGCTTTTAATATCATGTAGTGTTAGTAATTGCTATTGCATATGTGCTCACCTCTCTTTCATATTTACATTTAGGGTTCGTTTGTATGGGTTTTGAAGACTAAACAGACATGCAGCTGAGAATGCCTTTGCCTTTTATTTAAGGTGCGCGAAGACGACCTTAACCGCATTGCTATTTCTGTAAGTTGCGTTTTCTCATTGGATTTCTTAAACGTAAAGGATGAAGCTATTGGCGGTATAACATGACAGCTCTGGTATTACTGTTAATTCTTATTGTTAATTTTTGTGGGGGAAACCAAACTGTTGGTTTGTAATTAAATTTCGGTAGCTTTTTTTGTGCGTGGTACTGGGTGCTCTATAGAGATGTGAATTGCGATGTGGTGGGAACGGGTTGACTTTCACATTTCATATTTATTACCGCAATGTTTAATCAAATTAGTTATAAAAAGTCGGAAAGCGAAGCTGAGTTAAGTAATGACAGGTCTTTTCACGGATTCGTTGGAGTTGTTGCTAATTAAGGCAATTGTATTCTTGAACGCGGTCGTTTGCGGTGTTAAATGTTTTATTAACATTTTCATGTAATATTTGTAGGTTGTGGAGGTTTTCTTCGCTGTCATTGGCTAGGAGACTAGTACATTCAAATTTATATCGGGAGCAGTAAGTGTCCCTTGGAATTGAGGTTGGTTATTTTTCCGTGTTTTCTTACATTAGTTCAGTGATGAGAAATTGAATGGCGAGTGTTCAATGACCAAGCCTTGCCAAAAGGATACTGATTGTTGAGTGATGAAATATTTGGGCATTACTTTGTTAGATATTATAACAGTCTTGTTTTATACAGGTTATTTTAAAGTGGTATTTATTCTCGGGAATCGTAGTACGCCCTATATCTACCCTCGTTCAACGTAAAAATTCTGTGTGAGTAGTAATCGCAGTTACTTTTTCCTTAGAATAGATGATGAAAGCTTTGTATCTGTATTGATGGATGATGGTATTACAAGCTCAACAGGCCTAACGTTTTAAATCTTAATAGCATTCGTTAATGTTTTGAAGTAGGCTCATTTTTCTTTTTATGTTCACAGATTCAGGGTTCGTTCGTAGGACTTTGGGGACTAAACAAACAGTTGCAGCTGAATACTCTTCTTTTACGTGCACCAATTTTTTTCTTGATTGCTGTGCGATTATGTAACAACGAACAGATTACTTTCCTCGGAAAACTACAGTTGATTAACGTGACCCGCTCCTATCAGATAATTTGAAGGTGAGTTAACACGACGTGTTAGAACAGCAATAGGTGTATAATAAGCTTTGTGGCATTCTTCGTTTCCACCATTGATGTTTCATATTCATTGTTTGTGGCAGATAAGAATGCAACATTAACTTTCCTCTCTGAATGAAGCTGGATTTTTCCTACTCTCTAATTAAAATTTGGTATACATTGGTTAATGGCTTGTATGTTTATTACAGATCTCCACTGCGGCACTGCCTGCAGACACAAGGACAATCAACAAAACAGTTACATGCTACGTTTTTTCTAATACACTGAATTGAGGACAAAATTGATATTCAATTGATTAGTTTGTTTTAATAACCTTAATTTTTAAATCAAGATTTCAACATGTCCTTCTCTTGGATTGTCTTCGATTGTATGGTTGGGTTTTAATTTATTATTGTGGCGAAACTTTTGATTACGATTTTAAGGGGCCATCTGGTCATGGTAGTCTTTTAAATTAAATACCTCATAGTCGGTTTATAAGAATTTAAATTCCTTATTATTATTGTGTCTAGGACGCTTCAGAAAATGGGTGATAAAATTTAAAAAATCTCTTCACTAAATGCAATGTTTTGGTTAATGTATTATAATACAAATGAGTTCTGTGAAGAAATTAAATTCTAAGTTTATTTGAGTTCTTGATTGCGTTTTAAAGTTTAAGTTATACCCTTGTATCACAATCAAGTGAACGAAGTGTATTCTACTCATCGTCTTTTACATTATTAATAGAATTGATTTTGTTATGCTATTTATTTGCTTAATCTCAAGACTTAAATTTCTGGCAGCAATTGGATTCATTTTAATGAACAATCGGAGTACGCCCGAATGCCGAATAGTAAATATACATTTATTATTGAAAATAATAACATGGTTGCTTCTGTTCTACGTAAACTCACCACTTTGTCTTCTCATATCAACTAATCGTTGTGATTTGATCGTTATTCCATCTCATACCTCATCGGGATCTTCAGTCTTCTCCGCTCTTCAGGAAGCGAAAATTGGTGCAATTCACGTTCAAGTGTATGGGTTTGTATGCGTCAAAGTTTATTTTGTATTACAGATTTATAATCCCTTTATTTAAAAACTTACGCACACAGGAAATTAAATAAAGGAATCCCGATTGAACGGATTAATAAAACGGAATTTGAATTTTTGAGCAAATGAGTCGTCACCTAGTAGTGGAATTAAGAACTGCTGTGACGTAATTTGTCGCTAGTCCAAACGTCGTCTGCACAGCTGCTGCTTTACTTCACTAGTTCATTTCATTACCATTTCTCACGTTTCGCTGATGGCAGCTGGTTAAGTAAATATGTGTGGAAATTTCATTTTAAATTGCCTTTCTTCTTACCTATTTTCAATTCTGTATGAAAAAGTATGCCGTATTTACTCATTGATTTAAGGAAATTGGTTAATCAATGACTGACATTCATTTCAATATCAGCATTTGCATTTCTTCGTAACTGATGCTGCATGCTGCTTGCTTTTAGAAAATTCATTTCTAAACTAGTTTTAAAATACTGATGCATCTCATTTATTCATGTTGTTTTGAGCTAATTATTTCACTTCTTTTTTCACCCATTTAGGATTCCTGGGCTTCCCGGCTGCTAAGAAAATTATGTGATGGTATGGAATTTTAGTGGTGCAGTAAATGTTAAGGACAAGAACATCAGAGATTACAGCCATCTTCCAACCTTTTCTTGCTGCTGTTGTAGATTGTAAAACCATTTTTGTTCACAATCTTATTTGGGAAAACTAGTAGTGCTATGATTGTCTGTTACAGCTTTCATTCTGAAAATTGATTTCCATTGAAGTTTAAATTCAGTCTTATAGTTCATATTGGTGTTAAGGATGGGATCTTTGAAAAGAAATTATGCAGTCAAAATGAGATGAATGTGTTACAGACATACAATGCAATTAGTTTTGTGTCACAGTATGTTGCTAATAAGATGCATCAGAATGAAGTGTAAGAAAATTCTCAGAACAGTAATATAGCTCTGATTAGAATCAATCAGAGATATGTATTACAGACAAGGTTGTTAGATTATGTTGGGTAAATTACTCCATGACATTTGAATTTAAAACAACACTTTATGAATAAAAGAGAAACAAATGATATATAAATTGGTCATTGTGCTTTATTAGTCCCACCTCCACCCACAATTCCGCCACGATTAGACATAACATAAAATTGCACATGTACAAGACACATACAACAATTACAACATACACTTATAGTTAACCCGTTGGCTGCCACGCCATGCAACTCGTAAGTTGCTCTTCTACTTTCTACTTGCCGTGTCCAAAGGATCCACGACCAAGGTGGGACTTGCCATTGCTGACAAGTCCGGGCTGACACGATGATGAGAGTAGTAAATAGCGTGCACGCATCTACAACCCATCACCGCATCGACAAGGGGGAAGTCCCTATGGTGCACACAAGACGCGCCTTTCGGCGGAACAAGCTAACATGGGGGAAACAAAGGCGTGGCAGCCAACGGGTAAACTAACAAAAGACATAAATACCAACAGCAATAACAGATGACTCCAAGCTGAACGTACAGATGTGATGATCCACGATGAACAAGTTGTAGGGCGCCACAGCATTCCGTCTACACCAATTCTTCTTCCAAATAAATAAATAAAAGAATCATCAGTGACTGCAATCAACCTAAACCAAATTCTTGTTTCCAAAATAACTTACGTTTGAAAGACTTTGGTGCAGATCAGCAGCCTCCTTAGAAATCACCAGCTGCACATCACCAGCAAAATACCAGCAGCAATAACAGATGACTCCAAGTTGAACGTGCAGATGATGTCATTGATGATCCACGTTGAACATGACAGCACCACAGTAAATAGTCCACAACCATCCTTTATTAAAATAAGAAATAAAAGAATTGTTAGAATTACAATCAACATGAAATGAATTCTAGCTTCAAAAATAACTTACACATGAAGATAGGTGATGGATCAGAGCAATAGCCTTCTGAAGAATTATCAGGTGATTGTTGAGTCTTCAATGTCTTCTCTTCTAAAAGGCCACAGATAGTATTAAAAGGCATGTTAATGGAAAAACATAAATCACACCACCTCCATCTACTGTAGCCAGTTTGTTTTGATACACAATAGCTTTTGTGATGTGCAGGCATAGAATAAGAGTATATAGAAATCCATGGTAAAAATTCCACACATTGTTCCAGACTTCCTTGTTTGTGATTTCAAAGCTTCTGTCACACATGTAAATGAAACTGTAAAATAAGAGGCAATTACAAGATGGTTAAACTTGTAATCATGTCACAAAAGAGATTCCCATTTTTAGAATTCAAAGATATGCTTACCAATGGAGTACATGTAATCCTACTCTTGGGTAACACTCTTCTCAACTCTTGGGTAACAATTTTGCAGCAGAAGGAGGAAATTGAAACAGGAATGAGAAACATTGAGCTACTAGTTGATTAAGTAGACAATATAGGCTGATTCAGTCAGACCTGAAATTGACAACAGGCATGAGGCATATAATACATTTTTCGGATTTCAAGTGGAATTTGGGCACAATTATTAACCCTAGTTATGTAGTAACGCTCTAGATTAAATTACTTACGAATTTATGGTTCAATTTATCCATAATACAACAAAAAATAGAAAAAATAGAGGGAGAAAGACATTTTCTTAAGACAAGGACAACAACAGCGAAGGACATCTAGCGTCAGTCATTAGACACGCATGCTTAAGACTGGATAATTGTTTAGACACGAATAAATCATAAATAGAGTACTTTTTCTTTACTTAAACTATGCTTAAATTGATAGAAACTGTGTGGAGAACAAAGCTCACTTTTTACTTTTAGCCAAATAGAAAACTCAAAATTGTCCGGAAGTACACCGGAAGTAGACCGATAGCTCCTCAACTATTGAGCTTTGATCAAAGTAAATAACAGATTCGTGATCCTCGTCAAATTTCAGGTAGGATTAATGTATTTCAAACAAAATCCATGACATGGCCCAAAAAAAATTTTCCTGAACTATAGTCCAGCGTTTTTTGCGATTTTCGACGATTTTCGGGTAATTTGAATGGAAACATGAACTATACCCTATTTTACACAAGGATCACGAAAATCAGGTTCTTTTTTGCCTCAGCTCAATGGTTACTTAGCTATGGGCACATTTAGAAACCGGAAGTACAGAACGGTGCTGTTTTTTTCAAATCTGAAAAATGAGCTTTGTTTTCTTACTAAAAAACATCAATAATCACAAAAAATTTACTTGAAAATTTGAATCTGAAGTTGTCGTGGAAGTAATTTATGGTGTTTGGTTCACTTTTGTGCATATTCCACTACAAAATTAAGTTGCACAGTATCCGAATGTTGAGATGAAATTGTCAATAACACTAATACTCGTTAACAAATAAAGAAACTGGAAAACAGTTGATGGCGACGTTTATTACAAGTTCACAATCACAACACTCACTAGCAACTGACACGAAAGTTGCCATAGCAACAGCAGACAAAACCAAACAAACAAATTGGTGCCATCTACCGGTAATGCTGAAAACTCGAACTTACTCGAACTTACTTCAGCAGAACTGTCAGCTACCTGCGTTAGCAAGGTACCCGAAGGGCTAATTTCGATTTTTTTATTATTTCTATATGACTATTTTTTAAATTGTAGAGTGAGAGATATTAGGTGAGTTTTATTAATTAAAAAAAAAACTGTGGAAGCTGTTCGACTTGATGAAATATGGCATTTCATAACGCATGTAGAGTTTGATTCTTCGTAGGTATATCTAATGCTAGGCCTTCTCCTTTCAGGACTTTACCTTTCAGTACCCTTCAGGCCTGTAAATAAAATAATTTCCTGCGCATGTAGCCATGTATGCATAATTGCATATACATTTTTAGGTATCCCATATTACATCCATTTAGCAAGGCCAAGGCCCGCACCTGTTATAAGTTAAGACCTGACCCCCAAATTTGTCCCTTTCATAATAAAAGAAAAATCATTCCCCTTTTCTTTAAAATCCTGTGATTAAAACACAAATTTTGGTTCTACCGATAGAAGATGGCGAGGAATAAAAGCAGATTATGCGCAACATTTTTATGAGATTTGTAATTTTTTAAAGAGTAGTTTAAACGGAAAACTCTCTGAAAATAACACAGACTCGTCTCATTTTAAATACTTTGCCATTTTCGGGTCACGTTATCGACAATAGTCGCCATCGTCATCAAGGACGAACGCCAAACACGGATGCTTCGAATGCTGCTGCGGCACACTATATTCTAGTTTTTTGGTGTTTTAACTTCAATGTGTGAATTTGGAGATTTCAGTTTATACAGTACCCATAGAATTTAAACGAATGCTGTAATTAAAAAAAAAATGGAAACAAATACTTCCGATGTCAGCGTGTCTTTTCGTTTTGCAACCTACTACAATTAAGTTAAAATATGCACTTCAGGCCTGCCCAGAAAAGTTCTGAATGACTTACACACTAAGAAAACATGTTTGAAAATTGTTCAAGTTATTTTAAATTGTAATTCATCTGTCGAGAGTCGAGACAATTTACTAATTTAGCTGTAAACTATTTAACTAAAAAGCAATACAAAAATTACAAATGTTCAACAATTTACAAAATTACCATAACTCCTTATATCACTATAGTGTGATTGATCTATACTAATCGTCATTCCCAACTCTTAGTAAAGATACCAATCGTCATTCCGAATTCAAAGTAGTGATTTAGGTCATTTTGGAAAATAATACCCCTATCCTCACGTGAAAACTAATGAATTTTTATTTTCGCCTTACCAAATCATCTAGTGGGACAATCGTGAACTAAACGCACCCATACCAGCAAAAAAAAAAAAAACCTGATTAGAAACCCTTCGGGTAACTAATAAACACACATCAATATTCACGTCAAGTGTCACATTTTCCGACTTTTCGAGATCACTGCTTCTCGAATCTTGAGACAATTGAGATAGCTGTGTACTGTGTAGGTTAATACATATTGACCGTCTTGTATTAAACAATAGTGTTGTGGCGTTAGTGTTAATAAATGGGTTGATATATGTCGAAACACTTTATTTTACACGTTAGTTAATAGTTTACACATTTCTTTGAAATTTTATAAAAATACAAAACATAACAACAATCAAACAAACATTTAATAGGAAACCTTTCTTAATGCCTAAACTGCAAAATGAAAACTGAGAGACTGACTTCATACCCACAGAACTTCACATGGCCTAATAGGATCTATAAAATAAAAGATGATACAAAAAAGTTCCATAGAAAAAGGAAGGAATCATATTCAAATAAAGTTGACAAAGCATTTTTTGAAAATGAAATATTAAACAAATAAATCTCCAGATAGAATCCAACTCGAATTGGCTCGAAGCCTCGAAGGCCGCCGTGCTTACATAAAATCTAAAAATAAATGAATAATTAAAAATCATCTTTAAAAATTTCAAAAAATGTTTCGCATATCCGGCCAACAACCTGCAACCTCCTGACAGCACCGCTAACCACTCTTCAAGCCTTCACTTTGGATATCGAGACCATGTTTCAGAACATACACAGAAGAACGTGCCACGAAGCCCGAAACCGCCACGACTACCCCACTCCAACGGAACTCCTCATGAGGCAGATTCAGCGACCCCCGATGGATGAGAATCGACAAGCCTCAACTCCGTGGGACAGCTTGAAGGTTTTCACACCCCCTATCTGTCCCTCAGAAAACCCTCTGTTAGCACAAGTTGGAAGTTGCCCTGAGGACAACACCCACCCTGAACCACAGAGAGGAGACTAGCCAACCCCCTCCCCCCAGAAACCCCCTCCTCTTGAGCCCAGCACCCACCCTTGGGTGGTAACCGGAACCCGAACCCCACTCGTCATTCTCAGAGAAGCGCGGATCATCAATCAAATTCCAAACTATGACGAAATCCTCGCGTGAAATCTTCCGCATGATCCAGACATCCTCCGCTCCAACCATCCAAGTGACTAACATGCTATCAGGGATTACAAGTCACTGACCCGAGATTCGAACCCGGACCCTCACAACATAGTAGGATTAGATCCTGTCAACTCTGACCAATCTACCATGGAGATATATTGATACATTTAAAATTGCATCTAGGCATTTGCCATTATTTCTACAACTGTTTATTTATATTAAAGAATTACAATAAAATAATCAAACAAATTATTTAAGACAACGATTTTAACAAAACACATTTTTTTCTTATTTAGCAGTTTGGACATTTTTGAATAGTTAAAATCGAAATCCAAGCCTTAAAATTGTAAAGCTGCGATAATTTCTTCCCGTTCAAATGAATATAACTGGATTTAATATTGCAAGAGTTCAAATTTTTTCTCAAATAAATTTAAAGTAAAATTAAAGAAAGTGGACCTAAAATAAAGAGCAGGGAACAAACTTGTCGCCATCCCCGATACAAAAACCACAAATTGACACGTTTGGTCTAGGCTGCATTAAATGCATCGCTTTATCAACAATAATTGGCCACAAAAAAAAATACTTAAATTGTGTCCCTACCTTTTGGGAAATGCTGCCGGGCGAAAGATTTCCAGATTGCACCCGCAGAGAAAACCAGTCCAACTCGAAATGTCAGGAGCTGGGGAAAGTAGACAAAGACATCCCCGTGAAAAAATAAATACTCGCATTCATGTTCACAAAAAAGACGAAAGGATTCGACCAAAGGTGATAAGAAACGAGTTGCCTGACATTTGTGGATGCTATAAATTAAAAATAAATACAAATAAGTTTGTTTTCCGAAATTTGAGTACACCCCCTCATCTTAATCGTCTTAATTACGGCAATAACCATTATATTACATTTGACTGTTTTCTCCGAATCTTTAAACCTGTGCCTATGCTATAACCAAAGTGTCTGCATGAATAAAACTGATACATCGTTGAGACTTGAGAGCAATGTATAATTTACTAGTGACTGCAAATCAAACACTTTAACTGCGAATCTGACCAGCAGATGTCATTCGATGGCGCTCGATTCGATTTGATAATAAGCAAACACGGTGCAAACAACAACGTGAATTAGTTTAAATGCATTGGGATAAAAAAATGCCAGGCCGTTACTGCTATTCCTTAGATTGGCAACAATCATATTCGACAATAAGCCACCAAAAATCTATTATAATAACTAAAAATTACACTAAAATCAGCCATGTTTTATGTGTACGTCAACTAACTCTCTAACTCTATACAACCGTGTCGGTAAGTTTTCACAACACCATTTATATAAAATAAAATAATATCACGTTATTTAAAATTTAAAAAAAAAAAAAAAAAAAAAACAGTTGATACTTAAAATGGCGTTGCCCAGCTTTGAGTTGCCTGCGCTATCCATAACATGTTTCCGATGTAAGGCGAATACTAAAAGCTTTTCTTGAGTACATACCGCACAGCCTAATGATGCATGCTTAGATTCTTTTTCTTGGCATCCTCTAATACAACTATTATAGCGTCAGCGACTATAAGTGCAGCACTTCCGGCGGTCATCATCTGTTTCAACGTTTTCTCGGTTGGGCTGGCGCACAAAAGGTCAATCGCATTCCAGTTATTGATCTTCTATAATACGACACTGCTGTTGATTGATTGAATCACAACAAAAGATCATAATAGTATAGGATTGGTGATGATGAAAAATGGGTGGCTGGCCACTAAACCTTGAACACAAAATGTTTTAACCGCTCAGAAAGAATTTAGATTAACAATTCTACGGCTGTACGTATACGACGTACATAAACCAATCAGGATCGGTCTATACAGCCATTTTCTGTCTGTTTATCTTCCGAAAATAAAATCTCGTCTGACTATTATTATAGTAGCAGGTACCCCGGTTTCTTTATCCGCCCAATCCTTTTGCCCACCACTGATTTTGGTGTTACAATTGAAAGTTGATTGGAATTTTTATTATAAGGGAATCATTTCGATGTTATTCGACTCTGGTCATTCGCTGGAAATGTCAACAAGTCAAATATTCCTCGAGTTGGGATTTAAAGAAAAAGAAGACAGAGTTGCAAGGATTTTTTATTCGAGTGTTAGTTATCACTCGTCGGTATTGCGTATGTTTCTTTTTACCCCCAGTCTCAAGTGTCCTATATAATGCACATAACAAAATTTTGGGTTGAATTACCTTGGCAGCTGCACAATATCGCAGAAAATCGAAATTTGTTTTTTGTGTGAGGAACGCGCAATATCCTTAAAAATTGAATAGACACAGAGAGATGCCGCGGCTGTGTTCTATTATTCTACTAAATCAAGAATCTCAAATGCTAGGATTTATATTATTCTGTGCTGGTTGTATACAAATCAGATTTACCTAGTCGACAGCAGTGATGCAGCAGCTCAACGATTTGAATGTCATCAAGAAAAAGAAGAAAACAATGGCAACTCGTCAGCTTTTGTTTTCCACATAAAAAAGACGAGTCAAAACGTCACGTAATAGTAATGAAAAGCGAAAATATATCAAGGCGGCTTGTCTGAAATTTCCCCTTTATGTTGTTGAATTGTTTTTATGCTTGTGTCATTCGAGGCGGGGAGGAGCGTCAGCGAGATAACGCCTTTTGGCTCTCCAAAACACTTTCAATAATTATACATAAAAGAAGATAAGAATATTTGCCTTTGTTTCGCATATCATGTCTCCATTGAAGAAAGTGGGAAATGTTAATCCTTTTGCTGTGTGTCTGCATTCCGATTCCCATCACCAGTGGTCCATTCTGCAATTCAAGTGTATACATTTCATGGATTCAATTGTGAAAGTATTTCACTATAAACTCTTTTGAACTAATGTGCTGGAATTCCACTGCAGTATCGTGGAAGTGTCATGAAGTCTACACTTTCAATGTTGGTCAACTCATTTGAATTTATTCGTTCCTTAAAACTTTTTCTCTTTTTAAAAAAGAAAACTGTTAAACCTTTGTCTCAAATTGTTCCACAGCACTCAATATCACAATTAAGAAAAGCAGCTGATTAATTACCCCAATAACATTGTATCTCTACTGCCACCTATCGTACGTATCACGTAATAGTCTCAGACTCTCAGGTGAAATAGTCCCAGAAAAATCGATTGTTGTGAGGGAACTGTCGATGGTTGGGAAGAGGAAAACAATCTTAAAAAAGGAAAAACATCTTTTTAATTAAAGAGAACGTCGAAACTTTGTTGACTGTGTGTAGATGCGCAAATAAGCCAAAAGCTTTTGTAAAAACCGAGGAAACTATATACTAAGCCTGTAACTTTGTTTGTCACGACTCACGACGACGACAGAGTGAAACCTTTTTTTTTCCATTTCCTTAATGAGCTAAAAACACAAAGCCTATATATCTAGAGCATCATCCACTTAACTTGCGACATATCCAATCCATCAATGAATTTCTCTCTTAAAAGAACTTTTTTTTGCTTTTAGATGCACCACCACGTTCCCTATCCATCTACTCAACTCTACTACACTTAGTGTCTCTTATTATATCCAAAAAAAAGACTTCATCCATCAATCAAATAAGTCTATAAAATCGTTTTTTTCAGTCAGGATCTTGGTACCATCTAACTCGATTTTTTTTTTTTTCAAGGAAAACATGTTTGTTTGTTATGTTTTCCTTTGGGCCTAAAATAATAATAACGACACGTCTGGGAAATATACTACGTCCCTTATATATGATACATTACAACCCTCCTTCCCTCACCAGAAGAAGGAATATAAAAGGATCGATGATATCGAGATGGAGAAAATTTTGAGATTCGAATCGAATCCCGCCAGCATCACGCTCCAACAGCCCATCTTGATATGTGAAGGCAATCTACTCGTCCCCTACAAAAAAATAGACAGGATCTTCTTTCACTAAAAGCTTTTATTTTTTATTTTTTTTTCTGGTTGTCTTCTTATTCGATGGCGACGTCTGGGATTATTTTCTGCCAGGAAATCCGCACGTATCCAACTTGTTTTTTTTTTTTTAAATATCGTGCAGATGAAGCATATGAGGGAAAAGAGAAGCTCTTTCTATTATATCAAATAGAGTTTGATGAATTGTTAAGACACTGTATAGTAGTAGGATCGTTCCTTGGGTCTGAATTCTTGCTGATGAATTGTTTCGAGTTGCGATATTATCCAATTTATTTGATGCCATGTACTAGAGATGAGAACGATAAACAATTGCCAATAATAAATGGAGGGGGGGAGCTTATAAATCTATATATTAACCGTTTCAATTTGTATTATCAGGAGCAACTCGACATTTGTCTCAAGTTGAAAGCTTATTATAATTCGCTGCTGCTCTTATGAATTTATTTATACAACCATTCGATGGATTACAATCTGTATAAATCCATTGATCAATAATCCAGGTGATATGGGAGGCCATCATTTCAAATTTGGAATTAAAAGATTTCTGATTGGTCTCATTTGAAACTTCTCACGTTCTTTTCTTTGATATGTTACAATTGGACTGATTTTTCAACGTCTTCTCCATGCTGCCATTTGACAGATAGAGAGAGAGTCGAATGTTGTGCTGAGCTGCTGTTTGGGGCCTCGTCTCCATTTCCCAGCTCATAAATGATGCAGCAGCAGCCAACAGGAGCAAAGTTCTATCATCAGTCTCGTCTCCCTCTAGGGACGAGATATCTCAAGACGCCAAGTCCAAGATGATCTTTGAATGTTCTTTATATATTATTATTGGGCGACGTCGCTCTAGTTACATAAGCAAAAGTCCAGGCTATATAACTTGATTCATTCACATAGTATATAAGAAAGTATCTTATTATAGGCTATAGGCGGGAGATAAGACAACATCGCGCTAGACTCTCTCTCTCACTATAGGAATATAGTAGTTAGTATATATAACATATGTGACAGTCGACGACAGGGTCTTATATAGTGCGGCGGGGAAGTTTTCACATGTTTCTGCACAAAAGAAAACGCGTTAATAAAAAAGATAAAAAAGATGATGACATGAGATGGGCCATTATTCATTCGTCAAAAACAAATGAAAATGTTTCGAGAGAGAGAGATATTACACATATAGTAGCTCATCTTCTTGTTTCTATTAGCGCAGTTTATCAACCGGTGATGTCACACGAATGCAAATAAAATAGCCGCCGCTGCGGCCGAGTTAAACTATATGACAACGATGAGCTCCTATATTATCAACATCAAAACTATGTGCGAAATGGTTAATATTTTAGTTATTTTTTTTTTAAAAAAAGATTAGCCCAAAAATTGGAACGATTGAATTTCATATTCTAAATGTTGTTTTTCTTGTTTGTTTTTTTATTATTATTATATAATATAAATAAAATTTGATTGATATATTTTTGTATATAATAACGGCATATACAGTGACATGGTCGAATATACAGTCCTTTCATTATTTACACACGCACGCACAGACAGAAAATCAGCGACAATCGAATGTCCATCAAAATGAATCCAATGATACACAATCAATGTCACTGTTACACCATGTCCAAAAAAGGATGGGGAAAGAGGTGCAGCTGAGTAGAGTGTGATGGGGCTACTAGAGAAGTAATCGATACACAGGGAAATTGACGATGATTATCTAACAACATACACACTTAATAATAATAATATTTATATAGCAATTATTTTAAACGAGCAATAATTCTTCAAATAGGATTTAAAAAAACAAACAAATTGATTGAATTTATTGATTTGGCTGACGATTGTGATATTTTCTTATTTAAAAAAGAAAAAAAAAATCCTGTCTGGGGTGATCCTTTCTCGACAAAAGGGGCTCAGTCAATCATCCCGCAAACACTTCTGAAATACATTTTTTTTTTAAATTTTCGGGGCAGTTTCTTTTGATTCATTTTGATGATTTAAAAATGTAAAATGAATTCAGGATCCCGCCCTGAATAGATTGGAGAAGAGAATTGCGGGACGCGATTGCCATGACAGGATCACCCAAAAGAAAAAGATTTTTTTCTTTTTTTTTCTTAAAATTAATTCAATAACATTTAAAATGTCTAAAATTTGGTTTAAAAAAATTCGAGATCACCGAATTTAAAAAAAATGGGATTGGAGGATGAGGTGGAATCGCACGAGGACGGATGCAAGAGGAGAAGATAATTTGAATAAAAAGAAAAATTCTTAAGACGAAAAATGTCGAGGTGCTGCCACATTAAGAGATGATGTGTGGAATAATAGTGACTCCATCATCATCTTAAAAAAGGAAATTAGAAAGTAATGAAGTATAAATTTCTTACTTTGTTGTCTATGCACAAATTTCCCAGTCCGTTTTTCTTTCTTTTTGTCTGTTTTTCAATGGATTTACAGCAGCACCTCGCACCTTCCCTAGCTGAGATTATTCGAATCCCTTTCAGCCTCGGCTCGACTCTGATTCATGTCGGATCCGTTGGCCTGGACGGCCACCGTCGCCACGCTACCCAACGAAATGGTAGAAACGGCCATTTGATTATTACAAGTTGCTCCTCCGCCGATGGAGACCGTCGCCGTCGTCGCCGTCGGTGTTGCAGGATTAGCGAATCGACTGAGTGACGTCATCGACTGTGTAGCGCTACTTAAAGTAGCCGGCGGATGGCTAATACTACTCGCCAATGGCTGTTGGCTGTTGCTAGGAGTGGCCGTACCACCGCCGCCCACACTTGTACCACCACCACCACCCGTACTGAATTTGTTCAATCCTCGATCTCCACCTCGTTGAGCCTACAAGAAAAAGAAATTCAAATATTTTAATAAAATAAAAAGATTTAACTGAATGTTTTTACTTTGACTCCGCTTCCGGGCGTGCGGACGTTTTTATACGGCTGGAAGAGAACAATGTAAACTTTGGGGACAAAGAGACAGCCTAGGGCCACTGATGCGCTTATATTGACGCAAACACACAGAGTTGCCGTTTGTATCTAAAAAAATAACCAAAAATAATTTAAAAAAAAAATTAAAAATCCTTGATGACAAATTGAAATGGAATAAGAACCTTGTAGTCGTTATAAGTGCCGAAATAGATGGCGACAAATGCCAACCAGACGATACAAGTGCTGTACATGGTGAATCCAATATATTTGGCCTCGTTGAAATTCTCCGGTATTTTGCGCGTTTTAAACGCGTAAAATGTGCACAGGATGATGAGGAGCATATTATAAAGTAGCGAGAGGACCAACGACAAATTGCTGACACCACACGTCAAAACAGCCGTCAAAGGTTGAGGGTGAACTTCTTTAGTTGTGGGACGTTCGAACATGAGCCACACCAAACTGCCGCCCAATTGGATCGATGCCAGACCGCAGCAGATGACAATCTGAGATTTGGGCGACGTGTAAGAAGGTCTCTTGATTCCGGCTTTCGATCCGCGATTGAATATCCTTGAAATTCGGTTGGTTTTCGTCAGTATGGAACTGTAGCAGAGACACAAGGCGAATCCCAATCCAACTCTGAGGACGCTGCATGTGAACATGTTGGGTTTGGCCAAGATGGGAATGGCCATCAAATAGCAGAGCAGGATTCCAGTCAATAGCAAATAACACAATTCCCTTCCGGATGCCATAATCATCGGTGTACTGGAGATAAAATTTAAATTCAAATTTAACAAATTTCAAATTTGGCGGTTTTGATTAAATTGTTTTTGTTTTACCTGTTGTAACGCAAGAAAACGGTCAACGTGAATAGAGTGGCCGTGACGCCTAGGGCTGTGAAAACAAGTGGAACAATAGCCCAAGGGCTGTCCCATGTTAAATGTTCGGCCGGAATTTTATCGCATCCGTTGTAATCGCGATTGGGAGCGTAGCCGGGAGCGCAGGCCACGCATGTGTCGTTAAACGAATAACTATCTTCACGACACGAGACGCAACTCCAACAACATTGATCCTATAATTTTACAACAAAAATTTTGAATTTCCCGCTAAAATTTCAAATTCAAACCAATCATTTTGTACGTTTCAAACTGACTCTTAACATGAAAGAAACTTTACTTTATTCCACCCATGAAATAGTACTCAACCCAAATAGAGTCATCATATTAATAAATATAAAAGACGGAGACTCTCTAGATGTTTTTTTTTTTATGATTTCACCTGAAAGTTTCGTATGTAGCCGTTAGGACAAGAGTCGCTACAGATGGACCTTGGAATCGTCCCTCTGGTGCTATTTGGCCATGCCAGCATACTCATATTAAGGACCAGCCTATCATCAAATAAAAAAATAAAGTAGAATACAACATTATGTTGGGGGGGACAATGTTTTGCACTGTCACCGGATGGAGGCAGGATCGTCTCTCTCTCTCTCTCTCTCACAAGAGCCTGCAATAAAACTCCAAGCTACTCAAAAAAATAGAAAATATAAAAGACACACTACTCACGAAGCGCTCCAATCACCGATGCGCACGTAGTCGTATTTGCTGCCGTGACGTTGATATTGATAGAAACTGTAACTACCGTAGGCGTCGCCGTCCTTGTTGAACCGCACCGGCTGACCCTGTGGACCTGTGTCCAATTGTTTGTTTTAAATACAAAGTCTGGAAGAAAAAACAAAAAGGATTTTTGGTTTACCGATAAAATTGACGTTACGAATGTATTTGAGCAAATGTCGTCCGGATGGCGCCGGTTTGAGTTCGTCGCACAGTTCGCGAGCGTTGGGTCCGCAAACGTCGGCGATCATCCGATGAACGGCGTGCGCCATGGCGTAAACGGCATCCACTGGATAACATCAAAAGAAAGACCATCAAAAGAAAATTTTTTTATAGAAATAGAAATATGCAGCCAATGTTGACAAAAAATTCAAATTCATTAAAAGATTCAAGAATTTTATGATGATGATAAAACATTAAGAGACGGACACATTGCAAGTCTGTTAAGATGGACGATCTATTCACTAGGGAGACGAGAGGAGGGTTTTATTGATCCGTCACGCAGGATCGTTGAGAACGTCTAACGTCGATTGCAATACAAGAGGGAACTAGACGCGCTCGAACGTCTTGAGAGAGTTAGAAGAGGGGGGGAACTTGTTAAACAATTACAAAGTCAACTTCAATTTCCACCTTCTTCTTCTTTTTCTTCTTCTTTAGGACTGATGTCTAACCATTCCTATTGTTTCCGTTTGGATCCTTACAGTGGCAGCATTCACCCTCCCTTATTTTTACGTATACTCTCAACGCAGCTCCTGCTGCCCAATCCTCAAAGGGATCCATATTTTGAAGAAACTGTACAATCGCCTTGAATGATGATTGATTTTCTTTATTTTATTTTTTTTCCTGACAAACTCTGCCTAACAAATTGAACTGTCTGCACAACTCTTGCAAAGTTCTTCCGCAAAACTTTATCCCTATACGACCCGAAGATCCTGATTGGATATTGTCGCATAATAAGACGTCAAGGAAAAGTTGGAACGGTCGTCCAATCTTTTCTTAACATCCGTGTGAGAAATGTGGGATTTTTATTTTATTTTTTTAAGGAGCTGCGGGAACGATCCTGATCTGAGAATAGCGTCGGGCCTGCACGTTGATTATGCATTGAAATAAGACGATTACTATCGCTATCGTCTCTTGATCTGATGACGCAATTCTAAATATCTAATCAAATTTCTTCATTTCATTTAAAAAAGGAAAGGCAATTCAAAACTCACCGACAAAAGGCACCAATCCTTCTTGTTCGTAATACGTGAGTTTATCACCTCCTTTGCATTCGGGCAAATGAAGTGACGATGTTGTTGTTGTTGTTGTTGTCGAATTGAACCGGCACTTGAAATGCTGTTCCCAAAATAGTTTGAACCAAGGATTACGGCAGTTGTAGATTCTCGATCCTTTGACAGCGTTGCGATAGTATTGATTCTCTCCGTTTGTTGCGCTGCTGCCGTTGTTGTTGGCCAACGGCGAATAATGACCCGACGATCCGGCGATCCCGTTGTGATTATTTGATCCGCCAACGCTGCCGCACACTTTGGCCGTTTTAGGTCGAAGAGCTTTGAAATAGGCGTCGAATCCTTTTGTAAAAATAAATAAATATTTAAGCAAAGAAAAAATGATTGAAGGAGCCACTCTGTGTGATTGCTAATTAAAAAAAAAAAAAAAAAGGTGAGGACTGAGGAGTTTGTCAAATAAAAGTAGACTCTCAGAATCTCTCTTCTTCTTTTTTTTGAAGGATTACATCATCATTGAGTGTGTGTACACATAAAAAAAGGAATGGGAATGGCGCGGTGGGAGCACAACGTCGTCGTCGTCGTAAGTATTTACCGGCCAATGAGGATCTTTTGGGCAAGATGGTAATGGCTCCTTCAGCTGCAAACTCTTGATCGCGTACCGGATGCAATTTGGCTCCCCAAGAGTCACTGCCCACCCATAGGAATTGGCCCGTCTTGTTCAACCTCATCGTGGCCGCCAACATCCGCCTGAAATAAATAAAGAAATAAATATTTAATGCGAAATAAGAAAAAAAAAAATATTTTTATTTTAAAATAAAAAAAAATGGCGTCGATCAATAAATGTCGTTTTTTCCCGCAAATTATAAAATTTTTGGTTTTAGAAGGCGGGAAAAAATTTGAAATTAAAAATTTCACCTGGTTTCATCTTCGTCGGCGAACATGACGACGCCTCTGGCATTGGATTTTTGTGAGAGACGCTCAATGATACGATCGTAATCGGCGTCTTCTGCCCGTCTCAAAATCTTCTCCGACACGGCGATACAAATGCCGGCGGCTTCGGCCAACGTCACGAACGATGCAATCCCCTATACAACAACAACAACAACACAAATCCATGGAAAATGATCGATCTGTTCTTTTTTTTCTCTTTCAGATGAAAAAAAAATCCCCAAGTTTTTGCCGCCCAAGTGCTTGCTCTCTGGTACATAACTGATGAACGTTTTTTTCCCCTCAATCAATTTAATAGCAAAGTTTTGATAGCAATTCCCTCAACGTGAAAATAGAAGGAAAACTTGTTTTTTTTTTTCTATTGAAAGGGGCCACCAGGATATATAAACACACACACACACACACACAGTGTCCATCTAATATATAAATGAAAAAGACGCAAGTGAAACGCTCTTTGGATTCGTTGAAACTGCACTCGAGCTGCTCTGTAACTCGATTATTTATAGCCCAATTCAACTATAGCTCCTCTATACTGTACATTATATCACCGTCTGCACACAGAATTGAAGACAGTGGATCCTACCGTCAACAACGGTCAATACGAAACGGCAATTTCTATTTGTTTTGTTCTAAATGAAAAAATTGTCTTGAGAGACTCTCGGAATAGGAAGAAAAGGCGGGTCCTTCCTTCTATATAAACACATACTCAACGGCTGAACACACTGCGCATCACTTCTCTACTGTGTATGTTTAATGAAGCTTTAGTATTACTACTATTACCAAAGTGTAGTATGTTTGCTCTTCTTTCTCTCTCTCTCTCTCTCTGAGAGGATCTTTTCTCCTCAGGGCTTTTCTGTCTATATAGAGAGAAATAAAAACAGAAGGACAATAGATCCTTTCCATCCTATACGAGACAGTAAGTGTACAAATACGCACGAGAGACTACGTATATTCTAAGAGAGTCCAAGTGTTTTGACAAGCTCTTTTTTTTATTTAAACAGATGAGATTGACTATTATACTAATCAAATCTAATATATTCTAAATTGAGACGAACCTTTTCACCGTAATCGCCTTCGACGGCCACTGTTGAAACGTATTTCCATCCGAGTTGGCGGACCATTTCGACAAGGGCCTGAGCCTGGAAATTATCCGGCGGTACGACACGACTGAAATACTCGAAACGAGATTTGTCCGACAGTTCGGCACTCGTTGAAGCGTAACTGATTTGCGGTATCTTTTCAAAAACAGACAAAAAAAATTTTTTGATTATGAAGAATTGATGTCAAATAAACGTAAACTTTTGAAAAAAAAAACCTAGTCCCTGAACTTGAATAAACATAAATAAATAATAAAACATTTTAAATATGTCAAGATCAAACAGCAAGAAAGTCGAATTGCTTTTGATTAATTATTCAAAAAAAAAAAAAAGGAAAAGAAGAAGAAAATAAAACAGAATCAAAGTTTGGATATTTCGCATTTCTTCTTCTTCTTTTTCTTTCACTCAATTTGTCTTTCATTGGAATTAGAGATATGCGACATTTAAATGTTATGCAAAAAGGGACTAGAAATATAGTATCAAATAATCTAATTGAGCAGGGATGAGATTGGGACAGGAGGAAGTTTCTAGGGATCGATCGATTTCCCCCGTGCAATAAATCTAAAATATTTAAAAAGAAGAAGAAGAAGAAGAAGATGGAGAGGAACGGCCCTGTGTCGAATCTTTGCATCAAAAATGGAGACGATGAGATAAATGGAATAAATAAAACGAAGGCTCTCGCCGATTCACCAACACGAACGCAAAACTTATTATACAAAAGAATTGGGATTTTTAAAAAAATAAAATAAAATAAAGAAAAAAGAAGAAAATATTGAAATTCGACCATCGTTCCATCTTTTGGGTGTGCGTGTCAACACCCGTTTTTCGCATACACACACACACAGTTCATCATTCATCATTCATCATCAAGAAAAGAAATAAATTTTCAAATTTACCTTAAACAGTCGCAGAATGTTGGCCACCATGATGGACTCTGTCGAGAAACTAGCGCCAATGACGCCAGTGATTGGTTTGTGCGGGACGTAACGAGGAGCTTCACCCGATTCGCACTGGTACTCGGACGCGTCCTGATTCCAATTCAATTTCAAAATGAAATTTTTAATTATTATGAAGAAAAATTTTGGATTTATTTTTTCATTTTTTTATAAAAAAAGAAAAATGAGAGATACTCGAACAAGAAAAAAAAAAGAAATTCATTTGTGATGAAAAATTTGAAAGGAAAATAACAGATCAATAAAATCTCTCTCTCCCCTCTTTCCTTCATCATCTGTATAAGAAAAGAGGATGAGAGACTGAGAAGGAGGGAGAGAGGATCTATGATGTAGTATATTAAGCCGTGCGTGTGTATAACACACACACACACACACACGTTCCGTTTTAGCCTTTCGTTCGACCCCCCCACCACCCCACCGGACGACGACATCATCATCTGCCATTTTATCAAGTTTTTTTTTTTTTCAAATTTCCCACCAAAAAATAATAGGCCACACCCACAAATTTGATTAGACGATATGAAACAAAACAAAAAAAAATGGAGGTGTGTGCTCTGGAAGTCAGAAAAATCCTAGAAAGGATCGATTTTTCGAGAGAAAACCTGTACCATCTGGTATACAACAAATAATTATGACGTTCCCTTTTGTTCCCCCTCCCCTATCTCCCAGATTGATATAAATATGAATGATTGAAATTGGCGGAGAACAAGTCAAAACTAAAAGAGAGGGTGTGGGGTGGAGCCATGACAGTGAAAAGAATAAAAAGTAGTTTTACTTTTCTTTTCATATTTTTCCAAAACGTCGTCGTCGTCGAGAGAACAAACTATACACAACAACAAGAAGAAGAAAAAGAAGAAGATGCTTGAATCTTCTTCTTCCGGCTGCTCCTTCATTATATACACACACAATGTTTTACGTAGCCCTGGAAATTGTGTGTCTCTCTTTTTGTGTGTGTGTGTGTGTATTATCGTCTCTTCATGTCCTGGTGAACGATTTCCAAGAAAAGAATAAAGAAACAGAGAAAACAAAAAAATAATCGATCGATAAATATCCACGACATTTTTTTTCATTTCTCTCTTCATATCGACAAAGAAGAAGAAAACGGCTGTCGATTGTCATCCCCACACTCTACGTGATCAAACGTAGAGATATACACACAAGGATCTTTAGCCCACCCCGCGCAAAAGTCTTTGGGATTATGAAAATGCTAATAGTTTTTACCCCCCCCTCCATTAACTGATTGATTCCCTGTTGTTGCCTATCGCATTTATTGATAACGAATTTCCCTTTCTATTTCTAATATTTTATTTTATTTCGTTTTTGAAAAAAAAATAAAATAAAAAAAAGAAGGGAACCTACACAAAAGAATTGAATAACCTCGTCCCCCAGTCCTCTGGCTTTTCCTCTCTATTAGATTTGATATTACGTACAAAAGGATTTACTATATAGTCGTTTCTCTGTGCAGGATCGAAAGTGAACTCTACTGATCGATGATGGCCAAACTTTCCTACTTTGTAAATTTTCTCTTTTTTTTTCTTGTAAGGGAAGGTCATCCTACGCAAAAACATTCGACCGAGTAAAATAAAAATTTATTTAATAAATAAATAAATTAAAAAAAAAAAGGATCGAATCCAGTTCAATAAATTGTCATTTTCCAGGAAATATCAAGCGACGCTTCCGCGTCAAAGTTCTTCTGTTATTGACATGAAGAAGATGAACGTGACAGATGATGAAGAAACTTCCGTGTAAATCGTCTCATTTCTTTCTGGCACCGCAGGATCTGTTAAAGAAATCCAAATTCGTTCTAGGGGACAATTTCAGTCACGTCGCGTTTTCATGTGAAATTAAATCCCCTACAAAGCTCATTTTCATTCATAATTTACAAGTAATACTACGACAGCTCAGCGATCCTGTCAACAACAATCAGAATGAATGAACTTTGTTCTCTTTTTAAAAATTCTGTTTTTGTTTGGAGATAACAGGCGCCACTAGAAAGTCAAAACACACAAACATTTGCGGCCGTTTGTCGAACAAAATGGCGATCCTGGTGTCTGTTGTTGATTCAAAAAAAATCTAAAAATAACTTTGGATTGGACGTGTGTGGTATACCTTGTTCATGTAGGATCGTACGAATTCCATCGATTGATCGAGTGCGTGAGTGTCGCTGGAACAAGTGTCCAAGATGACGGCTCCTATTGTGATGTTGGGCAGGATGTAAGGATCGTCGTTGATGAGATCCAGGGCGTAGAGCATGGCTTCCAATCGTTGGATTCCTTTCTCTTCTTTGATGGCACCGCAAGGGAATTCAAGTCCTCCACCTCCGCCTCCGACTCCGCCAGCGCCCGATCCTTGATCCGTCAACACCAAATGTTCGTGCATTGGAAACAATCCGCCGAATACAATGTCGCCAGGAATGCGGATCAAATGATGAGCGTATTCGTTCTCTTTAGTCTGCGACTGGAAAGTGAACGTCAACTGGCCACAAACGCAATAGGCGGACACCAGGACGCAAAAAGCGGCCAAACGCCAGCAGTGACACAACAATTTCTTCTTCATTCTCGATGATGATGATGATGATGGCGATCCTGATTTCCTGTCATTCGATGGATTTCTATTCAATTTAACTCTCTCTTCCCCCAGCTCGCCACCCTCCCCGTCACACATTCACTAACCACACCCACTTTTGAATCTAAAATTATCGAAAAATCCTTGAAGAAATGAATCCCCGTCAAAATGATTATCGATAGTCGATGAGAAATTCAATTTTCACGAGTCGAAACGTGGTCAAGTGGTCGTCAAAGACATTTCATTTAAAAATGAAAATCCAAACCCTCCCAAAAAACAAAAAAATTAAGCGCGCGAAAATTCAAAAATTCAACAAAAAAAAAATTCAAAAATGAAACGAAATATTGAAAAATGAATCAAAAAATGAAGAAGAGAAGAAGAAACAACGTCGACTTTTAAAAAAACAAAAAACACAAAACCAAAAAAAGGATTTTGCCAGTACGCACACAGAGAAAGAGAAAGGAGAAAAAGCGGGAGGACGAATGAAAAAGGAAGGATCCTGCTGGCCCACCTTACGCCAACCGACTACCCGTTGGCAAGGTGCGTGCAGTCGCCGATATTATTTCCATTTCTCCTCCCCGATGCTGCGCTCTCCGTTTCTATCTACTCCGCAACCGGAAAATAAAGAAAAAAAAAGGAGAATTTCTTTTTTTTTTTGTTGTTGTTCCTACCGGGATGGGGAGGGGGGATATCATCGTCACCGATAGAAGAGAAAACCCCAAGGATGAGGGGAGAGAGATCCTGCGCCGGCGCTCAACGATTTCCGCATGAAATGTAAATATTCCATCGTTTCGAATAAACAAAAAAAATTCTAAAAATGTTTTTATTGGCAATCGGTGATCCTGACAATTTTAGTCCCCCCCAAAAAAAAACAAAAAAGTGAAGAAAATAAAATAAAATTGTATCGTAATGGTCATCCGGCTGAAATAAAAAAAAAAAAATAAAAAAAAAATCAAAATCAAATTTAAATATTTTCTCCTTTTTCTTAAAAAAAGAGAGAATTTCCCGACTATGTAATATACGTAGGATTCTATTTATAGTCATAAATCACGTGGGGGATCTGCGAATCGAGTCCACCTGCCTGCCTCTCTCGGTGATATTATTAAAGAACGGGTAGGAAATTCCCGGTATTGCGTTTATCGAGCTTTATAAATCCGACGACGACGTCTCTACCAACCCACACACGCACAATCGCGGGTTGAGAGAAACGATTGAACTTACTATCTCGGATGATTTTCAATTTCGATTAGGAGAAAACGATCCGACAGACTTTTGGGCGTCGAAATCAATTCCCCCCCTCACCACCACCACCATCACCAACGTGAAAATCATTCAACATTTTATTTTTTTTCCCTTAAAAAATTTGACGGAATAAACGATCAAGATTGTGCAGTGCTCTGTGTATAAGGTAATATAGGAAAAGGCTGGAAAAATAAATTGAAAAAATGGAAAAAAAAAAAATTTGATTTTTCTTTCTCATTTCGATCGTTTCCCGTTTGATGTCGGTGAATTGTATTCCTCCCCGCCAGTTTTCGTTCGTTCGGGAGAAAATCTTATCAAACTGTGGGAAATGCCAACAGGAGCCACCGCCGCCACTATTAAAAAACAAAAACAAACATTTTCTTTCTACCGTTTCTCGACGTCAATCAACGAAAAAAAACTTAAAAAGACGATCCTCTTTTTTTCTTTTTACAAGTGGATTCCTCCCTTTCATCTTCCCATCGGCATATGAATCAGTCGACTCACAACCTCAAAAAACAAAACAATCCTACAAGAGATGAAGCGAAATTAAGATAATCCACCACCATCAAACCACTGACTGGGCGTCCTATCGATACCAAAATGAAAACATTTTCATTTCTAGAAAGCAAAAAAAAAGACCTCCAAGGCTAATGGTGGAAAAAGACGTTTGCCCTGCGGTCGTCGCTCAATCACCGCCAGTTGCCCACGCAAAAATGAGAAAGAAAAAAAAGGCGCCCGGCGACAGCAGTTGCGCCGGATGATGAAATCATTTCCTGACGTCTAAATTTGCAGGAAACAAAAAACAAAAAAAAAAACAAAAAAACAAAACAAAAGTAAATAGAAAGAGAAAGACAAACTTGTTAAGACAATTGGACGATGCGTCAAAAAAAATCCTTGCGATCTTGTAGACGGTCAAATCCAATTGTTGTTGTTCTATTATCTCTTTCTACGAAATATATTTGGTTGGATAGTTTAGGATCACTTGTCAATGTAAACTCCTCGACGCCAACGGTCGTTGTCAATTTGTGATTCGATTGATAGCGCGTCCATGGTCAATAAAACATCAGCAAAAATCCTGCGACAAGATAATAAGAAAAGTCACTGTTTAAAAAATGTTGGATACAATAACAGGATCTGATTTGGTATTTGACTGTTGAATCGGCGTATTTATAATAGTGACGTGACACACGTTTGGAATAACTGCAAAGGATCGCAATTTTTTTTAGAGGATCGCAATTTCTCTGTGTGTGTGTGTGATAATGAGGTGAACGTCCATCAAACTCAACGTCATGTATCCAACATTTTAAAAAAAATGAATTTCGAATGGATGCCGACAAGTAACAAGGATCTTGTGAGGATGGTCGATCCAATTCTATTTTTTTATTTATTTATTTGCTGAATGGGCAACGGACAAAAGAGAAATCCTTGCTGCGTATTTCTTTTTTTTTTTGGGGGGGGGGGGAAGGTTGTGTGTTGTTATCGAGTTTTTCTAACTTGAACAGGATATCTATCTATCTATCTACTAGCTCCTGCTCCTGCCTATCCCATCTGAATAACAATTCTCTCCAGTTCCTTTTTCCCAGCGCTCGATCCTGGGTGGGAAGATTAAGTCAACACACGCACACAACCGAGTCAAGTCTTTTTTTTTCTCTTCTTTTTCTACGACTACACCAAATCAAAGTCTGCTCCTTGCGCGACTTTACAAAAATAGGACACAACAAGAGAAAGAAAGAAAGAAAAAAAAATCAATTCAACGAGACGGAATGAAAGGCTGATTTATTACACAACGTGCTGTAGCGTCCTCTCTATTTAGATATAATGTGTGGGACTGTAGTGGTATTACTATTTTATTGTCGACCATCCGGACATGACAAGGACCTACGAGAAATTACACGACCCGCAAATTGACGAATGAAAATACAAATAAACAATCGTGACAGCAATTCGTCATTCCATTGTCAATCGATCGATAATTCCTATGAATTTAATGTCGTCTAGACTTGAAATCAATTCAATTTACCCCCCCCCCCCCTCCCAACGAGGATCGAAAAAAAAAACGACAAATAATATACAAAAGACATCCATCACAAAAAGCAAATTTCCCCCCCCCCCCCGAAAATGGTCACACAACATTTACATTTTCCGGCGTATTTTAATCAAAAAAAAATAAAAATAGTTGACATCGATCGTGTCGGCAATAAATCATCTGCCGAAAAAAAAAAAAAAAGTCACTCGAATTTATTTTCATTGACAAAATCAATTTCCCGGCCGAAAAAAAAAAAGTGGGAAACATAAATTCACAATAAATAAAATGTCGCGATTTGACAGTAACAACAACAACAACAACTGTGCAGAGTTGTGTACAACATGACTGATTGAAAAACGACGGATCGATATTTATAGCCAAACTGGACCAGTTTTTTTTTTCCTATTTGTTATTCCATGAATTAAAATCGATTCTATTTTTCTATTTTTTCTATCAATTCGATGACGATATTTGAGTGAAAAATATTTACGTAAAAACGTTAACATCCACATAGGCAAAGTTCAAGCATTTTTCTCCGATGATTTCGTCCTTCTATTATTATTGAAAACGTATACGAGAAGAGAGAAGCTAATGCTGAGCTGTCACATATCGACCGAAAATAATAAATGACACGCCACCAGGGGGGGAGGAAGAACATCTCATCAGTTGTCAACAAAAAAAAAGAAAAAGTTCCTCCAGCTGTTATTTCCTTTCTTTTTTTTTGGATTTCCTTGTGATATCGATAACAAGGAAAAACGTAAAAAATTTTTTTTTTTCAACTGACGGATGGATGGATTTTTTTCCTTTCTTTTTCCGCACTGACGGATGTGGATGTGTGCGGCAGCCCACCGGATAATAGTTTTACCCCGCCTAACATTTCAGCGGAGTAAGCATTGGCTCATTCCCCCCTTCTAGACATTGCCACATCAGCTGACGGCAGAAAACGATCAACTTGTTCAATCGAGCGATGCCATGACGACGATGACAATCCTCCGGAATTTGACCGAAAAAAAAAAAATAAATAAAAATATCTGACTTTTCATTTTTCTAGTATTCTATCCTGTGTGTCATTTGGGAGAGAACCAACATATTTAGACTTGATGAAATATCAATCAAATTGGTAATTTTCAATGAAATGGACAACCATTTTTCGTCTTTCTTTTTTTTTTGGGGGGGGGGGGGGGGGGTTGGGTGGGAGAGGAGACATATCTGATGGATGGTCAACTCGATCCGCCTCTTGGCTTTCAACTTCCGGCCTGAAATGTCCATCAACTTTTCTTCTTCTTTCAACAACGAAAAAAAAAAGAGAGAAAATAAAAAGAAAAAACGGAAGAATTCCGTGAAGCTCTCAGATCGACAACCCAACACGCCAGACCTCGTCCTTCTATCCTTGTGATATCCATTAAAATAAGAAGATGATAATAAGAATTGTGTGTGAAAGTCGTTGACTTACGTGGGTGACGACAGACAGACAGACAAGGAACAGGATCAAAGAGAAGATCGTGGGTGGTCCTGTTGACCATCCTTCTCCTGCGTACATATAAAAGACGATAGATCATCATAGAAAATGGAGAGAGAGAGAGAGAGAGAGAATTCACCAAATGAAAGTTGATTCAGAAATATTTTCAAAAAAAGAAAAGCAAAACAAGTGGACCCTCCAGCGTTTTAATATTGACGTAGCGCCGTCTCTTCTATTTTCATCTGTCCTGCAGCGTCATTCCGACGGCGTGTAGTAATACGGTTTCCCATTTCCTTTCTCGAACATCCTACGCCCCGTTTTGTAATGGTCCCTTTCTTCTTTGGCTCCTTTTTTTGTTTGTTTTTTCGCTCGTATTTACACGTAGAACACACACACACACACAGAGTCCAATTTCGTATTGTACACACAACGGAGATCCTTGGAGACGCTGCTAGTTCTGGTAAAGAAGAGACGAGTTATTAGGATCTCTTATTATTTGCTTGTAGCCTCACCAATAAAATAAGCAAAAGTCAAGGCGGCCCAGGATAGAAATTTCCCACTTCTCAAGGATGAACAAGAGATGAGACTTATTAGGGGCTGCAAGGATCGCCAGGATCGCCAGGGGCAACTCTTCTCGATAAGTACAACGTCGAATTTCTGAGGAAATAAAAAAAAAAAAATAATAAAAAATTTAGTTAGAAAAAAAAGAGAGGAGGAAAGTTCCACACACCAGGATCTTTGTTCTTATTTTTCAACAAATACAAATGATGCCCCGAGTGCTGGTGTGTGTCTATCCTGAATGTTCTAAAAAGAAAGAAGGAAATCATTTGATTTTATTTTGCAAAATGAGAGCAAATAGAAAAGAAATTTTACAGTCGCCTAGGTAACAGCCAATTTCATTTATGTTGTACTAGTAGTATATACGTACATATAAATAGTCAGTCAGAGACGCTGCGACTTTTGAAAATGATGGGCTTTTTCATCTCTTTATTTCACGTTGTTTTCACTTTCCTGATTTGGGGGGACGTGTACAAGTTTTGCCTTGGTAGTTATTCACGGTGGAGAGAGCACCAGTTGTTGTTGGATACGTTCATCCGGCAGAAAGAAAAAGAAGGAGATTTTGTCGATGTTTCGACCCCCCCCCCCCCCTCCGGTTGAATTCTCTAATAGCAAATGGCTCCCATTTTCTTTTGTGCGCCGCTCAAAAAGCGTAAGCGTTTCTTGTAGTAGTAACGGGGACAACGGAGAGACAAGAGTTTGGATGGCAAGATGGAAAAACAAGAAAAAAAAAGTCAAGACCAAAGTTTTTTTTTCTTCTTTTTCGTTCAGGGAACCGAGGACGGAGCTTTGTTGTTAAATTCGATTCGACGACTTTAACGCTCCATTCCCATCTCGTTTTCTTTATACTGACGTGATTTACATTAGCCATTGTTGTTTGTGTGGATCCTATATAAGGAGCTCCCACGCTCCTACTGCCAGCCACTCGGCCTCTACACTTTCCAGCTACTCTCTCTAGACTGTCGTCGAGTCTTTCTTTGCTTGTGTAACAACTACAGATGTGCCTCGTTTATTGTACCCAAGAAAAAGAAAGAAAGAATAAGAAAAGACGTTTGTCATGTAACGCTCAACGTACTGTACGTACTACACACTAGACATCCATCAGCGAAATGGACTGTCAAACGTCTACCGTTGCATATATAGACACACATCCAACCGGCAGCACAACAATAAAGTCGCTAGAGAGTCTCGCCTACAAAGACAAATATATCGATCGTTCCAAACTGCTTTTCATCATCAACGCGTATATCAACTTGTAGATGATGACAATGGATCTCACCGTATTTACCTGCAAGAGCATTCGTTTTTATAGTGACGCAATAACTAAACAGGTGACGGACGAGAAAAACCAAAAAACTTTTAAATGAATCCGTCCTGGTGATGAACATTTGACGAGGATCTTTTAGAGCTTTGAAATCAATTAGGAAACGACTTGATCAGCATCTACCCAGTCACGCCTACAGCCAATTACACACAGAAATATAAAATCAAATCCCCTCGACGTGAATCCCGTAGTTGTTAACGGATGGATGGATGACAAACGCAATGAAAATAAAAAGAAGAAACCCAAAAGACAAAATGGCGAGCCTTTTTTACCTTAAATTGTGCGTGTTGTCGAATGTTAATGGGCAAACGTCGACGTGCCGAGCAACATTCCAAAGAATTTGGTTCTTATTCAACTTGATGATTAAGTGCTGCAACACTGGAAGAAGTGATCCTGCTGGATGGCTTTCCTTTGTGAGCCCATTGTTGTAAAAGCCAAAAAAATTGCATTTATTCGTCTAAAAAGGCAATTCACTGCTGCTGACTGGGTGGGCCTCTCCTATTCAACTTGAAAATGTCTTTGTTCTTCCATTTTCACAGTTTAAACGCTCTCAGTCTGCTGCAATCACAGAAAAGTTTTTATCTCATTACATCACTAAAATAACTAGATGGTTTTTCATTTGGTATATATCAGGGTGAAAAGGAGTAGAAAGAAAAGAAGCTATGGCACTCTCAGCACATTATGCAATCAATTTATATATCTACCGTTTGTGAAGTTGAGTATATCCATTTGTAATGAAATGCCTTCTCTTTATACTGGGCTATATCTAAATATATACTTCTTCTTCTTGAAATGTTTCCCTGGTAGGAATGCTGTTTTTGACTGCAACAAAACTAAAACGAAAGCAAAACAACATTATCTTTCTACAGACAATGGTGAGAGCACTTTCAAGTGTGTGCATGTACATATAGTCCCACACATATTATCAAAAGAAATAGTACTATTGTAAATCATTCTTGATTTGGTTTAACGAGCCGACGATGCAAAAACCGTCGTGTCTTATATTTTACAACGACAACGACGACGACGTCGGCCCCAAAGATATAAAAAACAAAACAAAAAGATAGAAAGAGACAATAAAAATGAGTCAATGTGTTGGGTGAGTGTGTTAAAGTTTCTCTTTTTTTGTTAGTTTCACTTGGCTCGGCTGCCAAAACAATCAGAACCAATGAAACATGAATGATACAATCGAAACGAGACCTTTTTGTTTTCTATCTCATGTGAAACGTCTTGTTGATTTCGATTCGCGTTGCAAAGTTTTTCCTCTGTTTAAAAAAGAGAAGAACAACATCATGAATCTAAACGACATAAAGTCTGTTGAAGAAAAGTTTTTATTTTTTGAAAAAATCGTTCAATTGGCAAAGAAAAGAAGATTCGATTACACGGGCGACGTTGCCGAACCAACTGAAAAGTCAAGAACAAGATAAAACCTGCTCAGAGAAATGACAATGAAAACAAACAAGCAAACAAATGTTCAAGTTGAATTGACGTTTCCTGCTGAACGAAGAAAAAAGAAAAATATATAAAATGGTAATTTCGATGTGGGGGAAATGTCGTTTCAGTTCCTTCCGTCACTCTTATTCGATTTCTGGACCCGTGCCGTCCGGGCGACCGAATATTTCACCAGTCGATTTTGCTGGACTACGCACATTTTTGGCAGCGGCCAATAATAATCAAAAAATTGTTTTAAAATATTTAATCCAATCTCTAACGAAATGTAGTCATTATTCAATCAATGAAAAGATGTGTATAGAAATGTTTGACGTCATATCTTTTTTCTTTTTTTTTTAAATAAGTTCCCCCGAATTCTGTTAGTAATTCAATGCGAACAATGGACGGACGGACGGACGGGATCCCATGCAAGTTATATACAGCTGCGACAGCTCACCAGGATTGAGAGGATCCCTCATTCGTATTTAGACTCTTTAGTGAGCAATATATGATTGGGCGGGAATTACAAATCCCTAAATGCAATCGACACTATATAGATAGCAGTCCCCAGTATATAGTAGCAAATGCGCTATTCGTGATTAAGACTGCCATTCAAATCAATTGACGACACAGCACCACACACCCACACCACACACAGACATTCAACAAGATAAAAGAAAGAAAAAAATAGAGAAAAGTTGTCTTTTGTGCGAGACACTTCTTATAATTTTGGTCTTTTCTTTGGCTGTTGGCTGTCAGCAGCAAAAACCCACACACACACATTCGCTAATGCAATCAGCTGATTGAATTTAGCGTGCCCCAGCGATATATACACAGTCACACACACACGAAGAAATGATATAAATATAAAAGAAGCTCGATTTATATATGTGTGTTTTCTTTTTCTAAGCAAAACATGTCAAAGTAAAACTCAAAATAAATACATCAAATTAATTGAGTTTGATGCTGTTATTATGATGACCCATTTTTGTGATATGCACAGACAACGACGGCTGGCGTTGACATAAAAATACTTTACGGACGTACTTGATTCCAGATTCGGTTGATAATGAGGGCCATATTTATTCAATTTCAAAGCGAATAGAATAAATGATTAGATTCGATCATGTGTTGTGTGAATTTTCACGCTATTATAATTTGACGGATTGATATGCCCGTGATTTATCATATTATCTAAATATATTTGGCAGCTGAGGGGGCCATTTTTCATCCGCGTCAGGTTTTCGTGACTGGTCACAGCACAGACAGACTGCGGATGTAATTTGACCCGAAAATTTAATTCTGATGGAAGTTATAATATCTGTATCGCCGATTTAAAATTTTCTTATATTTAGGTAAACTGGTAAACTGAGGATTATATTTATAGTCGGTCGTCCATCAAGAGTTTCACATATATAATGAACAGCAGCATATCACACAGCTCGTCTCGGTTGAATATATAAAAGACTATTATATTAGTATTATACTATAGACGCGGGCGGCAGCATTTCCGCCAGTCGAATAAAACAGGTGGAAATTTAATGACTGCTCCTGCTGCCAGTCTCATCATTATATTCCAACAGACTAATTAACAAGATGATAGGAGCAGCATCAGCACGGACTAGACTATATGTCTATTTTAACTTATTTAGAATTGCGCTGCTCCAACTTTGAATATAACTTTATACTATATAGCGCACTCTAAGCCGAATTTCACTATAGATATGCAGCTGTATAGTACATTTATTATTTATACCATCGACGGAGGCTTAAAAGTCTACAACATGTACGTATTCAAACATGTTCTATACATTTCTATAGATTTCGATATGTTCTATTTGAATTGGCGCTATTGAAATGTGTCAAATATAGTACGTATAGTATCAGATAAAGATATATACGCGCGGACAGCATTCAAATCTTTTGAAAAAGAACAGAGCGTCCATCCATCCATCGCATGTTAGACCCCCAAAAAATGGGAAAATGTTTACTCTCTGCTGTTGTATTTATTTAAAGGCAAAGTTTTCTTATTGATGTTTGTACTATAGACACGCTCGTGATGTGTGTGAGAAGAGACGTTTAAAGTAGATTCTGCTGTCGATAAGACGACGCTGTTGGCGGTTGCGATGTTGATTATGGATCAAAGAAAATACGACGACGACGTACCTATACGTCGATCATCAAAAGACGTTTTTGAATGTCTTGTGAGCAGGGGTATATTTTATAAATATGATGCGCATCTCACATCACAAAAGTTCTATGATGTTGTGTGACCCGACTTTTTGATGATGGCCATTTTAAAATTCATTATAGACGATGATGATATAAAACAGAGCAGAGCCAGCAATAATATATCGAAATAATCAAAGTTCGTTTATTGCATCCGCGTCGTTGTAATAGATTAATTATTATCATTATAGCTATGTAATATAACAAAAGTTTATCGTCATCATTAAAGTTGATTTAACGTCCTTATATATTTGTTATATAATAAGGATCTATATCTATTTGAAATTTGTCTTTTTGGTCTTCATCGGAGCAATTTCGTTTGTGATTGATCGAGTCAACTATATATTATAGCAGCAGCATTCACACAGACTGCTGGGCTCCGTGTAATCGATCGATGTACACAGAGGAGCAGATTGCCATATATAGTTGTTCCAGCAGCAGACTCTCCATAATAGATTTTTTCGACTATAGGCTAAATTCAATTCAAACATTTCGATATATTGTTCTGAATTCATCTCATCGATACATCAAATACATTTTGAATTGATATTGATTCATAGCGGGAGGCCATATAAAACTTTATTGTATAGAACCCAAACAAATTCCATCGATAATAAAATATATAAGATAATGTTATATATAGTCTTACTTGCTATATACTGCGTATAATATAAATAAAATCGAATTGTTTATTTTATATATTCTCACATCACACACGTATATAGAGCGGCATGTTATCAATAATTCAAAGAGTATATAGCCCCAAGAGCCCTTCTATTTTATAAAAATAAAGGTTATTTAATACTACTATATACCCATTCCAGTATAGGGAGATAGAAACTATAGACTCTATTATCTGATGGCCAATTGATTATATACTCCTCTAGCTCTCAATTAATGATTGATAAATGCACTGGCTCCCCCCTATACTGATGGTGCCCTTTCCCATCAGCTCAAGTGCGTACTATATAGTCAGTTTTGCTCGCAGACACACTTTGTTATATAAGGATTTGATAGGCTTTTAGTGCCCTGCCCATCAGCTCCATGAGAAATTGTACATTATCTAGTGTAATAATGTATAGGCCTACGTAGAGAGAGAGAGCATTATCAACAAGAAGAACGAATACTATTATAAAAGGATCGCCGATTTTAATGCGGCCTTTTTTTTGGCAATAGTATTAGGATATATCTCTATAAGCGCAGCAGCATTTCTATTTAGTATATAGGATCACACTCACTCACTATTTAAGGTTATATTCTTGGTGCTGTGTGATCCCCTTATTTTGTCATGGGTAATATTAGTGAGAGAAGACGCTTATATAGAGATTATAATCCACATCCTTGGAGAAAAACGGCCTACGTGTCTGGATAGAATACCGATGGCCAGGATCGTTATATACAATCTCCAACATAGTTGATGTCTAGAACTCTTGTGCTGCTGCTCTAATAAGGACACCAGTCCAGCAGGGACATTATTCATCCAACAGAGCTACAAACGCCCATCAACAATAACGAAGATGTAGACTGTTTACTATAATAAGTCCTTTTAATATCTATTAGTATAACTATATGGATATTTATACAATACGTAGAAATCTGTTTTGAGAGTGGAATTTTTGAGTGATGTATTTGACGGGTTTGTAATTAGAGTTTCTTCATTAGACAATAAATATAAGCAGTTCCTTATTGTATTATAGTATGACAAGCAAATGAAAAGAAATCCAATATATATACAAGCCATCACGGGATAAACAGCTGCTCCTACCATCAGACATATAATGTGTCGGCATCAATTGTGTGGGAAAACGTGAGAGACAAATATATAAGACAATTTCCTATATATTTTAGATGATGATGTGTGTGTCTTTATAATAGAAAAAAGGGCAGAATCGCCAAATATATAACCAAAGAAGAAGAAGAAGACAAAAAAAAAAATCAATTGGATCGTCTGGCACGTGATTAAGTTGAGAGAGATGAATGTTTTTCATGTATACAATAAGAACAATCGTCCGAGCACGTCTACCATATATGACGTCATTTATTGCAAAATATACAAAGGACTGAATTTTTATAGGAAACTTGAAATTTTGCGGGGTATTTATAAATCCAATCGAAAATCTTATTTATAGAAACACTGTATACACACACGTATAAAGGGGTATGTGCACATGTGACGTCAATAAGATAAAATAATATTATTATGTCTCTATTTATAGTTGGATGGGACATTGTTCATCTCCGTGTCATTCTTCAACAACTCAAAATGGAACTATTTTCAGAAATATATAATGAAAACCATGTCGAAAAATCAAAAAGAACTCGCCGATGCTGACGTCTAATGTCAAGAAAATGGAAGACATCATATATGTAAACAATAAGATAACGAGTTATATAACGATATCCTTGCGACAGGTATACAATCATCTCATGCAGCATCAGCAGATGGAATTTGACGGTGTGGAAGTTGCGCAATCGTCGCGCATCATCAAATATTATAGAATCGTCTTCGTCCAAATATCGCTGATATTTGAATAATAAAATTCCAATCTCTTGGTCGGATATGATGAGACGATACTGTGAAATGTAATATGGGGAAATATTATTATTTATTCTATATTATAGTTTGTATATACATATGATGATGATAAAGAAAAATGTTTTATTGAGGAATACCAGTCGAGTCACTGCTCGTTGCGCTCATCCGGACGTAAATAAGAAGAAATTGTGACGACAGCATATCGCGATGAGTCAAACACGCGTCAGCAAGGGAATTCCATCTATACACACACCAATACATCAAATATAAATTGGATTCGTATATAGGATATGCAGCATCATATTCTGTTTTTATACAGGCCTTGACTCAAATCAGATTGTGTCGTATTTTATCTGGACACAGTTCTATATAAAGGTGTAATAATAACTAAATCTTATCTACATGATTGGACATATATGTCCAATCATTGTGACTTGCAATTATAATTGCAAGTCACTCTGATTAAACAATAAATATTTGATGTATATATATAGGCCTATATTACCCTGTTTTATTATTGTCATTTATTGGACACTCTCGCGTCTGTGTAAATGATGTCCGGTTCGACCGGTTGTACTAATAAGAAGAAATCCAAACAATCGATTGATGAAAATGTCGTCATTTTACATCAAATGGACAGGGGAGTTTTCGCTCCGAGTATTTCACCTTTCCCATTGAAATTGGAAACTTATTTGCGTATGGCCGGCATACCTTACCAGGTAAAACATCCTCTCGTCCTCTATTTTTGAAATTTCTAAATTTCTAAATTTTAATTTAAAAGAATGATTTCAAAAATCCGATGGGACCCAATGGTAAAACACCTTGGATGACGTTCAACGGCAAAGATTACAGCGATTCTCAATTGTGTCTCGAATTGTTGGCTGAGAAATTTCAAAAAGATTTCAATTGTCATTTGACGGGTGAAGAGAGAGCCATCGCACGATCATTTCAAATCATGGCCGAAGAACATCTCTACTGGTATACTATATTAAATCCTTATTTTATAAATCAATTGAATTAAAAAATTGAATTTGTCTCAAAGGGTTTTGGTTCTTTGGCGATGGGTTTACACCAAAGGCAAAACTTTTCGGGACATTCAAATGAATTTGCCGACAGCGTTGCGTTACGTCATGCCGCTCGTCGTTAGGAGAGTCAAGGGACAGGCGTCCGCTCAGGGAATGGGTCGCCATAGTCAAAATGACGTCATCGAAATGGGTCTCAATAAGGACTTGCGGGCCATTTCTGATTATCTTGGTAATTAATTATCATTTAATAAGAAAGAATTATCCCCTTTAATAGATTTGCGCTTGTAAAATTATATTAGGAACGAAACTTTATTTCACTGGGGACAAATCCATCGAAATGGATTGCGCCATGTTTGGCATTTTATCCCAATTAGTTTGGTGTATGCAAGGCTCTCCCTACGAGCAACACCTTAAAGGTAATAGTAATACAATCAATAAATTTTAAAAAATAGAAATGAAGAAATTTTGAAATTGGCGCGCAGGAGAATTTGCCAATTTGAAAGAATTTTGCCAACGAATGAAAGAGAAATTCTGGCCTGATTGGGATCAATGTCTTTTACCTATGAAACCTTCTCTATAAATGCGCAACGACATCATTAAATATGTATATTGCTGCCGTCCGTTACTATGGGAACCGTTCACAATATGAAGTATATACAGACGTGTGTGTGTGTGTGTTATTCATAATATAAGGGTATAATAATAGGCTACCATGTGTAATATAATCTCTTATATAAGAAATGCAGAATTGCTGGTGCAGAATCAGCAGATAAAGTTCTCTTGGGTGCAATATTCTATGAGTGATAGAGAGATCATCTTATTCTCACTGTGATGTGTATTTACTATTTAGGGATGATCAGATAATACAATATGTCATTACACACTTATTGCTGAGATATTAGATCAAATATACATATAATAAATATAATAAAGAGAATGCGGGGTGAAATATATATCTGAATTTTTAAAATCGAAATCGACTTTTATTATTATACTAAAGTTAATATAAGAACGGCTATAATAATATGGATGCTGCTATGTGGAACGTGTATAAGATGCTGGGGTAGATATCGATCGATAAAATAAGTCCGATGGGAGACATCAGGACAACATTTTCTCTCCTAGACACTGATGCTCCCGAGACATCTTCACCGGAGGTACAGAAAAGAGCAAGAATTTAGACTTTTTTTCACGGGGGAAAAAAGAAACAGATATTTATAAACAGCAAACGCTGCGTGCTGATGCACAAATGTTTGAATGTACTAGGGGAGAGTGGGGCGAAATGGCTGTGGGGCAAAACGCACAAATTGATTTTGTGTGTTACTCAATTGCACTAGCAAATTGAAAAAATTCAAGGACATAAAATGTAAAAAGCCGCATCTTTTAAAAAAAAAATTGTCGAAATATGTCAACTAGTTCTTGAATGTAAAATAAAATAAATTTTCGATCGAAAAATCGTGTTGCCCGTACTCGATTTACGAAAGAATTATTGACTATAATAATCAATTTAAAAATTTAAAAAAAATTGTAAAAAGATTTAATGTTATCTTGGCTTCTTAACCATTATTTTTTTATAATTATTATATAAATATAAAGTACAGATATTTCATGATTTTTATCGACCCCCTTGTTCGGGGCGAGATGGCGTTGCACCGTAGGGGCAATTTGCCCTATTAAAAGTGGTACAGCCACTCAAAAAATTTTGGTTTTTATTTTTTTTTCATAATAACTATTAATAAGACAATATTAATTGTATTTATATCTTTCTAGTCATTTATTTATCAATATTACATAAAAATTTGAGTTTACTGATAGGTATAGCTAGAAGGTTTATTTTCCATAAGAAATGCAGGGGCCAAAATACCCCACTAGTATGGGCAATCCGCCCCACGCATGGGGCGATTTGCCCACTTTTTTTTATTTTCTAAATCTTAAATAACTTTTTCCTGTGATGTTGCATGAGTTTGGAAAAAATACAGCAGGAAGTTTAATTTTTTCTCTTTTTTATGAGACCAAAACGAAGTAATTCGGTTAAATAATACGGGAATGCCAGCCGTTTAAAAAAAAAGAGTGCCATTCGCCCCACTCTCCCCTATGTGTTTGTATCCTGCATCAGGATCGAACTTTGTTGTTGTGTGAGATCTTTATATATTTATATATAGTATATACTCTCAGCTGTATGATTTTGAATTTTACATTTATTGAAATGTTTTGAATATACTAATAAGTTCGCTGATTCGGTACTATCTGCGATAAGTAAGTAATAAGACAAAATATATTGCTATATTATTTTTTGTTTTATTATTATTTAATTACATTACTGCTGCGTTGGAAATGAATGATTAAAGTTTTAAATTAATATATCGAGAACTCTGTATATAATATTCTGTCGGCAATCAGCTGGCAGCATCAGAAACTTTGTATATTTATACGTCAAAGTCGTGATGAGAGAGTCAATAAGTTTATAGACTCGAATTATTGACTCAACATGTACTATATAGAAATTGTCCTGTTGATTGCGCTCTGGTCTCTATACACATTTTCATCGTTTTTGAATAATATAATTACTACAAATTGAAATGTACAGCGCTAATTGGTTGGCTCTTTTCAAGTTCCACATAGAAGCAATTCCATCGCATTTCCCTTCCAATTAAGAGAATATTTTATTGTATCATATCTAATATACAGAAACTTTACTGTATATTGCTGCTGATGGCATTTTACTGGAAGGTACATAATCTATGCACTGCTGAGCTAACGAAAAAACTAAAATATATCCTAATTTGCGGTGGATTTTTGATCAACTCTGCAATTTATTAAATCGTCAATTTTTTAAATGATCTATGATTTTGTGTCATTTATTGATGGACAAAATTGCTGTTGGGACTTCTGTTTGATAAAATACTGCTGGACGCTGTAAATAACGATCCCAGCTACAGCACAGAATTTTAATTCAATCATTTCTTTATAGATGATTTACTATACAGGTGTTTGAATTTTTTTCAAATAAATGTATATAGCGCATAATATATGAAATTATTTTGCTGTTTGATGGTTTTTGCGTCGTCCCTTTATTGAACACAGCAAACTTTGATAGTTCAAATAATAGAGTCGTAATACAATTTCTTATTTTGGGACGATGATAATGATGCATTGTTCAATAATGAACGCCAATATTTGTCGTGTCCCGCATAAAATTTGGAATATTCTATTATTATTATTATTATTATTTTATAGTGAAATATAACGACGCTGAAATTCATGTTGTTGGGAAATGTAGTTTCTTGGCAACAAGAGGTTTTGATTGCTTCTCTCTCTAGTAGCTGCTATACGGTATCATCAAAATTCTCTATAAAAATAATAAATACACACACAGTTCACGCCGTGGCTTAATCAGCAGCCAATACAAATTGATTGCACATCACATGATGTGCTGCTGCTGTCTATATTTATCAAAAAACTTTCGTGCGGGATTTCGGTGCGTGTGGAAACCATGTACATTTTTCTTGCTGATTGCTTGTATTATAGAGCTGTATAGTACAACATTATTGAATTATTATTATATTGGGTCTCGAGTGTTTCTGATTTGTGTATAGATACTCACAGCAGCATGTATGGATTTTTCATAATAATTCTGCACTGAGAAAAGTTATTGCGATCAATACTCGGAAATGTTTTTTTTTTTTTTTAAATTTAAAGTTAATTTTAATTCACTTTACTGTGGTGAATCATCAAATGACGATGACATTCTCTTGTAATTTGCATTCCAGTCCATATTTCATACGATGTAGTTTAAAAATCAGATTATCTATTATATCTCGGTGAAAAAAGTAAAAAATAAGCTGGAAAACTATCTCATCGCCTGAGGTGCTAGTGACAGTTGTTGGTTAAGTGATGCCGAGCTATTTCTATTATTTATAAAGACGCGACGATTAAAGGATTTATATAATTTGCAGGACGCAACAGGAGATGCGGGAGATGAGCTGGGAAATTTTGAGAATTCCATTTACTCCGCTCTCAGCACTCATTATTCATTTTAAATAAAAATCTCCAACGGAAATGATGAATTGATTATGTATTGGGTAAAGCACTTCCGGTTAAATTTCCCGAATCAAAACAACACCCGCACATATTTAAAAAAATAAAACGACTAAATAAAACATTAAAAAAGAATATTACATTGTTTTTTTAACGTGTTTCAATGCCAACTGTTGCGTGAATGGGTTGAACGACTCCTAAAAATCCATCCTCAAACTGCATTTCCTCCTGTATAATATTAAATGACATAACAGCAGCAATTTGATATTGAATAAATGAATTCAAAACTTATTACGGGTGTCTCCTTGACGGGAAAGAAACGGAAATGTTTGACGATGGTACACAGGGCGATTTTCATTTCCTCCATGGCGAATCGCATCCCGACGCAATTGCGAGGTCCCATCCCGAACGGCATGAAAACATTTGGATTCGGTTTGATTTCACTTTCCGGATCCCATCTGTTGAGTATATATACATAGCAGAAAAGAGTTAAAATACATTAAGATATGAATAATAATCAATTGCATATACCTGTCGGGATTGAATCTGTAAGGATCCGGGTAATATTCTTCGTCGTAATGTAGAGCAAAAGCTGAAACGGTCACTATCACGCCCTTCTTGATTTGAACGCCATCGTAATTGACTTCTTTATTACACGCTCTCTCAACCCTAGATACAGCAGTATGTGCAATTGATTTTAAATTAAACGATTGCTGACTTGATTATAAACAATGCGCGATATTATACGTGTCACCTGGGAACGGGGGGATACATGCGCAGGACTTCGTGAATGACGTGATCCACGTAAGGGAAATCGAGAATCATTTCGTGATTAACATCTTCCTATTTTATTAAAAATATTAGAAATTTGAATCATTAATTGAAATATAATTAAAATGAGATTCATTTAATTTTACGAATTTTTCGTGTTTCCTCATAATTTCTTGATACAATTTTTCTTGGACTTCCGGATTTCTGGCCAGCAAAAATGCGGAATTGGTCAGTGTGGTGGCGGTAGTGTCGAATCCGGCCAACAGGAATAACAGGGACTAAATATGACAGCACAAATCACGTAAAATTCAAATTTTACTTTTACATAATTAATTGCATAAATTTAAATATTACCTGAGCTGTGACGATTTCATCGACATCTTCCCTGTTCCAAGTGCCACCGACAGATTTGCTGTACTCGCTGATGGATTCGGTGGCCACTTCCACAAAGTCGTTGTATTTCTGCGTGATCAAAAAAATTCTCTAAAATTTGAACATCTAAATTTTAAATTCATCGTCAATACATCTGTCGAATGATGTCGTTGTTTGATCAAATCCTCCAAAATATTGACGAAAAAATAAAAATCCTTGGGGAAAAAGATGCTATCACTAACATAAGTCAACATTTTCGGGAACATGACTAAATAAAATTTCATAAATACAATTCAAATTAAAAAGTGAATCTTATGTTAAAATGATGAATAGTATTTACATGGAATTAGAATCAGCGGCGATTTGTTGGCTGGAGGACTGAAAACTGCTTTGGCTTTCGTCATGAAAGGATCGTCTTTTTCACCCAAACTGTTGATGGTCATCCCGAATGCGCATCGTGCAATCACGTCCATAGTGAACGCGCTAAACTGCCTAGTAATTAATTATATATAAGAATAACATAATTATTAGATATTTTTAGAGGATATATTTTACATTTTAGCGTCCAATTTCCCTTGGCTATCGGCTATCGTTTTGAATTTGATAACCAAACGGTTGGCACATTCTGTTATCATCTTGGACATCTGTAAATATTAGACAAAAGATAAGACGTGAGTCATTTAAAGTTATAAAGTTATAAAGTTATAAAAATAGCTGAATTGTATGTACAAGTTTGATTTTTCCTGTAGTGAAAACGGGAGTGACGGACGAACGGACATTTTTCCATTCCTGATTTTGGATGATGCTCATCATTTTGCGGAAAACTTTGCGCTTGACTGAAAACGTCTATAAATATACAATAAACAAAGTGAAATCAATTATCTTTACAGAAAGTTATGGGGAATTAACTCTGCGATTGACAAAGTGATCGAAATCTTTGACGAAAACCGATTTAATTAAATTAATGTCAGTCGTGTAAAGATTGGGCAAAGTCCCGTCGAAATAGCCGAACGTTTTCCCGTATTTCTTCGTCATTTTCTTGTCGTATTTCGGAATGTTCTGCATCGACAAAATAATTAAATTAATTGCGATTCTATAATTGAAATTGATTTCATTTTATTTTATACTTCTCTCCACACACCCCAAAGATTACCAACGTAGGGCAAAGGTTTGGGACCGGCAATATTTTGCGCTTTAAAATAATCAAACGTCGAAGTTCCATACCTTAATTTCATATATATTAAAATTAAATTTAAATAAATTATTTGACGTGTAATATATAATTTTGAAAGTAAAATACCAGTAGAAGAAATAGGCGACTGAAAGAATCCAAGTCAGAGGTGAAAATAAAAGCGATAAAACGTCCATTCTACGCCCTAGAAAGGAAGAGACTAAATGTTTTTGACAAAATAACTGCAAAATACAAAATAACTTACAAAATAAACGCTGGGCGTTGTCTGTTATTATTACGTGTTCGAATAAAACGTGTCCTTGAGTGCCCAGCACAGCTGAAATTGTCAATGGGGATTCGAACAACTTCCCGTGCTGCCTTTTATATGCTGTAAAAGTACAGGATACTGCGTGATGTGCATGTTGTTTAAAAGGCTAATATCACTAGACGTCTCTACTGTAAATATTTCACAGATATGAAAATAAATGACGAAATAGAGTCAAGAGCCAATGCAACACCAGGGTTCATAGATCATATCGAGACACCGATCCTTTTATGGTTCAATTATTGGGCCACTTATTTTATCTATAAATCCTATTTCTAATCGATGGACGGCATTTATTATTAAAATAGCCGGGAGTATTTCTATACATTTCCAAGGATTTAAAGGTTGATTTATATTTAACTAATATAATATATATGGTTTCACTATTATATAAGAATGTTATAATAGCACGGACCGTGCTGGTTGACGAAAATACAATCATCTTTCCCATAAAAGAAAATTGAGCAGCAGCAGTCTCTATATAATACGTTTGGATTGAATAAAAGAGGGAATCCGCACAATATCATCCGTCGTCCAGCATATCCATCCATTCGTCTGTTGTCATGGAAATAATTGCTCGAGGCAACCAAACCTTTTACACAAATAAGGGTCAACCCAGCAGCAGCCAGAATTTAAGAGAAAATTTATTTTTTAAAAATATTTCCTTTTTTTAAAAGTTTATGTATATGAAGTAATACTGCGTCAAATCCTCTTTAGTATATTCTTATAGAATTAGAGTTGATCTTTTAGCATCCAATTTTTTTTGATGAGGAAATAGATTCACTTTCAGCTGTTGAAATTTGAGATCTCACAATAGACACATCCTGTTCGTCATCTTTGACATTTTTAAATTTAGAAACGGATCATTTTTACACAACCGTTTCTGTGCTAATAAAAGTGCGCTGTATGGGCCATTTTTATTTGCTGAATTACAAAGTTATTCAAAGCCAATTAGAGGATTTATTAATTTTGCGTGTTATTCAATTAACGTCACCGATTTTGGAGATTACAATCCGCTTTATTTGAAAATAAATATTTAGTGTGTGTATTTTAGAAGAATAAATTTGAATATTTCTTATATTGATTCCAGCACGCCATAATTACAAATTTAGAATTTCATTTACCAGTATAGGATTTTACTAAGAGAATCTCCTCCGGAAATGAAGAATTTATAATGTATTAGTAAAGCATTTCCGGCACATTTCCGGAGGGAGAAATCATTATCGTAACAATAACGTCACAAAATGAAATCAAAACATGAAAAGAATTTCAGTCAGCACATGACGACATTGTTTTTAAACGTCAACTTTTCCGCTTTTATTGGTCGTAGGGTAAATCACAGAATATATTCAAATAGACAATAATCAATACGGATAATATAGGAAATACATGAAGAAACAGTGTACAATTAATATAATATAAAGTTATTCGCACGATTAATATCAAAACTATAATAATATAAATGTTTCATCTTTTTTCTAATCAAAATTACAGAAAATTTGAACAACGATTTCTATATGGATCCTGCGTTAGAATCTAAATACTTATATGTAGTACTATACTCAAATCGTAATTTTGAAAGTTGTTTTTTTATTCCACATATCATCTCCCTCGTCTCTTGATTGTATAGATCCCCTTATAGGAGAGCCGAAACTTTTGATATTTGGACATGAGGGATCGCAGCCGGGCAGTGACACATCAGTCGCGTCCACAGCAACGGTTGTCATGGAGTTCAAAGACATCATCACCACACACCAAAGGAAAAGTATGTCCGTCTATATACACATATAGGAAAAGTTTCTCCCGCTGTTGTGTGTATATGTTATTTCAGGATCGATTTTGACGCCGTGTAAGACTGTCGTCATCTGCCAAGAAATTATATCGACGTCGACGATCTTTCTATAAAATACGACTTTATAAATTGGTGAGACTGCGATGAAAATGCGATTACATCGTGTCGTATAATAAAGTTAAACTTTTTAAAAAACTTTTTTCTTATTTTTAAACTTGGCGCTCGCGCTATAGCAACGAATCAAAAATAAAAAAGGAGAAAAAAGTTTGAAGCAATTTAATGAGCGGCTCGTCGGTTTTTGATGAGATCCCTGACGACGACGACAAGAAAAAAAAAAGTTACATCATCACAACGAAATGTCTTTAGAGAAATCAGCTCATCAAATCTGATATATTCAACGTTATTTTATAGATGTTATTCACGCGCTGTATGCCCAGCAGTGTATTGTTGTTGTTGTTGGGGCATTTCGTCTTTTTGATTATTATGTAAAACCATCTGTAAAATGTTCTTATATTGTGTGTGTGTATACAAATAGGAGGAGCGAAATTCCGGTGATTTCGTAGAGAATATAAAAAAACATAAGCGAATAACAAGTTGCGCTATATACACAACACGAACAAGATTGCGCTTTTTCTATGTCGGATCTCTTTTGTTATTGTCTGTGAATCAACGGAAATCCCCTCTCTATTTCGTCTGTCTAGCGCAGTTCCATCATTTGAATATAATAACAATATTGTACACACACACAGACATGACTGAGTATGTATAGTTTGAACGTACAACAACAACACAGTTGTATAATAATATACAGATTCATTTTTTCTCGTTTTGACAATCCAACTCATAATTTGGACGGTGGAATTTAAGAGCAGCCACAACAAAGATTTTAACATAATTTATATATTCAGACAGCAATAATTTAGATGGAATACAGTCAGAATTAAAGACGACGATGTTAATGCTGATGGTGACACGAATTGATTATATATAAAAGAAGAAGAAACAGAGTACACACCCTGGTAGTTTTCTACATGTAACAAGCGGATAATTTGTTGCTGGAAAGAAAACTTTCAGCACCCGTGGCCCAACGCGACGAGAGTTCTATATATGCGGATGAGAGTTTCCGACGACTAGTTTTCGGGTAGACTAAGCAATTCATTGCCGCTGACAGCAGCAGCAGAAAACGATCAAGTCGTTCAATCGAGCGGCACCAGCCTCATCCAACAGCACATTTCACCATATATCCAAAAAGTAAAAACTTAACCTTTACACACACATCAGCCGCAGCAGCCAATTCCAGGATTCATCCTCATCATCAGCCGCATCAACATAATGAATGTGTACTATTTTTTAATATTTCTGTGCTGGGGGGAAAAAACGGTTGATAAACAGCTGATTCAAATGCTGACGTCTTTTAATTATTATTGTTTTGGTTTGTTTAAATTAGTAAAACAAATGAGCTTAATTGAAGAAATGAATCATTTTTCTTTTTATTTCTTTGGGCGAGCGGCCAGACGATGGGAAAATGGAAATGAAACGAAGACGAATGTGTGATGCGTCTTATGATAATAGAGGCGCCACAAGATGACGCGGAATAATAAAATGCCATCATCATCGTATAATAGCCAAAAGAGCCATCCAATTTATATTACGTGAAATGGATATATAACAGCGGACAATATGCCAACAGCTATTGGGATAATAAGATGCTTCTAATGGTCGTCGGCCATTTGATATGGAATCAATAATTCTACATATCAGAATGCGAATTTAAAAAAATAAACCCACCCGCTGCTTATAGATAGAATCCCCCTAGGGTCTTCTAGAAAGAAATGAAAGTTGATGATAAATCCTTGTTTTAAGTCAATATTTAAATATGTATAGGCTATGTATATAGCTATATAGATTTCAAAGTAAAATGTTTAGAATGAGTCAACTCACAATCTCGACTCTTATAATAGTAAGGGTTCAATTTTATTAACAATATATTATTAGAGTTGCAAATTTCCATCCAACATTATGTGCTGGCCATCAAGAGAGCCCACAGCAGCTAGACAACTTTTGATAAATTACTATAAAGAACTTAATTAACTGATGTCAATATTTGCTATTTGTTTTGGCCGTTTTAAATAAGAACAGAGATGAGAGAGAGTATAGACACATAATGTGAATCTACTTTAGTTTATATTAGAGCGTAGGTTGTATTAGTATATACCGAGTCATAATATACCAAGAATAATAATTTAAAAGTTGTGCATCATGAAATATTGGATTCCCCTGCTATTAACAATCCTAGACCTATATAGGCTCATCTATAGGGATTCCATCAACAGTATATTACCATGGCAACATCAAACCAATTTCATTTAACTATATAAGATTAAAGTTGAGAGTGATACAGGAGACGACGGTTGCTCAGAGTAACGGTTGTTTTTCACCTATACGAACCTTGTTGTTGTGACTTTATAGTGTGAGGTTGTAGGGGATCTTTATAGACAAAAAGAAATCAGGACTATGTATAACACTAATGGCACCAGCAGCCCACCAGCTATTCGACTCCTCTCCAAGAGGACTTTAACGCTCCATTTCCTCTCTATATTGTGCCTGTGTGTACCCGTTTGTTGTTTTATATAGAAGATCCTATGTGTTGTGAGAGGCTCCTTTCTCTCGTTTCAATGTTTGTGGATACGCAAACACTATAGATTGAGTGATGGCGTACTTTCTTGAGAAGTATAGACGAAACCTCCGCAGTCTCTCTATATCAGCTACTGAGCTCGTACTACAACAAGTATAATACGTGATGAGCTCTTTTCCTTATATAGGAATTGAAAAGACGTTTGCCATGGAACGCTCAACGTACTGTACGTACTACACACTAGACATCCATCAGCGAAATGGACTGTCAAACGTCTGCCGTTGCACACATCATCCAACCGGCATCACAATAAAGTCGCTAGAGAGTCTCGCCTACAAAGACAAATATATCGATCGTTCCAAACTGCTTTTCATCATCAACGCGTATATCAACTTGTAGATGATGACAATTGATCTCACCGTATTTACCTGCATTCGTTTTGTAGTGACGCAATAACTAAACAGGTGACGGACGAGAAAAACCAAAAAAACTTTTAAATGAATCCGTCCTGGTGATGAACATTTGACGAGGATCTTTTTGAGCTTGGAAATCAATTAGGAAACGACTTGATCAGCATCTACCCAGTCACGCCTACAGCCAATTACACACAGAAATATAAAATCAAATCCCCTCGACGTGAATCCCGTAGTTGTTAACGGATGGATGGATGGATGACAAACGCAATGAAAATAAAAAGAAGAAACCCAAAAGACAAAATGGCGAGCCTTTTTTACCTTAAATTGTGCGTGTTGTCGAATGTTAATGGGCAAACGTCGACGTGCCGAGCAACATTTCAAAGAATTTGGTTCTTATTCAACTTGATGATAAAGTGATGCAACAATGATGAAGTGCTCTCCTTTACGAGCCCATTGTTGTAAAAGCCAAAAAAATTGCATTTATTCGTCTAAAAAGGCAATTCACTGCTGCTGACTGGGTGGGCCTCTCCTATTCAATTTGAAAATGTCTTTGTTCTTCCATTTTCACAGTTTAAACGCTCTCCTTGCTGCAATCACAGAAAAAGTTTTTTTTTCATCTCATTAAATAATATATATAGAAAACTACTCTTTTCAATTCAATATAGTAGAGAGGTACACACAAAAGAAAATTGAAAATCAAAAGCTGCAGTTATAAACGATGCACATTCAATTTCACTCACATACTATATATATCACATTTTCCCTCGATATGTATTATATATATAGCATAGCCTAGCGCATAGCCTATAATACGATATGCCTTTGGAGATGCACGGACGTTTGCCAGGCAGCACAAACTATATATACGTACTACGTACATAGTATATAATTGAATTCTTTTCACTCTATTTCTGTTGCTCTGCTATTGAATTTGTATACTATTCCCTCGATATGAGTAAAATAATATAGACGGAGCTGAGCTGTTATTTTTTGTCACTTGTATACAGTTTCAGGTATATATATCATTTCACCCCTGAATGCACTTATTCACGAGACTTGTGTTATTTTACACATAGGAGGACTGTATATTATGCAAGAAATATAATACACACGTCACTGGTGATTTGGTTCGATAGGATTTTTTCGGGTGGGATTTTATATTTTTGTTGTTTTACACAATGCGCATAGAATCGAACGTAAAATGATGAAAAACGCATCAACGTTTTTGTGCGCGATATATTGAAATTCAGTTTTGTCTTGATGCCAATAACAACAATATCTATAATTACCATTTATTGTCGGCAAATTTCTATCGCCATTTAAGAATAAACGTCGAATTGATGTAACATATTTGCAAACTATTATACAGCAACTAGTGACGCATTCAATTAAATATTTTTTTATAAAAAGAAGCCCATCGATTAGACTCTTTCCTGCCATCTAGACGCAAGAGCTGGAAGTAGGTTATCTAACAAAGGCGGAAGAGGAAAAAACGAAACAAGTTTATGGGTGTAACGGCATCAATAAAACATTCGTTACTAGCTCAGTAGAACACTCAACTAACCTGGTTCTAATTCCACATTGCGAAATGGGACACGGACGTTTGTTGGAAATACAATCGCTGCTAGACTTACAATACACTCGAGAATTTCCGTGGAATTCTATAGAAATTGCATTTCTGAAAAATGTGAGAGACGCATCCACAATGTCGCCAGGGGATTTTCAAATTTTAACGTCTTTTTGTTAAAAAATATATATGTATAGAAAAGGTATTGTGTTGTGACCTTCGTTTAATTCCCACCGCGGCCCATTCATTCCCTTATAGGACCCACATGAAATCTGATCCCATCTCAGGATTATTAAGTACATTGAACTTGATTTTCAATATGTTTTTTAATCTTTTGTGTGTGTGACCTTAATTTGTTTCTTTTTGCCTGTTGGATGACCTTGTTAGCGTCCCGTATAAAATGCTGGCCATCCGGTAGGTTTTTCGTCAGTCTTCACTCAGCAGTTCATCGAGTAAGATGCAGTTCCAACTCGGTGGACTATTTGTGAAGACTCGGACCAGTTTAACCCACAATTTTGGGGTGGTTAACTTAAAAAAAGATTCTTTCCGTGTATTTCTTGACATAAGTAGGTCGAGTGGATTCGAAAGTTACTGCAGAATCCACTCGATCAACTTGATTAGAAATACACTAAAAAGAATTTAGCTGGGAGGATTTCATCCGCTCTAGAGTGTATACAAACAAATGGGTCCAACACATTGCTTGTCCCAATTTCGATGCTCAAGTTTCTTGTCACGTCAGAGGACAAAAAAACAGCAACTTTTATTGTTTTAAAAATTAGCTCGATAAATTTTTCCGTCTTTGTCAGACGGAAGTAAAATCGATAGGGTTTTTTTACACAAAATGGGAAAATGTTGGGATGGATTGTCGTCCATGTTAACTTCTAGAAACTATACAAGATTTCTTGACGGAACAAAAAAAATATGTCAGCTACTTCTTTGAAGAAGCGTTACAAAATCTTCAACAAATTCAGGAATGGGGTGTTCTCATTCCCGGAATTCCTTACGCTCTTAAACATAAGAAAACAATTTAAAAACGAGCATATTTAGCTTAAAAAACACTAGTGGAGGGGGGGAGAACAAACAAAAATAAGCTTAACCAAAAGGCACATAAAAAATCTTCAACAAATTAAGGAATGGGATGTTCTGTGTGTCAATCCCAATTCCGGAAAATCTTATTCTCCCTTTTTAAAATGAGAAAGCAACATGAAAATGAGCAATTGGCTCATTTTGGGGTTAAATTCAAACGGGTTGGGATTTCAAATTATGAACGAAAAGATTGTTACGTCGAATTTAAACGACGAAAAAATATGAATTACATTACATATCGTTTATTCGAAACGATGAAAAAAAAACACCCAGGGAAATAATTAAATAATAGAATTGTGAAATTCTAACGTCAAAAAATTACGTGAAAAGAAAAAATACCTTGTTGATAGAACGCAGTTGATGTTAATCCATCAAAAAAATAATAAAAAGACTGTGAAACTTTGTAAAGTTTTCCCGGCAACAAAATAATAAAAAGACTTAGAAAACTTGTAACGGTTTTCTAAAAAAAAAAACCCCATTTGGTTTTGACTTTATCGAGAAAAAATATGTAAGAAAGTTTTTTTCTTTTTTATATGGGACGACGCTACTAGTCCTGATCAGATTTCATTCACCTAATATTTTCCTTGAAATGAAATTTAGAAGGTGAATGCCGAGGTATACAAAAAATGGGTAACATAGTGATGACATGGTTTTCTAAAGAAACCGCAAAAGCGACGAGGAACAAATTGGGACACATTTAGGATTTGTTTCTTTTTATTGTGGAGTGAATTGGGTAACATATTGATGACATGATTTTCGAGTCATCAAGGATAGGGTTGGCCTACGATGCCATTGAATTAATGGAAAAATCGAGTCGATTTATTAATTTCGGCATTTTTTACCGGAAAAGTATCTCCAAAATCAATACAGAAGACTTCAAGGGTTCTTGAATAGAAACTCTGTTTCTACATATTGCAGTTCCATTCGATGTTGAAAGACGTCAAGAAGACAAAAATATTCACGGCACCTCGAACGGGAAAATAATTTTTCCTATTTGAAAATGTAGATTTTCTACGATTTTCTAAATAATATTAGGGTGATTTTCAAAGTGCACATTTGGGTTTATTATTCTAAGGGATCAGGGAAGGGTAAACAAAAAAGAAGCGCTCATTAATGTCGATACGAGACATAATTCACCTGAAGAAGAAGGTATTTTCCATAAAATTTTTCATTTTCATTGTAGGCCGCTGGAATGAAATATGGAAAGTATTTCAAAATTGCATGTGTTTGTTTATGATTTATGTTAAAATGCTTGAGATAATTTTGATCGTGCACCTATTTCTTATGTGAATTCATTTAAAGACAATAAATTCAATTTAAAAATTGCGTTACCCATTTCTTTGTTTCATTTATTTTCCCTAATATTATTAATATTATCATTTTTAGAAGTAAACGAGAACATTCACCTTTCTACACAGATTTTATACACTTTACGGATCTGTATTCAAAATCGTTCTAGCGTTCAACTTGTATTGAGAACTTGCGTCATTACAATCTACTCAGTCGATCTAATAGCTGGATCCGCAGCTGGATCCGCTTCTTAGTCGAGAACTATGGACAACTTGCTTTCGCAGTTTTATTTTTTTAAAAAATACCTACACGTATTTTATACACTATTCTATAGTGAGGAAGTAACGTTAAACTGTTGCTAACAATCCACGTCCATATTCAACTTAATTCAACGCTTATATAAAAATGAAATTTTTCGCAGTTTTTCTCTATTTATTTGTTTGCTTCGTCATTCTCGCTGTAAGTTTTGAAAGTAGATATTATAATTCATTATAGGATTTAATATTTTACAGTGTTTCATCAACAGTCTTGCATTTTCTTATTTATTAATTATCGAAATTTGAATTTGACGTGTAACAGGAGGCCCAGCAGACTACAAAGCCGCCAACTAATAAACCATCAACGAGCAAGACAACGACTTCTACAACAACAAAACAACCAACAACAACGAAAAAACCAACAACAAAACAACCAACTACAACGAAAAGGCCATCAACAACAACAAAAACAACCAACTACAACGAAAAGGCCATCAACAACAACAAAACAACCAACTACAACGAAAAAGCCAACAACTTTACGCACGACGACAAAGGCCTCCATCACCTCAACAACAAAATCAACTCCTTCGACAGCTAAACCATCAACTACTACAACAACCAGGAAAGCCAGTACTGTGACATCCATCAAGCCAACAGCTACAACAACTAAGACAACACCAATCACAGCCACTTCAACACAAAAGCAAACAACTGTGACAGCCACGACAGGAACCCTGAAGCCAACAACTTGGTCCAGCCTGAAGACAACATCCAGCAGTCCGTCTGAAGGGATAACAACTCCCACTTCATTGACTGAAAATGTTTACTGCAACATTTCAACATGCTCTGTGCCCTGCGAAAACACACTCTGCAAGTTTACGGTATTATAATCTATTGAAACAATCATCTGAAATGCATCTAGTTTAATTGTTTGATGAATTCAATCTCATTTTAATGTGTAGAATACATCTTGGGGAACAGCTTGTCAGCCCCCATATCCAAGTCAATCCATCGTCAGCCTCAGCGATATTTCACTCATTTTGAATACGCACAATAGTTACAGGAGTAGAGTTGCAAAGGGTCATGAGACTCGTGGAAATCCAGGACCTCAACCCTCAGCATCAAATATGCGGAAATTAGTAAGTATCTAGTCAATTTAGGTTTCGTAATCTTATAATAAAAAATAAGAAGGATTAATTATTTTTTCCATTTTAGGTCTGGGACGATGAACTAGCCGCGATGTCAACAGCACACGCTCATCAGTGTGTGTCTGAACGTGACATTTGCAGAGATGTTGGTAAGTTAGCCCATGATAAACCTACCGTGCATTAAAATTAATGTCTAATTTAAAAATCTATAGGTCGCTTTCGAGTAGGTCAAACTATTTACAATGTTCAATTCCTCCATCGACAATCTTGGAACATCCAACTGGACCGAAGCGATCGGATATTGGTACGATGAAGTTCAATACATGACAAGCAGCTATGTTTCAAGTTTTCCGTAAGTTTTGCATGGAGAAAACATTTTCCAATTTTATATACTCGATTAAATTATTTTTCTTTCATTGTCCCAAATTGTAGATTAAACCCAACAAACAGTATGGGGCAATACACACAATTAGTGTGGGCAGAGACTTATACTTTGGGCTGTGGTGTGGCTTATTATCAATCCAATTTCGTACGAATACTTACATATGACATCTAATTACCGACGGTATATTTATAATTTTTCTGGTTCGTTTCATTTAGACTGTGGGATATCCTTATAATCGATTTTACGTATGTAACTATGGACCCGCTGCTAACTGGATTGGTTCGCCGGTTTATTCTCAAGGAACAGCAGGTTCTGCCTGCCCTTCCGGAACTACGCCAAATAGCGATGGATTGTGCGCTTGAAAAAATTATAAGAAAGAGACAAACTTGAAATTTTTTGTTTTATTGACATTGCTAAAAAAAGGAAATAAAATTTCCCGTTTGGGAGCTATTTTTTTTGTTCAAATGAACTTCCTCGATTTTATTTTTTACGTGCCAGAGTAAAAGTAATAATATCAATTTCCCCTAAAAATGTATAAATAAATAAAAAGAGAAACATGCGCAATTATGAATCGACGGGAAAGGTAATCTAAAGCCAAAAACAAAAATGATAGTCCAGGTAAACGAAGACGACTCGCAAACAGTACACACTAAAATCGTTAACTATTTTTTGTTGTTACCCATTTTATTTTTTATTTTTTCTACATTTTCTTTCATTTTTATCATTGGCAATTTTTTAATCCCATATTTATTCAATTTGAATTTTGAAAAACCGTTGCTGCCAAATTTATTCCAATTTCAACTTTTACTGTTAACGAAAGAGACTTGGCAACGGAGGTGAAGGCGTGAATCCCTCCCTTTTTTTTTCCTTCTTAATTTATTCATTTTCTTGGAGTTGTCATTTGAAATGTGAAACCACGAAGAATTCGTCGCTTTTTAGTCATGGACTCATGGTAATCTTTTTTCTACGTGTGAGACTTTCATTAGCCGTTGTTCGATGCTACAAATGTTTATCCACATCCATCTCATGTAATTTTACTTTCCTCCTATCAATATCAATGAAAAATTTGTTCCAAGTTCTGTTTTGTGGTATACATATTCTGCTGTAGCGTGCTATTTTGTTCAAGATAATTATTATGTCTTACGTCCAGTCTGTCTACCAAATTCGTTGTGTTCGTTTATTTTGTGTGTCCTTTATAATAATAATCTAACTCATCTTGTTTTTTTTGCAGGTATGAACATTGGTTATTACATCCTTTGGTGTAGTTGCTTCTCATATTCCTACTCGGTCATTTAACCTGGGTGAGTTCAATTTCTGTTGTTTCATTATTTCAAGAGGTATAGGAAAGTGATTATGACCATGAAGCAAAATGAAATGGTGTGACCCCTTATTGTAAATGGTTTTCCTTTCGATGTCTGGTTGGTTCTTGCTGCAAAGTTTGAGAGCACCTGATATCTTAAACCTTCTACGTTGGTGTGGAACCCTTCTGTGATGACATAATCTTTGATCTTATCTGATTCTTATAAGATATGAGATTTTTGATTAATGGTATATAGTTATGTTTCCTTCTAATTATTGTTTTTTAAATACAGGGCACAGAATATCCTTGATGATACTCCTCTTATTGGACCCAGTGGGACTAAAGGTGAGACACGATGTGTAAATTGAAAACCCAGTTATTTGTATTCGTGATGAATTAAAAGGCCGAGTTAGAGCCGTCTCTGAGAAGTTCATTACGATGTTGCTGGGTTGAATTTTCGCGATTTCCCTTGTATTACCGTAATGTACGTTTCGAAATGGTTATGAAAAAAATGTCCGAGAGCGTGACTGACTTGTAGAGTAACGTGGAAAGATATTTTGTTTCGTACGTTTTATTTAAAGACACGTTTTCTTTAGGACCGGTTGGAGTTACACACTTATCCAAGGATATAACGATGCTCAAATATCAAGTCGTTGATTGACGATGTGGATTCATCACTAAAGTGTAGGAGATGAACTGGTACATTCTGGTAGTTATTATCAGTTATAATTAAGGGCTAACCAAAAGGATAGTGTGGAAAGTGTTTCACTTATTAACTATTTTTGTGTTATTTTTGTAGGGTTCTTGGTGTTTAAAGGCTTTTAAGGTGTTGAAACTAGCAAGAAGGTGCTGTGCAAACTGTGCATTCAAAATAATGAGAGCAGTAACTGAAAAGTGCTGAATTGAGGTTGGTTATTTTCCAGTTTTCTGACATTAACTTGATGATGAGAAACTGAATGGCGAGGGTTCAATGACTAAGCCTTGCCAAAAGGATACTGATGGTCGTATTATGAAATAAATAGGAACTACCTTGTTGGATGGATATGCTTAATTTTTATTTTTTTTCAGGGATTTTTCACAATACGATATTCAGTCCGAATGGAATGCAGCCTAATTTTGATAAAACGTCAAATTATATTCATGTGAGTATTAATGCAGTTATTTTTTCCTTTAAACAAATGATGAAAGCCTTGTATCTGTATTGCTGGATGATGGTTGTACAAGCTCAACAGGTCTGATGCTTTTAATATCATGTAGTGTTAGTAATTACTGTTGAATACGTGCTCACCTCTCTTTCATTTTTACATTTAGGGTTTGTTTGTATTAGTTTTTGAAGACTAAACCGTCATGCAGCTGAGTGCTTTTGCCTTTTATTTAAGGTTCGCGAATACGACCTTGACACCCTTGCAATTTCCGTAAGTTGGGGTTTCCCATTGGTTTTCTTAAGCGTTAAGGATGAAGGAAGCTAATGGCGGTATAACATGACAGCTCTGATATTACTGTTAATTCTTATTGTTAATTTTTGTTGGGGAAACTAAACTGTTGGTTTGTAATTAAATTTCTGTAGCTTTTTTTGTGCGTAGTACTGGGTGTTCTATAGAAATGTGAATTCCGATGCTGTGGGCACGGGTTGACTTTCACATTTCCTCTTTATTACCGCAATCTTTAATCAAATAAGTTATAAAAAAGTCCGAAAGCGAAGCTGACTTACTGAGGGTCTTTTCATGGATTTGTTGGAGTTGTTGCTAATTAAGGCAATTGCATTCTTGAACGTGTGCTGTGTTAAATGTTTTAGTAACTTTTTCATGTAATATTTGTAGGTTGTGGTGGTTTTCTGTGCTGCCATTGGCTAGGAGACAAGTACATTCCAATTTATATCGGGAACAGTAAGTGTTCCTTGAAATTCAGGTTGGTTATTTTTCTGTGTTTTCTTACACTACTTCAGTGATGAGAAATTGAATGGCGAGTGTTCAATGACCAAGCCTTGCCAAAAGGATACTGATTGTTGAGTGATGAAATATTTGGGTATTACTTTGTTAGATATTATAAAAGTCTTGTTATATACAGGTTATTCGTGGAGTGGTATTTATTCTCAGGAATACGCTCTACATTATCAACGCTGGTTCAACGTCTAAATTCTATGTGAGTTGTATTGCAGTTACTTTTTCCTTAAAATAAATGATGAAAGCCTTGTATCTGTATTGATGGATGATGGTTTTACAAGCTCAACAGGTCTGATGTTTGAAATATCATAGTATTAGTCAATATTGTTGAAAGTGTTCACCTTTTTTAACATTTCCAATTAGGGTTCGTTTGTATGAGTGTTAGAGACTAAACCGATGTATGCAGCTGGATGTCTTTTATTTAAGGTGCGCGAATACGACCTTAACCGCATTGCAATTCCCGTAAGTTGGGTTTTTCCAGTTAGATATCTTAAGCGTATAGCATGGAGCTATTGACGGTATAACATAAGAATATCTGTTCTCGAATCATTGTAAGATCTAATTAATTTTTGCTTGGGTTTACTATATTTTTTGGTTTTCAAACATTTCTGTCTATTTCATGCAGGTTTGGTACATTCACGGTACGTGGTCGAGTCATAAAAGAATGCGAGGTTTTTTTGTTCAACGTTACATTTTTCCTATGTGAGTAATTTGTTGTTGTTGTTAATTTTTCTTGTCAGAAGTTAATGATGAAAGCTTTGTATCCGTATTGATGGATGATGGTATTACAAGCTCAACAGGCCTGATGTTTTAAATCTTAAAAGCATTCGTTAATGTTTTGAAGTAGGCTCATTTTTCTTTTTATGTTCACAGATTCAGGGTTCGTTCGTAGGACTTTGGGGACTAAACAAACAGTTGCAGCTGAATACTCTTCTTTTACGTGCATCATTTCGTTTTTGATTGCTGTGCGATTATGTAACAACGAACAGATTACTTTCCTCTGAAAATTACAGTTGATTTACGTGACCCGTTTCCTATCAGATAATTTGAAGATGAGTTAAGACAACGTGTTAGAACAGTAATTGGTGTAAAATAAGCTTTGTGGCATTCTTCGTTTCCACCATTGATGTTTCATATTCATTGTTTGTGGCAGATAAGAATGCAACATTAACTTTCCTCTCTGAATGAAGCTGGATTTTTCCTACTTTCTAATTAAAATTTGGTATACATTAGTTAATGACTTGTTATGTTTATTACAGATCTCCACTGCGGCACTGCCTGCAGACACAAGGACAATCAACAAAACAATTACATGCTAGGTTTTTTTCTAATACCACTGGGTTGAAGACGAAATTGATATTGAGTTGATTAGTTACACATTAGATTTTTATTCTAAACAGTATTTGGAATTTAATGAAAACTTAACGCTAATGTTTAAATTAGTTAATTTACATTACTTAAGATACAAAATTGAAAGTCATAAAATTAATTCTAGTATGTTAACGGCGGAGTGGCTATCGCACAAGCTTGAAGTGTGGAAGTCTCCGAGTTCAAGCCTCGGACGAACCTCGTATGACTAGAAATGTGATGCAAAGTTGGTGATGATAAGATTACCGGAATATCCGAAGATTGAAACGCGGGATCCGGAACCCGCAGATTAATTGGGTGTACTGTTCAGACTGTGCCCACTGACTAGTTAATACTTGGTTATTTTTATTGATGATTTAGAGACAACTGTATCATCATGATACCATTTATTATCCATGAAAATTTATAAATTGGCAATGAAACTATCGCTAGACGACTCATCGAAAGAACTAATTTATTTTTATATGAAACAAGCTGCCTTGCGGAGTTGCGGGATGCTTTATTTACTTGTTGATCAATTGTTTGATCAACTCTTGGTTCATCCAACTTTATTTATATTCGTCTCTGTTTACCTAAAAAAATTATCCACAACATGTCTTTGGCAGTAGTGAGTATAAAACGTCTACCGATTCTTCACTGATTGGCTGAAGTGATGAACATTTACGAGCATATTTTTAACGTTTTTTAATTTATTCATTTGACAGACGATTTTAATAGTTTGTGCTGTCGGCGCCTGGGCTGAAGACTTGGTTGCCGAAGAACAGTACAGGTAATGTCCCTTTATTATTTGTTTAGACGTGAATATTATTAATGAATGGATATGTTTCTTGAACTTAGACCAGCTTACAAACCGGCGTACCCCGAGCCTCAATATCCGTCGTACAACAAACCATCAGCTTGTAAGTTAAATTGGACAACTTTCAATTACTTGTCTTAATAAATTTGATTTCCGTTTTTCACACAGACCCAGCAGCTTATCCATCTAGTAGCTTATCCAGCTTATCCCAAAGTACTGCGACCCAAAGGCAGCCCCAAAATGCGCTGAAAATTCAACTGTCGGCTGGTGTTTGACCGATGTGGAATACCCAACCTACGAAGTCAAGGTATTTACGTTTCGTACAATTAACATACTAATTTTTAACACAATTTTATTGCAATTACTCTTTAGTACGCAATCGACTACGATCCTTTGGTCCTAAAGAAATACGCCGACGTTGCCGATCAGTCAGCCGACGATTTGGTGGATGGCGTCACCAAGGAACAAGAGGAGAAATTCGATTATTCGTTTTACAACGGCAAGCAGTTCGACCAGGGCAACTGGGTTGGTGGTGACGGTTTTATCTGCCCCCAGCGACGTGGCCTACTCACGTCCTCTGCGTGCAAAGAACACGGCCGGTGAATGGCGCGTCATTGTCCAGGACATCGCCTGGCCAACTTACACCCAGACTCAGCGGACCGAGACTTGCTTGTTCCCTGAAGCCGCTTGCCGTACGTTGGCCCCTTGCCACTTCAGCAAGTGCCTTCAGAAGCACACCGTCCACCGTATGCTCTCCTTCGATCCTTGCGATGCATACAAGGGCTTATTCATCGACACTTACAAGATGCCATCGGCTTGCTCTTGTCACATCCCCGTCAAGGCCTAAATTAATTTTCTCTGGCCCAGGTATCCGTCTGTCGTGTTCTCTGACTCGTCTTTTTTTTGGGGGGTCCTCCGATCCTATTATTTAACTCTTTTCTTCTGTTTTTTTGTTGTCGTCGTGATTTCGAGCCATTGACATTTCTTTGATAAACAAAATACAAAAGTATTTATGAATCTCATTTGATTACTAGTACTCTTGTAGTAATTGTAATAATGATAATTTAACGTCCGATTCGTTTAACTGTATGATAAATTAAAGTTTAAATTCTTCGTTTAAAGGACTGTAAACAAGGAAAAATAATCTTATGTAGGATTCTTAGGTATTTTTTTATTTCATTTTGTCCATGTTTTGTCAGTTTTTAGTTTTTCACCAACAACTGTTTATTGTGAGTATGACAATGCTGCGTAACAGTTTCAAGATGGCAGCTGTCATTTATTACGTCCGAGGGCTCGTATTTATGTAAAAATTTAAAGTAAAATTATTTTAAATTTTACATCAGTTCATCAGCCAATTGTGTTCAGAATGTTCACCAGTCTGTGTGTTCACCTGAATTCATTTTCTTCAACTGATGCAGGTAAAATAAACTTCAGCTTCATCAAAATTTCAAAGATGTAACTACAGTTTTGCTTTAGATTCACATTATCATTGTTGTTGGTGTTATACATGGTAACTTTGAGCACGACAGACGGCCATATTACAGTGGCCAGAAAACCAGATTCCTATTCATCGTCTTCTTTTGTAAAATGTAAGTTTATTTTAGTGTCATCATTTCTATGTTCTTCTATTACAATTAATCCTTTCATTGTTTAGAGAAAGTAAATGGCTCTCATCTTCATGACTCCATGGATTCATTGCATCATCTGCATGGATAGCCTAGAAGACCTTATCAGTGTTACAGTATGTCAATTTAATTTTAATGACTCTTGATTTAGAATTGTGTTGTTAACTCTATTCTTTATTTAGCCATTTTGGTAATGGATGAGAGAATACATCTAAGATCTAACATCAATTTAAGGACGTCGGGTAAATACGAAATCGTGAATCATTTTTTATGGCGAAGTCGAACTTTTTCAACGCGGGAGTCATCTGTTATTGTTGTTGGTATTTATGTTTTGCTAATTATCACATTATTGTCTGCCTTTTCGCGTTATCGTTTGGGGACGAACAGTTGCACATACCCCAACACCATAATTGTAGCATGGCCATGTTATTTTCCGCATTTGCACCGTCAGGATCAGTATTATTATTATTCTTTCTTTATATGTAAAGTGTAATTTAGTATTGTAACTTCTGTAGCCTATTAAGTTAATAATATCAATTTATTTCATAGAGAAGCCAAACGATTGGCTCCTTCCTCTAAATCTTTATAGCAAATCTGATTTGTGTTTCCATATGTGTAAGCACTTTTAGCTATTATTTCATACCACACAATTTAAATTATGAGAAAATTTGAGTTGTGACCTTTGTCCCCAGCATTGAGTTTAAAATGTTACAAAATTAATTTAATTTTGAATTAATTCGAATTAGCAATGGTGGGCGGACGTTTGGACTTACAATTGTTTATCAGGGCTCTCTTAGGTTTAATGTATATCAATATTTTAGGTTTGTTGTTTCATTTAAAAGGTAAAAAAGAAACGCAATGTTTGAATAGAGCCAATAAGCCCGCTATTCATCTCTTCATCAGAGACAACGACACCTGGTACAGAAACTATGAACTACATCATGTCTTTCTTCGTCTGCTGCATTATCGCGTGGTTTTCGTGGAAGATGATGGTCGTTTTTCTGGAACGTTGGTCTTCTGAATTAATTTCTTAAGTATCTTTTTTATTACCTTTTAAGTTTCAACATCCACTATTGCATGTTTCTCCCTGCTATTCTGCATAGAATTTTCAATTAGTGAGTTCGGAAATTTTTAGTCAATTTTAAATGTTGGAACTTGGAAGTCTCTTAACTTGTAATGCTTGTAATCGACACTTTCTGCAATCTCATGTTCGTTAACTGATACAGCACTCTTGCTTTTAAAAATTATCAAAGTTGCCTTTCTGCTTTAAATTATCTTCTACTAAAAGAAGAACTACTTCCTTCAAACATTAGTAGACTTGGTTATATGCATTCTCAGTATCATCTAGGTTCATTGTGTTCTGTGATGTGACTTTCCTCTTTGAGCTGCCAATATTCATGTTTTATTTGACTCATAGTATTCCTGACTGGAGGATGGAGGAGAAATTGTGGCAACAGTTGGTGTCATGCTGTGGACCTTGAAATACTAGAAGACAGAATAAATAACTGTAGCCATTTCTAACTTTCATTTTGTTGCTGAGTATTTAATTGACTGCCAGTACTTAAAATCTAGAGGAAATAAGATAGTCTCTTTTCATATAATGTCATGTTGTATATATTGACATATTTCATTTGAACACTCAATTGTCTTGAATGTAATCTGTTGAAATGTTTTATAAGTCTTGCTGAATCAATGGCAAGAAAAAAAAAACAATTACTGAAAACTTTAAAGTTATATTATGAAAATTTCGTTTTTATTATGCCAAGTATATCATGCAGTGATGTAGAAAATAATATAAGAAATATACAGATTAGAAAGAATAGTGATTTATTTTTGTCCCACCTCCACCCACAATCCCTCCTCTATTTGACATACATGACAAACATACAATTATACACAGCATACATACACTTATAGTTAACCCGTTGGCTGCCACGCCATGCAACTCATAAGTTGCTCTTCTACTCTCTACTCGCCGTGTCCGAAGGATCCACGGCCAAGGTGGGACTTGCCATTGCTGACAAGTCCGGGCTGACACGATGATGGGAGTAGTGAATAGCGTGCACGCATCTACAACCCATCACCGCATCGACAAGGGGGAAGTCCCTATGGTGCACACTAAGACACGCCTTTCGGCGGAACAAGCTAACATGGGGGAAACAAAGGCGTGGCAGCCAACGGGTAAACTAACAAAAAACATAAATACCACAGCAATACAAGATGATGATGATCCACGTTGACAACTGAAGAAGGGATGATGATGATCCACGTTGACAACTGAAGAAGGGATGCTGATGATCCACGTTGACAACTGAAGAAGGGATGATGATGATCCACGTTGACAACTGAAGAAGGGATGATGATGATCCACGTTGACAACTGAAGAAGGGATGATGATGATCCACGTTGACAACTGAAGAAGGGATGGGGTTCTTTCGATGTTCTTGTAGGCTGCATCCTCCCGGTTATTACCGAAATGTCTACATAAAGAAAAGGGGTTAACTACAATTCAATTTAGTTTAGAGATGTGACAAGCATACTTACACATGGTAATACCAGTAAGGTTTTCTTGGCTGATCCAGAAGATAGGATGATGATGAGTGATTTGATGGGATGACGATTCCAGTGAGATGATGATGACTGTAGCTTTTTTCCCCAAGACGAAGAACCGCAGAAGATCCATGTTGATGATTGTGAGGGGCCGACGCTCTTTTGATGTCCATGAAGGCTGCACGGTTATTACCGAAATAACTAAATAAAAAATAAAGAGTTAATAAACAGTCTTTAGAATTATGAATATTCATAGCATTCCAACTTACTTGGGTAATAACGATGAGGTTTTTTAGGTTTATCCTAGAAGGGCTGATACTCTTGATGTTCATGTAGGCTGCATCCTTTTGGTTAATACCGGAAGCACTAAAGAAAAAGGAGTTGACAAACACAGGTTCTTCCAAATAGAGATAGGTCAATCATACTTACAGTAATACCAATCAGGTTTTCTTGGGTGACACATACATTGCTCCAGACTTCCTTTGTTTGTGGCTTTGAAGCTCCTGCCACAGATGTTAATGAACCTGGCAACTAAGTGACAATTACAGGTTGGATAAACTTGTAATCATATCGGGCACTTTTGGAATTTAAAAAATATGCTTACCAATGGAGTATATGTAGACCTACAACTATTAGGTAATAAAGTTGTATTTGTGCAGCAGAAGGGGAGAATTTAAACAGGAACATTGAGCCACTAGTTGTTTAAGTAGCCAATGATGGACCTGAAAAAGACAACAGGTTTCGGGTAAACACTTTTTCTTCAATTTCAAGTAGAATTTTGGGCATTTTATGAACTGAAGTTTTGCAGTAATGCTCTAGGTTAATTTACTTACGAATTTTTCAATGAATTATTCCAAAATAAACCAAAAAAATGAAGAAAATAAGTACACAAGCATGACACAAGAAAGACGGACATTTTTCCAAGACAACAGTAAGAGACATCTAGTGTGACTCCTTAGACACTCATCCCACAGACTGGATTCCCAATCCAGTGGTTCTTTAAACACTAACAAATTAAAAAACCCAACTTTTTCTTTACTTAAACTATGCTTAAATTGATAGAAACTGTTTGGAGAACAAAGTTCACTTTTTACTTTTAGGCAATTAGAAAACTCAATTTTGGCCGGAAGTACACCGGAAATACACCGGAAATAGACCGATAGCTCCTCAACTATTGAGCTGAGGTCAAAATAACTCACAGATTCGTGATTCCCATCAAATTTCAGGTGGGACAGATGTATTTTAAACGAAATCCATGACATGGCCTAAAAAAATTTTCCTGAACTATAGTCCAGCGTTTTTTGCGATTTTCGACGATTTTCGGGTATTTTGGATGGAAACATGAACTGTACCCTATTTCTCACGAGGATCACGAAAATCGGGTTCTTTTTTGCGTCAGCTCAATGGTTACTTAGCTATGAGCACATTTAAAAACCGGAAGTAAATTTAAACCAACCTGTTTTCAGTTTTTTTTGCATTTTTAACAAATGAACTTTGTTTCCAACCTAATAACATGTCGTTTTAAGGTATCGAAGAAAAGGTTGCTTGAAATTTCATTAACATGTAATAAGATTATTCATAGCATTACTATTATTCCGGCGAGATTATTTGCATTATATTTGCCATGCAACTAGATAGCAATCCAGATTTTGAGACAATATCATAATAATACTAGAACAGTGACGATTTTATTAGTGATCCGCATAAAATTTCAAGTCGGTTTAATAAACTAAATCCATATATTGGCCATAATCGAGAACTATCCTGTACAATTGGAACATTTTCGATTTTTGGGTATTTTCTACTGACATGCGTGCTAGTCCCAAAGTGGACGAAGTTCACGAGAATCAGCAGGTTCTTTTGGGTGTAAGCCAAGGTTACTGAGCTAGGGATTTCAATTTAGAAACCGGAAATAAAGAAAAAAAAAACAACCTGTGAATAAATCGGCTTGGGTTTTCGCGAATCTGAACAACGAGCTTTGTTTCCCAACTAACATTTCAAATTTATTACACAAAACGTGCATAATTAATAATTCTGTACTAGAGTTAGGACTTAGGGGGTGGGCATTTTATTGTAGTGCTGATTTTCCTGCGATTTGGCCTAAACTGCAGTCCTATCTTGTCACATAGTGAGCTCACACAATTAACTACATATGGTCAAACAACATAACAAATAAAAGAGACTTAAAATGAGAATCACAATCATTTCAGAGAAGTGAGAGGTCGGCTTACTGTTGGATTGGGTATCCATTGGGTAATATGTTGAGTTGTCATTAAAACATGAATGAAATTTAATGTGTCACTAAAAATTCTTCGTAATGGTCAGGTTCATCCAAGATTACGGTCACACAATAACTGAATTAATTACACTTAAAAATAACATGTTGAGAAAAGCTGAAACAGTAAACACACAACATTCAAGGCTTGTTTGTTTTGACAAGCAGACGAATTTTTTATGAATCGATGGACAGCTCTAGGTCTCATTAAATATCGATAAAAACTATCAAACGGTGAAGTGATCCTCGTTCCCGGTCGTTCCTTGATCACAAGATATTTCACTTTGGGGGGAAACGAAATATTTATAGCTCATTTATTACTAGATATCCGTATAAATTATTATTAATGAACCCTAACCCGTCAGGGGCTACCTCAACACTTTCATTTCTCCCCTGTCTATCCTAGTTGATCCTAGTTTAGTAAGATGAGGAAGTAAGAGGGAAGTCTCTTCCCTACTTGTCGATTTGGTGATGAATTCTAGATGCCTCTATATTCTTCCATCACTTGTGTCAGCCCGGAGTTCTCAGCTAGTGCAAGTCCTATACCTTGGTCGAGGATCCTTAGGACAAGTCAACCTAGATATATAGTGAAAGCATTAAGGACGAAAAGACTTTCACCATTCCTCCTTCATGGTGAAAGCAACCTACGAGTAAAGTATGGCGTGGCAACCAACAGATTAACTATTTGTGTGTATGAGTCCTTCGATTATACGCTCTCTCTGCAAATCTAGACCGCTAGACGAATCTATAAATGAGATCAATGTGACATTTTTTTTTGGCCTTGGCTTAAATATCTTTAATTCAAAAAAATAGAACGTATGAAAAATAAACGAAGACTTGTGTGTTGTTGTTACGACTTACCTTCCCTTTGCCTGGACCACCTTTTTCTATTTTGCGTTCCTTTTTTCATCGGCACATACTTTCGTCGAAACTAACAAACACTTTCAAAGGTTTATACAAGACGTCTGGGTTTTTTTTTTTCTAAGTCGGAATAAAGTGTAGCACATATGCTCATATATTTATGTGCAGACTTATTGCCGAAGTTTTAGAAGAAACCACGTGAAGCATAATGTTTTAACATATGGACCGGAACTACGCAGACTTGTGGGTGAACGATACTAATACACACTGCGCCAGCCTTTTTAAAAAGCATTAACTATTTCTTAATTCATTGTAATTATTCTACCGTACCTTCGTGCAGATCTTAAAAACTTACCGACGTCAACGCAATGCACGCATCTGCCTCCGCCTCCTTCGAATGGTGTGGAAATTATTACTGCGTATGCACAAGTATACGTGGACATATTATTGAGCGTATAAAAAAGGGACTACTTTCGTTGAAAATTCAGAGTATAGAATTAAGTTTTACAACCAGACGTTACAAAATGAATCTCTTGCCTTTTTTTGCTTTGATACTTGTTTCCTGCGCGATTGTCGCGGTAAGTAAATTACATTTTATGAGTTGCATTTATTTAAAGGTTATACGTTTTAAGCTATTGAGAAGCCCTGTACACTGCATTATTTGTCGTAACTAGTTATAGATTCGTTTGCTTTGTTATTGTTTAAAAAATCGACCAAATCCTATTATGATATTATTGTAAATCTTGTTGAATTAAGGTTTTAAAAAAATATCTAAAAGTATACGTTCGAGCTGGTATCACTTAGCCCAGCTCCGTCCTTTTAAAAAAAAAAACGCGTTCAGAAGTTTTCACATAAATCGTATTAATTTTCTTTGAAATTAAAAAGGAAGCTCAGCCAACTGCTGAATCAAGGACTACTCCTATGTCAAGTACAATCGCTAATAAGCCAACAACAGAAAATTCTAAAATTTGTTGGTGGTGGTGGTGTTGGTTTCGTCCACCTACAACGGTAAAACCAACAACTTTAAAGACGACGATTAAGCTATCTACGACGAAAAAAAACTACTACCAAGCCCATCACCACAAAAACACCAACAATAACTACCAAAAAACCCACTGAGAAGCCAATTACGACCACTAGAAAAATCACAACAACAAAGTCAAGAACATCTACTAGAAAATCTACTACAACCACTAAAAAACCAGTAACCACTAAAAAACCAGCAACCACCAAAAAACCAACCACAACAACCAAAAAACCAATCACAACAACCAAAAAACCAACCACAACAACCGCAAAACCATCCACGACAACAACTGAAAATACGGCAACGTCAACAACCCAACAACCGGCTTCATCAGCAACAATTTCAACAACAGAATCAGCTACGACAGATGAAGCAACCACTTCCCAACCCGCAACAATAACAACTACCCAACCAGACACTGCAAGTACAACGACAATGTCATCTACCACAACTTTTCAGCAAGGCACTACAACTACCCTTGAAGCAACTACAACTTCTCAACCAGCTACAACCACCCAAGATGCAACTACAACAGCGTCATCCACGACAACTTCCCAGCCACCTACTACAACTATCCAAGCAGCTACTACAACCACCCAAGCAGAAACTACAACTACCCAAGCAGCAACTACAACAGCGCCATCTACCACAACTTCACAGCCAGCTACTACAACCACCGAAGCAGCAACTACAACCACTACGGAAGCAGCTACTACAACTACCCCAGCAGTAACTACAACAACTACCCAATCAGCTACTACATCCACCCAAGCAGCGACTACTACAAACTACCCAAGATGCAACTACAACAGCGTCACCTACTACAACTTCTCAGCCTGCTACAACAACTACCCCAGCAGCAACTACAACAACTACCCAAGCAGCAACTACAACCACCCCAGCAGCAACTACTTCAACCACCCAAGCAGCAACTACTACAACCACCCCAGCAGCAACTACAACAACTACCCAAGCAGCAACTACAACCACTACCGAAGCAGCTACTACAACAACCCCAGCAGCAACTACAACAACTACCCAAGCAGCTACTACAACCACCCCAGCAGCAACTACTTCAACCACCCAAGCAGCAACTACAACCACTACCGAAGCAGCTACTACAACAACCCCAGCAGCAACTACAACAACTACCCAAGCAGCAACTACAACCACTACCGAAGCAGCTACTACAACAACCCCAGCAGCAACTACAACAACTACCCAAGCAGCAACTACAACCACTACCGAAGCAGCTACTACAACAACCCCAGCAGCAACTACAACAACTACCCAAGCAGCTACTACAACCACCCCAGCAGCAACTACTTCAACCACCCAAGCAGCAACTACAACCACTACCGAAGCAGCTACTACAACAACCCCAGCAGCAACTACAACAACTACCCAAGCAGCAACTACAACCACTACCGAAGCAGCTACTACAACAACCCCAGCAGCAACTACAACAACTACCCAAGCAGCAACTACAACCACTACCGAAGCAGCTACTACAACAACCCCAGCAGCAACTACAACAACTACCCAAGCAGCAACTACAACAGCGCCATCTACCACAACTTCACAGCCAGCTACTACAACCACCGAAGCAGCAACCCCAACCACTACGGAAGCAGCTACTACAACTACCCCAGCAGCAACTACAACAACTACCCAATCAGCTACTACATCCACCCAAGCAGCGACTACTACAACTACCCAAGATGCAACTACAACAGTGTCACCTACTACAACTTCTCAGCCTGCTACAACAACTACCCAAGCAGCAACTACAACCACTACCGAAGCAGCTACTACAACCACTACCCCAGCAGCAACTACAACCACCCCAGCAGCAACTACTTCAACCACCCAAGCAGCAACTACTACAACCACCCCAGCAGCAACTACAACAACTACCCAAGCAGCAACTACAACCACTACCGAAGCAGCTACTACAACAACCCCAGCAGCAACTACAACAACTACCCAAGCAGCTACTACAACCACCCCAGCAGCAACTACTTCAACCACCCAAGCAGCAACTACAACCACTACCGAAGCAGCTACTACAACAACCCCAGCAGCAACTACAACAACTACCCAAGCAGCAACTACAACCACTACCCAAGCAGCAACTACAACAACTACCCAAGCAGCAACTACAACCACTACCGAAGCAGCTACTACAACCACTACCCAAGCAGCAACTACAACAACTACCCAAGCAGCAACTACAACCACTACCGAAGCAGCTACTACAACAACCCCAGCAGCAACTACAACAACTACCCAAGCAGCAACTACAACCACTACCGAAGCAGCTACTACAACAACCCCAGCAGCAACTACAACAACCACCCAAGCAGCAACTACAACCACTACCGAAGCAGCTACTACAACCACCCCAGCAGCAGCTACTACAACCACCCAAGCAGCAACTACAACCACTACCGAAGCAGCTACTACAACCACCCCAGCAGCAACTACAACAACTACCCAAGCAGCAACTACAACGACTGCCGAAGCAGCTACTACAACAACCCCAGCAGCAACTACAACAACTACCCAAGCAGCAACTACAACCACTACCGAAGCAGCTACTACAACTACCCAAGAAGCTACTACAACCACTACCCAAGCAGCAGCTACTACAACTACCCCAGCAGAAACTACTACAACCACCCAAGCAGCAACTACAACCACCCAAGCAGCAACAACTACCCAAGAAGCGACTACAACAACACAAGCAGCAACTACAACAACTTCCCAGCCAGCCACGACAACTACCCAAGAGGCATCTACAACAACTTCCCAGCCAGCTACAACAACTACGCAAGCAGCAACATCAACAACCACGATCTGAAATTAAACTTCAGTTAAAAAATAGTTTATCGGTTTATTTTAGAACGTGGTAATCGACAACTTTCCCTGCAGACTTGATTATATTTTATTGACGATTCAGTTTGAAGATTTTGTCTTCTTTAAATGATATTTGGCTTCATTGATTGAATTTTTGTGGGAAAATATAATAGATTTTCATCGATTATTATATACCCTTATTGCCTTATTTGACAAAAATACAATACCTGTCATGTATCAGTAGTTTTTGGGTCCTTGCGTTATGAATTATTGTAATACTTGAATTATTGTTTATTATGGAAATTGGATATGGAATACAATAAAGCTATTAAAATTACTGAGCCTGTTCTTTAGTTGGCAGGGACCGGCTTGGTTTTCCTTGTTCCAAAAATCCAAACCCTAATTAAAACGCAAATTCACGAATGCTTATTTACACATGATGATGCGACACGGTTCCAAACGTTCACGACACAACAGTTGAATTCGGTAATGGGATCAACATAACTAAACTACAAAAAAAATACTTGACACAATAATTTAATTAAAGTGCGGTATATCGTTGTAATTTATTATCAAAATGTAATTAAAAGAACATTTCAGACAAAATTGTAAAGTACTTTCTCGTCAAGAACACATACGAAACGGATTCGATTAAAGGATGTTTTAAAAAAGTTAAGCACTTATCATTAGGCTATATAGCCTACAATGGATTTCCAATAACAACAGCAAAAGCAAACTATAATAATAACATTTCACTTGGATTGAAGTAAAATAACGCAATACGTTATAGTTAAACTAGTAGTAGTTAACAAAAATGACGGCGTCACATTGTAAAGACCCAAAGGAGTTGCAGCCAAAGGATCAGTTTGAAGCCGGCCGATAAAGAAGAAGACAAGTTCACGTTCTCCATTCGGAATTAAGTCCCAGTATTTGGTCAATAAAACGGTGAGAACGGAGCGCAATTGATCTGAGGCACAATAAATTTTAGTGGTTAGAAGAGTGCAAATTACGAGTTCGTAAACATTGGTAAATAAATTAGCCAAATAAATTCCCGCATCTTCAGGTGAACTTTGAAACATGTAGAGGACTGAATACAACATGATACAAATGATAGACAACCTCATGCAGTGATTGAGAAACCACAGGGCACCAAAAAGTGAATTGGAACGCTTTACAAAATGTCTCAACGTTTCGTAGTGATCAAATAACTGCCGTAAATGGGTAACGAACAAAAAATTGGGATTCAATTCCAGCAGTTGACTTGGCAGTTTTTCATTGTTACTTGACGGATTTAAGATCACGAAAATGCGTTCAAATTCTTGCAATAAAACTCGCACCTCCAACGCAATGTGAAAAAACGCCAGCGCGGACACAGAGTCGCAGAAGGAAGCCAACACTACAACAAAAGTCATATTGACAAGGTGAATCAAACAAAGAATAGGAGCTGGTATTACACGGCGAAGAAATTGAACGTCGGACAACAAGTAAGGAACATCCGGATTATGAAAGATGACAAAACCCATTCCGACTAGTAATCCTATCAACATGACCAATCTGGAGGTGTAAATGAGCGTCCGGGTCTTTTTAATCGTAGGCAATATGTTGTGGTGATTGTACCTCAACATGAGCTGTTTCTCAAAAATACCCCAGTCTCTAAAGAAAGAAAGAAGATCATGCCGATAGTAAATGTACCAAAACTGGGTGAAAAGGGCGAGAGGAATGGCGGACAACCAAAGTAAGTAAGGAATAATAGAGTGCAGTGTAGTCATCACCCGGATGGCCATCACCATTTTGCTGAGATGAAAAATCATCATCGAGGAAATAAAACACATCACCACGGCGATTCCTATGCAGCGAATGACGGTCAGTACAGGACGCTTGCGATCGTGGTGTGGATGACACCAGTCCGGCATGATGCTGAAGTATCGAGTCAACACCCACCAAGGATGGAGAGTTTCTTTCAAAGTCAAACCGCGAGTTCTACTTGTTTCCACGTGATTCTCAAGAACCATTTTGAGACGAAAGGGTTAGTTATGCGAGGCTATGAAAAGTCAACAAATTGATTAGAAACCGAACAATAATGAATCAGTTCACAGGAAGAGCTAATAACGAATCGAGCTATTACTTTTGACGAGTAGAAATGTTGAGAGTTGAGCCAAAACCAAATGAATGACACGAACTGTCAAACAACGAATGAATATCGCCCTATAAAATGAACACCTTTTTCACTGAAATGAGTTGCTTGAAATGTAGTTTACTAATGGGACCCACCCAAACGGGAGATAATTTGAAAGCTTTATTTTGCCGTGTGAAGTTTCCTTTGGTAATCAAGTAAGAGCACAGCAAAAAATAATTAAATCATTATAGCAAAAAAAGAGAAACACGTAACGAAGTTGCGTGACAGTTGTGCGTAGAAAATGCGATGATCAATATCAGTTGACACCCTTTCCATCCATTTTCAAACGTAAGAAATACATTTAAAAATATTACGTAACCTCATTGGGATTGGAGTAAAATAATGAGATAGCTTACAGACAGACTAGCAACAGTCAACAGAAAAGAAGGTGTCACATTGTAAAGACCTAAAGGAGTTGCAGCATCAGGATCGGATTGAATTCGACCGATAAAGACGACGAAAATCACGTTCCCCATTAGGGATCGAGTCCCAGTACTGAGTCAACAAATTTGCGAGAAGAGAGCGCAAACGATCTGAGGCACAGTAGAGTTGGGCCGTTAGCAGAGTAGAAGTTACGAGTTCGAACAAATTAATCAAAAGGTTAACCAAGTAAATGCTCACGGTAACAGGAGAGCTTTGCAACAAGTAAAGGGACCGAATACAACATCATGCAAATGACAATTAACCTTATTCCGTGATTCAGAAACCACAAGACACCAAATAGAGAATTAGCCCGGCCGACAAAATATTTCACAGTTTCGTAAAACAGAAAACAATTGGCGCAACTGTGTAGCAAACAATATTCCGGGATTAATTTCCAATCGACCTGGTAACTTGTAATTAAGTCGGGAATCGAAAAGTTTGAAAATATTTTCAAATTCTCTTAGTAAAACGCGAACCTGACATTCAAAATGAGAAAAGAACCAAAGCCGGAACGATTTCGCAAAGTGTCGTCAACCCTAGAACCAAGACGATGTTTATCAGTTGAATGGAATGGAGCATTAATAATTGAAAAGCTTTTTGTTGACACTTTCAAAGTTTCCGGTTTCTAAGCAACGAGGCGTGAGCAGCACACTGGAACGATATGCGGATTGGAATGAAGACAAAAAAAATTGGCGTCTACCAGCCGTTCGACTGGCAACTATTCCAAGACGTTCAAATCTGGAAGAAAAAATAAGGCAAAATATTTCCCAAAAACGTCGAGTGTAAACATTTAACAAGTTTGGTCTGATTTAAAAGGTAAATAAATGAAAGATTGCACTGAGGAGAGCATTGAGGTTCAAGTTGTCATCGAAACGAAAAACCTCTCTTCCGGAAGCGTTAGAAAACTAACCGACAAAATTCGTATGCAAGCTATCAGCGAAGCGGATGAAAAGCAAAAGGAAAAGAGCAACTCCACAAATTCATTCCGTTGTCTGTTAAGTTTGGCGTAACGGTTCGAAAAGAAATACCGGAATGCGGAATAATAACAATATCGAACTTTCAAAAGAAAAGGACGTGATTTTACTTACGGTATAGGATTCCGGATGACTGAATAGAGTCGTACGAGACACAGGACGCAGTTGCTCATCTTCTCAATTTGGGTGATTCTTGGCGATTCAGTTGAAGTCAGGTGGATATTATGTGAAGAAAGAGACGGCCGGTTTGAAAATGAATCCGTCGAGGAAAGATATGACAATCTGTCACTACAAAAAAAAAGAAAAACATCAATTATGACTCAGACTCTAGCTTTACATAAACTGTTTAAAGTGTATCGTAATGTTTATCGTGCGTAAGTAGCTTCAAAGTAATATCTGATTAAATTTTTTTGTCTCAATATTCTCATTCTCAATAAGTACACTGAACATATAGGGTGAATAAAACAACTGCCTTATTCTAACATGGATTTATAAGCAAATTCAAGGACGGACATATCCGGCTTATCAAAACAGGGTTGATAAAGGTAGCCTGAGCATAGTTTGTTGAAGGCCACTAGATTGTCACCGCCCAGATTAAATAGTGTTGACATTGACCAGTGTATGTAGTTACGGATGTATATAAACAGGCATAAGTGATGTGGGGAGCAGTTGTCTATTTAGTCTTGCGCGAAAAGGGTTTCGTGTCTTGTCGTTAGTCTTTGACGACACCTCTCTTTCTTAAGTTTCTTTTTGATAACAATTTCAATGTTTGCAGTTGCAACAACACAAGCAAACAAACAACTGAAGTATTTGGAAAAAAGTGACCAGTGAATTTCTATACTAATAGATGGTGTCAAAGTGCTGTGTGGTGGCATTCATACACCTGTGAAAATGCCTAAAAGACAAAATAAAAATAGTGGTGATGAGCCTACAATATCTGCAAATAAGAAGGCCCGTATTGTTCCAGGAAACGCTTCAACGACTGAGAACCCACAGCCGTCCTGTGGATTGAAAAACACCCTTCACGGTAATGTGTTTCAGCTGAAACTGTTGATGCTCTTCTTAATTCGAGGAATTAATGCCGGCTACCAGTTTAAATTGGGGACAGAAATACCAGGAATGGGAGGCAAATTTGACGACTTAATTTTCAAGTTCAATAAAACCAAGGATGAATCTACTAAAGAGAAAATAGAAAGCTATCGATTCTTACAGGCCAAACACAAACAGAATGAAGAAACGGAAAAAATCACGGCAGCTGATCTGCTAAAAGACAATGATGGGGAATTTAGTCTACCGAAATATTTCCGTTCATATTTTCGTGATATTATTCAAGGATCTAAAGGATGCCTTGCAGAGAATGTGCACGACTGCATCATTTGCACCAACATTGGCTTCAACCCTGATGATCAGGAATATGCAAAAAGTGGGATGGAGCTGATACGTCTCGACGATCACGATAACATTTTGACCTTCGATAAGATTTCCGATAAGAAAATATCAGCTCGTTACAAATTAAAGAAAACAGACAAATTGTGCCGAATGGTGGCAGGGTGGTCAGAGGTCCATCTTCTGGCCAAGACGCTGCTCGAGTACGTCGCCGAAAATAAAAAATTAACCATAAACTTAGCCATTTTCAAAAGTTATCACGTTGCTTTAGTCAATGAGAATGTCATCGACAGAGAACGGGGAAAACTTTGCACAACGTTTTTGGAAGGAGATAGCCGCTTTCGTGAAATCCTTTCGGAGATAACGTTCGTTTACTATTGGACGAAACTGTCGTTTAAATATGAAAACAAGAAAAAGATTCGAGTTGATAGCAGTAAGAAACTAATTCAATTTGAGGGAATATCTATTGAAAAACTTTTGCCAAAATATTCCCCAAAGATGGAATTGGATTTTGGCATATTTGAAGACTATAACGGCGATTTAATTTCAGAGAATATCATCGATGCGGAATGGCGAACGACAGTTAAGAAACCCTTTACTAAAGATTTCATAAAGGGAATAAATCTCACTCAAGAAGGGTCAAAATTTCGAAAAAAGCTGTGTGATACCGTTTTTATTCACTACTGGAAGGACTTGACTATACAAATAAGCGGAACATTCGGCCGAGCACAATCCAACTCCTCAGAGAATAAATCGCTCAACGATTTTGTTACCGATAAAGAAATTAACGGTTTCTTGGACAAACTCGTCTTTGCTGTTCACACACCAAACGAAGTCGAACTGGATAGCATTCTGAAAAGTGAAGTCGGAAAGTATTACGAGCTACACGAAAACGATTTTCAGTCAGATTTCATCTTGAGAAACATGTTGGACTGGTTCAAGAAGAAAGAATCAAAGTTTATGACGTCAGAAGAAGGAACAAATATTTTTAAAGAAGGGAAAAAAGAAGATGAAGTCATTGCGTTTGACGGCCATTTCAATCGATTACCAAAAGCAACTGAAAGAAGCGTTGGAATTCAATGACGAAGCGATTGGAGAGATGAAAATGAAACTGATGCAACTGTTGACGTCACCGAACAGAATCGGGCGTATTGTTACCCAGTTACCGAAACGCACGGCCGTAAAAGTCATTGCGGCACTTGAGAAATTCAAGTCTGAAGAGCCGATCACTAATAATGAAATACCGAAGGAGTATTTTGAGTGCGAGGATAGCTATTTAGTGACGTCATCAAATCGCCTGCAAAAAGATCGTTCTAAATTCAAAAAGGCGCTAAAGTCAGAACATTCTCATAATCTTTTAGTTGTCGTTTGCGAAAGTGACGCACTGACGGACACCGATGAATTCTATCAAAAGCTGGTGAAAAAGATGCAAAACAAGAGGGTGATTATCATCAGCCAAAGTGGAGCTCAAGTGGAAGATAAACTGAAATTTGGTGACTTGAGTGAGAACTCCCAAAGAATCTTACTTGAAAAGGAAATAGAATTTCAGGGATCGTTGCAATCTGTGGGAGATTTAATTAAAAGATGCGATACGACTTTGGACGATCTTATTAAAAATGGTGACGCAGACGAGGTTGTTGATTGTTATTCAATCGAAGAGTTGTTGATGACAGCAGAACAAATTTCAATTAGTGCGTGCCGCTCTACACGTTTCAATGAACTTCTTTATATTAAGAGGCAGTTGGAGTTTCCGTTGAACAGCAATTTTTATGATCAACTAGCAGATAGTATTGAATGCGCGACAGACGAACTTCAGAATGAATGTTTTTTCGATTCGCAAGGAAATATCGAATGGTTATTTGCGGAAGATCATCGAAAAGAAATGATTTGGGACAAAATAGACAAAATAGTAAAGGAAAAAAGGCGAAGTTCGAGAGATTCCCAATCGTCTAACTGTGCCGTAGTTATATCAGAGGAAATTCTTATTAAAAAAGAAAATAAAAAAGGACGAGTTTTCATAATAAGTGGCCTAGCCGGAACCGGGAAATCAACGATTTTGTCTAACTACTACGAAAGAATAAAACAAAAGAACCCGGATACATGGGTTATCAGAATCGATTTGGTTGATTACCGTAAAGAATTATCGGAATTCAATTTTTCTCAGGTTAGTCAGTCTACTGCCATCGCATTTTTTGTAAAAGGTTTTGCTAAAAACAGTCCATTCACGCAGTCACTTTTGACTCACCGGTTTCAGACGGACGGACGAATCGTCGTCATGTTGGACGGGTTCGACGAAGTTGAAGACAAGTTTCACGAAAAAGTATTTCAATTGATTTCAGTCATTAAACTGACAAAATTGGATGCACTTTACATTGCTACTCGGTCGCATTTAATAGAAAAACTGCAAAACAAATTATTCCAATTTGCTTATATTTTAAAAAACTTCGATCAAGACGATCAAGTTGATTGTCTGTTCAAGTATTGGAAGCACACCTCAAAAATGCCCTCAGTTCAAGATGAATCAATCCAATTATTTAGCAAATCCTTAGTCAACCGGCTATCAACAAGTTTGAATGACAGAGAAAGAGAATTCATAAGAATCCCTTTACAATGTCGAATGCTGGCCGAGTGCTTTGAAACCCAACTCCAAGATACAATTCAACAAGGATTACCAATCGATTCTCTTATTGAAAATATCTCGAAAAATGATTTCGATTTGACAAGCCTCTTTTCCCTTCTTATGAAAAAGAAACTTGACATTTATCGAGAAGAAAAATGTAAGGCTGACCCTTACAACCACCAAGCAAATTGGAATATTGAACACACAATGAGAAATTTGAAAACGTATCTGAGAAAATTAGCGATAAAGACAATCGTTTTCTATCCGAGGTATGTGAACGTTTTGGTGGACCAGTCATCGTTCCAGTCAAAGGAAGAAATTTCTCAAGAAGAAGAAGACTTTACTGGTGGCGGAGTTTGTTTTGGGTTCTTGGATAAAAACGATAAAGGCGAGGTAAAGTTTTTGCACCGTACCTACGCTGAATATTTGTTCGCCAAATATTTAAACGCAGGATTTCTTCCCGAAAAAGACAAAAATTACAACAAACTTCTCACTTCGGAACCAGTTCGAAAAATGATTTTCAGAGAGATATTGATTAAGGGACAGTATGATGGCGTTCGAGTGTTTTTCAATTCCATGATTAAACAATGTGTGCCAATGGTCCATTTATCTAGACAAATAAAAAATTCACGTGGCATTTTAGGTACTGCTATCACAGACCAAAATGCTAATACATTTAAATTTATGTGCGATTGCCTCGACATGTCACTCTCTAAAGACAATATTCGTCGGATTCTAAGCTCAATTGCGTTTGATTCTGTTTGTGATGACCCGCTTTTCTACGATACTTTAAGTTACAGTATGTATGAGCAAAATAGCGAAGTATTTAAACGATTCATCAGCTATTACGACGAGGAAACAGATGAAACGAATACTCAGCGCATTCTGAACGAGATGTTGTATCAACCATTGGCCTACTTCAACAATTCTGAACTAAACCAGGAAGAAAGAAAAAAAATCGTTGAACTTGTCCTCGGTTTCTTATACCGGAGTCGTGAAAAATTAAAACAAACTCAGGAGTTTGAAAACAAAATGAGTCATATATTATTAAAGTTTTTTATTTGTAATGGATATTACGGCAGCAATCTCTTTAAAAAAATGTTAGAACTCCTTTCATCAGTCTTTTCCGATGGAACAGTATTCACAAAATTTTTAACGGATACAATTAGAGTTTACCGTGAACATATTTTATATGGAAATCTTGAAAAAACATTGACCATTTTACGTGATTTGGGAAGAAATGACGTACTTGAAGGAATTTATGGTCAAATCTTCGAAATGGATATTCATTTATTTATAAGTTTTTACCAGCCAAAAGAAGAAACGAGCGCTGAGAGTGACTTATTACTATCGACAGACATTCAATCGCTATTAGAGCGAGATTCGTATCGAATGACCCGTCTCCACCGAGCTGCTTTGTACGGTGATGAGAAAGCTGTCATTAAAATACTGGAAATTGTTCGCATTTGTTGTTCGTCTCCCGATATAGGAATTAAAAACAAGGGAAAGGAAGTGCTCTACAATGTCATTGCTAATGATGAAGAAGGTATCACGCCTTTATACGTGGCCGCCGCTTGTGAACACGAAAACATTTGCAAAAAAATGTTGGAATTCTTAAAAAAAATTTTGCCTGATGACGAGTTGCGAAAATACTTGACCGAAGTAAATGGATTCTTGTACAATGCCTTGTGGGATGCAATCAAATTTGGGAAAAACAAAATGTTCCGAATAGTTTTGAAATCTGTCGAAGAAATCCTAGGACAAGATGATCTAATCGCTCTAATGAAAACAAGCATTCCAGGAAAAAAGCGAAGTTGCAGTTGTTGCAATATGTTTAGCGTATGCAACAACAAAATATTATTTAATATTTGTGTCGAAGTAATCATCGATGGTGAATATGGTTACGAGCATTTAACCGACTTGCTTCTCCAGAACAGGAAATTAAGTGTATATGACCAAATCCAACATATCGATAATAAAATTTTTCAGAGAATGCTGTCATTCACAGAACTGGATGACTGGATGAAACGGATTCTTGGCATTGATTTTTGTAAGGGATTTCATTTAATGTCAGGCAATCTCCTGAGGAAATTATCCGCTGAACAAACGCACCAGCTATTTCGCATAATTATTTCAGTGGACGATGGCCCAAGTTATTTGGATCAGTGGTTCGATAAGGAAATATTTGGTAAAGAAAATTACGATAATTACGCTTCTTTAAAACGAATCTTGAAATGCATCGCTGTTAATCTGGACCAAAGTTTCATCGAAGAATCATTGGTTCGCAATAACTATCAATTAATGAAAAAAGCTTTACTTATTAATAACGGTAAAAAACCTATAGATGTCATGTTAACATTCGTATCAAATAACATCAAGGAAGAGATTATACAGAATTTAGTAGACTTGGTACCTCAGTTGATTCTAGAGGAAACGGTGAATTATGATCAGCGAAAAGAGGCAATGAACCACTGTCGGATACCGAATATGCTAAATTTTGTTTTTGATAATGTCGACAATTGTGACTTGTCCAAGTTAGTCGACCTAATCTCCAACAAATACATATACGAAGATTCACCCGACAGAAAATGCAGCATATGGAGTGAATATTTCAAGATTGACAACAAATATAATCAAGCCGAAAAAATTGACAAATTTTTGAAATGCGTTTGTAATAAACTTGGCTCAAGTGCGGTTGAAAAACTCGTCGTTGAACACGGAGATGGAAAAGTGATTACTCAGGTATTAACGTGGTATGATACTTATGATAGTGGAGAATTGGTAAACGCGCTCTTACGTCATCTATCAAAAGAGAAACGGGAGAAGATGAAACTGAAATTAGTGAAGGATGCGCCTGCAAAAATAAAAAACTTGATCGATACAAATCCATACGATGCTTTAACCTATTGGGAAAATATCCTAAATCTGAAGTTTGTTGTTAAATATGCCGAAAGTGATGTGCTACTGGAATTAATACAAATCATAACAAAATCTTACAAGGAATACCCCGATAGTAGAACACTGACCAGCGTTTGGAGTGAATATCTTTTAAACGGCGACTACGATCAAGAATTACGGTCTCAAAATGTAGACAAATTCTTGCAATACGTGTCAGAGAAACTGAGTAAAACTAAAGTAAAAGAACTGGTGCTTCACCAAACCGATTGTTATGGCGTCCTCAATTCTGTGATTATAAGCAAAGTGGCTTCGTACAGAGAAGAAAGTTTAGTGAGGGTTATGTTGGCTCATCTGACCGAAGAAGATCGTGAGGATATTCGGCGTGATCATGTCGATACCGCCGTAGAAACAAGTGACGAAGAGCCGCTTGAATCGGACTACAGCAGTGACCAGGAGCTCGGGTAAGATATCTTTATTATTCAACTCATTTAAGTGCTGATCTCTTCCCACACAGAGAGAGAAAATTATTTGCGATTGAGCCACAGGTGGAAGATTGGCAATTGTTATCATAAGTTGCTACTATTAAGAAAAATTAACTTGCCTTTTTTTAGGTCCGCCTGGTGAAACTGAACAATCCGCATCAATAACACGACGACTGCTAGGTGCTACAGCATACAGCAACGAAGGCGGAAGCACTCGGAAGTCATCAAATATATGTTGTGTTCCTGTAATTTGAAAGAAGTTGAAATATAGATTGAAGTGCTAATTATAACGATAATAAACTCTTGGTGGACGGTTCTGTGTACAAGGATCACAGTTTAAATAATTGGTATAGCCTATAGTTTCTGTATTTAACCCTTAGAAATAAACGGTACAATACCTAAGCGCTTGTTGACTCATAGTACTAATAAGTTTCTAATAATTGTTATATCTATTACTAAACGAGATTTAAAATCAAATTCAATAAAGTGGCACGCAATTAAGAAAACGGGTAATCAGATTTACACGAAATGTTGTGTAAACATTTGACAAGTTTCGCCTGATGTCAAATGTAATTAACTAAGGTAATTTTAACTCCTCCAAGACAAAATTTTAAATTCCATTTGACGACCAGTTTGAACTTAGCAGAGAATGTAAAATCAGTCTAGATGGGGACATATCGAATGTTGTTTTGAAAATGAAGAACAAAAGAAAGAGGCAAAGGAAGAAAAAGGAAAAGCGTCGAAAGGAACAATCGAAAAGAAAGAGCGAATGATGTGTGGAAAATAATCATGGACGAGATATCCGCAGAGATGAGTCCAATTCGAGATGTGAGAAATAGAGACGTGCATGATATCTAAAATAAAAAATAAATAAATCATCTTTAAAAATTTCAAAAAATGTTTCGCCCCTCCGGCCAACAACCTGCAACCACCTGACAGCACCGCTAACCACTCTTCAAGCCTTCACTTTGGATATCGAGACCACGTTACGGAACATACACAGGCTAAGAACATGCCACGAAGCCCCTTGGTTAACCCCCTGCATGAGATTATGAGCTCCTGAAGCAGACTCAGCAACTCCCGGTGAAACAGACCCGACAAACCTCCCCTTTGGAGCAGACTGCGATACGATCACAGCCCACCCCGCAGAGAAGGCCGGCCAAGCCCCTCCCCCAGTCGCCACCTCGTCTTGAGCCCAGCACCCACCCGTGGGTGGAAGCTGGAACTCGAACTTCATTTCCCATTCTCATGACCGAGTTACCCATGCTATGACGAAATCCGCCGCATGAAATCCTCCTCATGATCCAGAATCCTCCGCTCCAACCATCCAAGTGACTAACATGCTGTCAGGGATTACACATCACTGACCCGAGATTCGAACCCGGACCCTCACAACATAGTAGGATTAGATCCTGTCAACTCTGACCAATCTACCATGGAGATATATTATTAATACATTAAAAATTGCATTTACGCATTTTTCAGTTTCTACAATTGTTTATTAATATTGAAGAATCACAATAAAAGAATTGAAAAAAATTCTTTGAAAACAAAAATTTTAGCAAAGCAAATTCTTTAGCAATTTGGACTCGATTTGAGGCTACGATGTTGGCACATTTTTGAATATTTTAATTCAACTAGACTTAAACTATATTTAATTACTTTTAATCCATTCATTCAAAATTTATAAAAAAACAAACCACTGCAGCCCTGCTATTTGTCTACACGGAAACATCTAGCGGTTGATTGATGCAACTTTTAAGAGGGAAAATCAAATGACCAGTAAACTTTGTTATAAAAACAATAAAACTTTCAATGTGGAAATGAAATAAGACTGGCAGCAATACAGTAGCTATTTCATAATTGTTATAACTTTTACTAAACGGACGTGCCACCCAATTAAGAGAATGGGCAATCGGATTTTAACAAAATCTTGTGTTAACATTTGACAAGTTGCGCTGATGTCAAATTAAAAAGAAGTGTATAGCAGTATAGCTGCGCTGAGGCTTCAAGTTTTTGTCGAATCACCGGATGTGCCGGAATATTTGAAAAACCCAACAATTTCATCAGCGACGAATCCAGTTCCGGGAGGGACGTTCATCATCATGCCATTCGTGATCGCCTAATAATCGAAACAGCGTTGAACGAAGCTAAAAATGTCATTGATGTAATTCATCACCAGGCATTCCCGCATCTTCCTATCGCGTCCACCACCACCACCCACCCCAAAATCAATTTTAATCAACATATTCACGAATATAGACAAGTATTGTTCAAATCAACAACCTAGCGGAACAAAAGTGGTAACGATAGATGACGGACTGAAGGAGCTTGTGAGTAACTCCAAAAATATCCGCGTTTTGTAACAACAGCCAAGTGCAATGTTAGGCACAAGGAAGTTAGCACTTTGCCAATCAATCTAAATTAAATAGAAAATACTAAACAGATTTGATCTAATTGATTTCATAAAATAATTCAAACAATCAAATCGTTTCCCCGTCGCATGATATGAAGATGGACGACGCTCTCTGACGGACAAAACCTCTGAAAGCTGAAAGCCGTTACATTTATCTAAAGCCTTTTAAATTTAATTTTTTTAAAACAAAATATCTCGTTTAGTTTAAGTTAAAAAAGAAAAAGAACCAAGTCAACATCAAAGAAGGAACCGTTGGCGTGTAAATGCGATGGACTAACAGCAAGACTTGTGCAACGACAAGTTTAAACTCCTGGGTCAAGGAAGACTTATCGTCCTCACGTTTTGAACTATTCAGGTTATGCGGTTCGTTAATGGATCTCACATCCATGAGATGGCGAAGTGGAGTAAGGAAATCGAGCGCCTGCTGGGCCAACGGAATTTCTCCATTTCCTGCCAAATCTCTCAATGTGAAAGACGATGCGTATGGATTCTCAGAGTCAAACGAATCAGGTTGGAAATCGCAAGGATTGACTAACGAATGGACGAAAGGGGAGCGCAGCAACGGTTCCACAGTTTTTTTTACTTTTATCCTGAGATTCGATTCGAGCCTTGAATTCCTGCTTTGTGAGACCAAACACTGTTTGTGAAACTGTGAGACGTCAAACACCGTCAACATTATTCCACCTGGCGGCATAACAAATAATTGTAATCATCAAAAGAGAAAAATTAAACGGGAAAATAAGAAAAATCAGAAAGTTAAAATAAGAAATGTTTTTTGGTGTCTCTCGAAGCTCTGAGTTTATCGAAAAAAAAAATACGGTTTCTATTTGCACCCAAATTACTTGAATCTTAACGGAAACGAAACTCCAAATCTCTGGGCCTCGAAGAAGCAAAGGGCAAATGGATTCAGGTGTTTGTTGAAGCCGTTTTCAAAACAAAACAAGACGGTGGATACATTCGGGTGGTGCTAAAAGACGAAAAAGGAGATGACCTAATAGAAGAACTGAAAGTCCCTCACGAAGTACCTGCCTATCAAATAAGAATTTCTCATCCGTATATGCATCGCGATAAAATGATTTATTTTGAAATGTGCTTGTTTTATTCTTAACAGATGCGGCAGGAAGGAGCTCGCTAAATTCCTGCCGAAATAGGGCCTGTATCGCAAAAAATCTTTCGTCTTCCAGCCGTCCGACTGGCAACTATTCCAAAACGTTCAAATACGGAAGAAGAAATAAAATTGTCACCGACCTTCTAGTGCAAACATTTGACATGTTGGGTCTGATTTAAAAGGTAATTAAAGGGAAGATAGTTGCATTCAAGTTGTCATCGTACAATAATCTCTATACCGGAATCGCAAGAAAACTAAAAACAAATGTCATGTGCTGCCAGCGACTCTTTGAAAAGAAATGTACCGGAATGCGGATAAAAAACAATATCGAACTTTCAAAAGAAGAGGACGTGGTTTAACTTACGGTATGCAATGATTCCGGATTTCTGAATATTGTCGTGTGAGACACAGGACGCAGTCGTTTCTCAATTCGGGTGATTCTTGGCGATTCAGTTGAAGTCTTGTGGATCTGATGGAAACCGGCCGGTTTGGAAATTGGTCCATCGAGGAAAGATAGGACATTCTGTCACAACAAAAAAAAGCAAAACATTAATTTAACACCGATATGAAGAAAAAGCAACATTAGCGATTTCCATGGTTTCATCGTGACATTCTATGCATCTTGAAGTAAAATTTTGATTTCTCTTCCGGTGAAACGAAATCGTGATGCCGACTTACCAAACATAAAATTTTGTAACTAATGATTACGGTAGCACGAAACTAACAAATCAGATTTAGCCTACTTTATAAGAATATTATGAGTAATACCATAAAATTGAAAAAGCAACAGTATCATCAACGAATGCGAAATAACAAAACCGGATTTTAAAAAAAAGTTATGGATCTGAAAGATCGGCCATTATGGAATTGTTTTTCTTTTCCTACCCCGACGAGTGAAGTTTACTAGAAATGTCGTTAAGTGTATCAGGTGTACTAAATTACTTATATATTTTTCGGAAATATTGTCGAGTTTAGCCATCCGCTTTAAGGTGATTTGCTTGAAATCAAGGTGAAAAATCGTGAAAAATGGACCACAATGGACAATGGTAAACGTGTGTCCCTTCTAGGGGCTGATCGGAATGTTGTTGCAACTACTTTGTGTCGACCTGGATTTAATAGACAGTTACGTATTGGGAGCATAAAAAAATTCTCGTCGACTCTCTGTCTCAAACCATGCTAAGGACTGGCACGTCATCTGTGGTTCTCTTTTGTCATCACAATACAGTATAGAGATAACGTCTTAAGCTGTCCCACTCCGAGCCCGCGGGAGGAGTAATATGAGATAAGAACATGTATCCGTTCGTCGTCGTCCGTGAAAGTTCTGGGTTGTCTATTTTCTTGTGTCTTTATGCTGTTCGTCTATGAAGACGATAGGCTACTCGTTTAACTATTCATTGAACTCTTCACAGACTAATAGATTGTATTAAAGTGCTGAGTTGTAGCTTTGAAGCACAAGTGAAAATGTCTAAAAGACAAAACCAAATCGGTGATGATGAGTCAACAGGATCTGCAAACAATAGTACTATTACCCCGGGAAACGCTTCGACGAGTGAAAACCGGTCAGAGTCCTGTGGATTGAAAAACACCTTACACGGTAATGTGTTTCAGTTGAAACTTTTGATGCTCTTCTTAATTCGAGGAATAAGTGCCGGCTACCAGTTTAAATTGGGAACCGAAATACCAGGGATGGGAGGCAAATTTGACGACTTAATTTTCAAGTTCAATAAAACCAAGGATGAATCTACTAAAGAGAAAATAGAAAACTATCGATTCTTACAAGCTAAACACAAACAGAATGAAAAATCAGAAAAAATCACGGCAGCTGAACTTCTCAACGACAACAATGGAGATTTCAGTTTACCCAAATATTTCCGCTCATATTTTCGTGATATTATTCAAGGACCAAAAGGATGCCTTGCAGAGAATGTGCACGACTGCATCATATGCACCAACATTGGCTTCAACCCCGATGATAAGGAATATACAAAAAGTGGGATTGAGCTGATACGTCTCGACGATGAGGATAAAATTTTGTCTTTTGATAAGATCGTGTCAGCAGATAAGAGAATGCAAGCTCGTTACAAATTAAAGAAAACAGACAAATTGTGCCGAATGGTGGCAGGGTGGTCAGAGGTCCATCTTCTGGCCAAAACATTACTCGACTACGCCACTAGGAATCAAAAGCTAGCTTTAAATTGTGACGTGTTCAAAAGTTATCACGTAGCTTTAGTCGATGAGAATGTCATCGACAGAGAACGAGGAAAACTTTACAAAACGTTTTTGGAAGGAGATAGCCGCTTTCGTGAAATTCTTTCAGAGATAACGTTCGTTTACTATTGGACGAAACTGTCGTTCAAATATGAAAACAAGAAAAAGATTCGAGTCGATAGCAGTAAGAAACTAATTCAATTTGAGGGAATATCTATTGAAAAACTTTTGCCAAAATATTCCCCAAAGATGGAATTGGATTTTAGCATATTTGATGACTATTACGAGGACTTAATCACACAAAAAGTTATTGACCCAGAATGGCGAACACAGAAACCCTTTACTAAAGACTTCACACAGGGAATAAATCTCACTCAAGAAGGATTGAAATTTCGAAAAAAGCTGTGTGATATCATTTTTAATCACTACTGGAAGGATTTGGCTATACAAATAAGCGGAACATTCGGCAGGAAACAATCCAACTCCTCAGGGAATAAATCACTCGACGATTTCGTTACCGATGAAGAAATTAATGGTTTCTTGGATAAACTCGTCTTTGTTGTTCACACACCAAACGAAGTCGAACTGGATAGTATACTGAAAAGTGAAGTGGGAAAGTATTACGAGCTACACGAAAACGATTTTCAGTCAGATTTCATTTTGAGAAATATGTTGGACTGGTTCAAGAAGAAAGAATCAAAGTTTATGACGTCGGAAGAAGGAAAGAATGTTTTTAAAGAAGGCAAAAAGAAAATGAAGTCGTTACGTTTGACGGCCATTTCAATCGATTACCAAAGGCAACTGAAAGAAGCGTTGGAATTCAACGAAGAAGCAATTAAGGAGATGAAAATGAAACTGATGCAACTGTTAACGTCGCCAAACAGAATCGGGCGTATTGCTACCCCGTTACCGAAACGCACGGCCGTAAAAGTCTTTGCGGCACTTGAGAAATTCAAGTCAGAAGAAGAGCCGATCACAAACAAATTACCGAAAGAATATTTCCAATTTGATGATAGCTACTTAGTGACGTCATCAAGTCGCCTGCAAAAGGATCTATTAAAATTTAAAAAGGCGCTAAAGTCGGAGCATTCTCATAATCTTCTCATTGTCGTTTGCGAAGGCGGAACTTCGACGGACACCGATGAATTCTATCAAAATCTGGTGAAAAAGATGCAAAACAAGAGGGTGATTATCATCAGCCAAGATGGAGCTGGAATAGAAGATAAACTGAAATTTGGAGACTTGAGTAAGAAATACAAACGAACCTTACTTGAAAAGGAAATAGAATTTCAGGGATCGTTGCAATCTGTGGGAGATTTAATTATAAGATGCGATACGACTTTGGACGATCTTATTAAAAATGGTGACCCAGACGAGGTTGTTGATTGTTATTCAATCGAAGAGTTGCTGATGACAGCAGATCAAATTTCAATTCGTACTTGCAGCTCTGGACGTTTCGAGCCACTCCTCTACGTCGAGAGGCAGTTGGAGTTTCCCTTGAACAAATTTTTTTTTGCTCAACTAGCTACGAGGCTAAGAAACACAGAAGACGAGCTTCAGAATGAATACTTCGTCGATTCAAAAGGAAATATCGAATGGTTTGTCCAAGGAAATCGAAAAAAAAGAAATCTGGGAGAAAATGAAAAATATTCTTCATGAAAAAATGCGACATTCTCAGTCTTCTAATGACGACGCCATCCCAGAGGAGGAATTAATTAAAAAAGAAAATAGGAAAGGAAGAGTCATCATTATAACTGGCATAGCCGGGACCGGGAAATCGACAATCTTGTCCAACTACTACGAAAAAATCAAACAAGAAAACCCGAACATCTGGGTTATTCGAATTGATTTGGTAGATTATCGTAAAGAGCTAACAGAATTTAATTTTTCTCCGGTTCATCCGTCTACTGCAATTGAATTTTTCGCGAATCTTTTTTGCCAGAAAAAGTTCATTTGCGCGGTCGCTTTTAACTCACCGGTTTCAGACAGACGGACGAATCGTCGTCATGTTGGACGGATTCGACGAAATTGGTGATAAACTGCACGATAAAGTGTTTCAGTTGATAACAGCTATTCGATTGACCAATTGTGATGCACTCTACATTACCAGTAGGTTGCATTTCAAGGAAGAATTGCAGGATAAATTATTCCAATTTGCTTATACTTTCAAAAATTTTAGTAAAGAAAATCAAGTTGATTGTTTAACCAAGTATTGGGAGAACAAATTAAAAATGCCCTCAGTTCTAGATGGGCCAATCCAATCGTTTAGCAAATCCTTAGTCACCCAGTTAACAACAACTTTGAAAGACAGAGAAAGAGAATTCATAGGAATTCCTCTCCAATGTCGAATGCTGGCCGAGTGCTTTGAGACCCAACTCCAAGATACAATTCAACAAGGATTACCAATCGATTCTCTTATTCAAAATATCTTGAAAAATGATTTCGATTTGACAAGTCTCTATTCCCTTCTTATGAAAAAGAAACTTGAAATTTATAGAGAAGAAAAATTTAAGGCTGACCCTTACAACCACCAGGCAAATTGGGTGATTGAAAACACTATGAGAAACTTGATAACTTATCTGAGAAAATTGGCGATCAAGACAATCGTTATCTATCCGAAATATGTGGACGTTTTGCTGGATCAGTCATCGTTCCAGTCCAAGGAAGAAATTTCTCAAGAGGAAGAAGACTGCACTGGCGGCGGAGTTTATTTCGGATTTTTGGATAAAAACGATAAAGGCGAGGTTAAGTTCCTGCATCGGACTTATGCCGAGTATTTGTTCGCCAAATATTTGCACGGGGGATTTCTTCCTGCGAGAGACAAAAATTACAACAAACTTCTCACTTCGGAACCGGTTCGAGAAATAATTTTCAAAAAGATATTGATTAAGAAACAGTATGAGGGCGTGCGAGTGTTTTTCAATGTCATGTTAAAAGAAAATGTGCACCCAATGGCCCATTTATCTCGAGAAATAGAAAAATCGCGTGGCATATTGGGTTCTGCTATTCGTGATGAAAATACAAATATCTTTGAATTCATGTGTGATTGCCTCGACATGTCACTGTCTAAAGTCGATATTCGACTTATTCTAAGCTCAAATGAGATTGTCCCTGATTATCAAAAAACTTTTTATGATCGTCAATACAGAATATTTGTGCAAAATAGCAAAGTATTTGAACGATTTATCAGTTATTACGACAAGGATACCGATCAAAAAGAAGTGCTACGGATTTTGGATGAGATGTTACATCAACCACTGACTGATCAGGGATTATCTGAACGAAACCAAGAAGAAATGAAAAAAATCATGAAACTTGTCCTTAGTTTTTTACACCGGAGTCGGGGAAACGTCAAGAATAATTTCTGACCGAAAATTTAAAAATACCATCATTGAAATTTTAAAGTTTTTTTATTTGCAACGAATACTACGGAAGCCTTTTAAAAACATATTTAGAGCTCCTTTCATCGGCTTTTATCAAAAATGAATTATTTGAAAAATTCCTATCGTATACATTCATAGTTCACCGTAAAGATATTTCACATGAAAACCTTAAAAAAACCTTGCAAATTTTACGTGATCTGGAGAGAAACGAAGTTCTGAATGGAATTTCTCGTCAAATTTTCGAAATGAATACTGAATTATTCAAAACATTTTATCGATCAAAAGAGGAAACAAGCACTGCTGCTGCAGAGTGCATTCAATCGCTATTAGTGCGAGATGAGTACGAAATGACTCGTCTCCACCGAGCAGTTTTATACGGTGATGAGAAAGCTGTGCATCAAATATTGGAAATGATTCGAATCAGTTGTTCGTCGACAGCTTCGGAAATACTGCACAATGTCATTGCTAGTGGCAAAGACGGTTTTACGCCTTTGTACGTGGCCGCCACTTGTGAAAGCGAAACTATTTGCCGACAAATGTTAATCTTCCTAAAAGAAATGTTACCTGAGGACGAATTATGTCAATACTTGACCGAAGTAAATGGATTCTTGTTTTATGCTTTGTGGAATGCAATGGCATGGGAGAAAGTGCAAATGGTTCGAATAATATTGAAATCCGTCAAGGAAACTCTAGGACAAGATTATCTTATCGCTTTAATGAAGGCACAAATTCCTGAAGAAGAACTAGGATATAGTTGCTTTAGCAATATGTTTAGCGAATGCGATAACAAAATATTATTCGATACTGTAGTTGAGGTCATCGTCGATAATGAAACCAAAGGTTACGAGCATTTAAACGATTTGCTTTTCTTTAAGAACAGGAAATTACCTCAACTCCAACACATTGATAGTCAAATTTTTCAGAAAATGCTGCCAGTAAACAGACTGTGGATTAAACAACTTTTTGATATCGATCTTAAGGAAGGATTTAATTTGATGTTTTGCTATCTCCTCGAGAAATTAACCGTTGAACAACGATTCCAGATTTTTCATACGATTATATCCGACGTTAACTTTGGTGGCCAAAGTTATTGGGATCAATGGTTCGATGAAGTAATAATAAAACATGGAGTTTTTCGGATAGATGACGGCCGTCCTTTAAAAAAAATATTTAAAGGTATCTCTGCTAATATGGGCCAAAGTGCCATTGAACAACTACTGAGACGAGACAACTACGAAATCATCAAAAGAGCTTTATTGTTGTGTGAATGTGAAAACAACGTTTATGCAATGTTGACATTCACATCAAATGATAGCAAGGATGAGATTATTAAGCATTTCGTGGACATGATGCCTCATATGATTCATGAGATAACCGAGACTTCCGATGGGAAGCCCATTAAACGTTCTTCCATACACAACATCATCAATTTTGCTTTCGATGACGTCGATAATTGCAATTTGTCAAACTTAGTCGGCCTAATCTCCAACACGTACATTAATGCTGATTCACCAGAAAGGAAACGCAGTATATGGACGGACTATCTCGACATAACAAGGAACGAAATGACTGTCGAAAAGATATCCGAAAAAATCGACAAATTCTTGAAATGCGTTTTGAATCAATTGGGACAGAATGCCGTTGAAAAACTTGTCGTAGAACACGAAGGTGGTCAAGTGATTACGCAGGCTATGACGTGCACGCAACTTTCACGCGCACCTGGTGATAAAAATCTCGATCCCTTAAAAGCTCTTTTTCGTTATTTAACAAAAGAGAAACGAGAAGAAATTGAACTGAAATTAGTGAAGGATGCGCCTGCAACAATAAAACACTTGATCGATACAGATCCGAATAAAGCTGAAATCTATTGGAGGAATATCCTACACATGCAGTGCGTTGTTAAATACGCCGACAGTGTTTTGCTGCTGGAATTGATAGAAATCATTAGACAATCTTACAAGGAATATGCGGAAAGTCAATTCGAAACTAGCATTTGGAGAAACTATCTAATGAACAGCGACTATGATCAAGATTTGAGCAATCAAAACGTAGACAATTTCTTGCAATTTGTGTCGAAGAAGCTGACTGACAAATCTAAAGTCAAAGAACTGGTGCTTCACAATTGCGATTATTATGGCGTTTCATTTTCCGCCATAGGCCGCGCGGCTTCTCAAGGGAAAAAGAATTTAGTTGAAGTCATGCTGGCTCATCTGACCGAGGAAGATCGGGATGAGATTCAGCGTGATCACGTCGATACCGCCGTAGAAATGGATGAGGCGAAGATTTATCACGATTACATCATTTCCATGGGTGCTGACGAATTATTCGACGAAGAAAGCTGTGACGAAGAGCAGATTTCATCGGACCATAGCGACGAAATGATTGAGTAAACCCTTTTTCCTTTTCATTATTTCACTTGCTGAGCGATTTCACTACGAATAAACGATTCTAAAATAATCTGAACACTTTGCTCCCTTTCACATTCAATTTCAACTAGAATTAAAAATCAGACAAACTACGTTTAAGGTTTTCTTAACTAAATATGTCCCAATCGACTAACAACTTGTGAAATGTACAAATATTGAAATGAAAAACAAAGCGAGGCAGTAACAATTTCAATATAAGACTTTAAAATATTGAAAATGTAGGGCCACTATAGATTAAAGCAAAATAGGCAGGATCAGAATGACGGTGATAAAAGGAAAATATTATTCAAGTGCTACTTTACTTGACTCCAATCCCATCAAATTCAACTATAATTTGCTTGTACATTTTAAAGGAAGAGTTGCTGAAAGTTCACTGTTTGCCAAAGAACGAATGGATGGGACTTTGAATAATAAAAAAGTCGTAATAAGTTAAGATTATTAATGGCGATAATTGAAAAGCTTTTTGTTGACACTTTCAAAATATCCGGTTTCTAAAGCAACGAGGCGTGAGCAGCACACTGGAACGATATGCGGATTGCTGGAATGAAGACAATTGCGAAATAAAACACGCAATTTGAAAATGGGTAAAATTGCGTCACGGAATTTAGCGATAAGCAGGTGTATAATAAGGTACGTTAATCGAAAATAAATTTTTAACGATATGTTACATTTTATCTCCGGGTCAACAATAACGTATGAGTTGTCATTTTCATTCACAAGCATAATATTCTTTGCAGTGTTTGAGGTGCTGGCCTATTGTCACCTGACAATAGGCCATGCTTCTTATCAATACCTTATTTCGCTTTTTTATGTAATTTTCAATTTTGAAACACATATTTTGATTGATTTGAACGACAATAAGTCGTCCTTAAATTAAGGCTATCTAAGGGTCTTACAGTGAAAATTGATGGTAATTAAAATCGAGTCCTACCTTGAAACCTGGGAAATATCGCCAGGCATCTCCATTTGCTTCATCCAAGGAAGTTGAGACGATTAGAGATGTAAGAAAACAAGGGAAGGATGGAGGATGTCTTCGTGAATACTATACAAAACAAAAAAGAATAAAAATTAGTTAAGTAAACAACAAATAAGGAAAGAATATAGTGATTACAAATAAAATGAAGTTAAAACTGTAAAAACATGTAAAAGTGGGACAGAGACCAGAACATTTTCTTAAGATATTACGAAAGTGGAAAATTATTCATTTAACATGCTTCAACTCATTAAATTGTTTTAAAAAAATGGATATACTATCACTATTATCAGTATCATAATACTGCTAAATTATAGCTCGAATTAGCGAATAGGCTACGGCTACCTACCAAATTGGTAGAATTGAGACAGCTGGATGCAGCATAAGAAAATTTAACCAAGTTGTTCTTGATTATGGGCCAGGTCTGAAATCTGCACAAACGAGAAAGAAGGACAAAATTTATTTACAGGTTAAAGAAATTAGGACACTGGACAGTATTAAATAAATTGTAATTATTGGTGTCCGTATAAATGAGATAAAGGTAAAAGTCTGTTTTCACACATCTTCCTTTTGCTTTTCCCCTTTGATAGGCGACGTTAAAAATAATATCAAACTTCATTGTAGAAAGACAAAAATAAAGAATCGAAATAATGGATTCAGAAAAGGAGACAAAGATGTTGCCGTCGTGTATAATATTATTAACGTTGATATTAATATAATATCTAAAAATAAAAATGAAAATCTAATCTTTAAAATTTCAAAAAATGTTTCGCACCTCCGGCCAACAACCTGCAACCTCCTGACAACACCGCTAACCACTCTTCAAGCCTTCACTTTGGATATCGAGACCACGTTACGGAACATACACAGGCTAAGAACATGCCACGAAGCCCCTTGGTTAACCCCCTGCATGAGATTATGAGCTCCTGAAGCAGACTCAGCAACTCCCGGTGAAAGAGACCCGACAAACCTCCCCTTTGGAGCAGACTGCGATACGATCACAGCCCACCCCGCAGAGAAGGCCGGCCAAGCCCCTCCCCCAGTCGCCACCTCGTCTTGAGCCCAGCACCCACCCGTGGGTGGAAGCTGGAACTCGAACTTCATTTCCCATTCTCATGACCGAGTTCCCCATGCTATGACGAAATCCGCCGCATGAAATCCTCCTCATGATCCAGAATCCTCCGCTCCAACCATCCAAGTGACTAACATGCTGTCAGGGATTACAAGTCACTGACCCGAGATTCGAACCCGGACCCTCACAACATAGTAGGATTAGATCCTGTCAACTCTGACCAATCTACCATGGAGATATATTATTAATACATTAAAAATTGCATTTACGCATTGTTCAGTTTCTACAATTGTTTATTAATATTGAAGAATTACAATAAGAGAATCAAATGAAAAGATTTAAAAGAACGTTTTTAGCAAAACAAAATCTTTTCTTATTTAGCAGTTTGGACTCTCTTTAAGGCTAGAATGTTAAAAACATTTTTGAATATTTAATCCAATTTCAATCCTAATGTTCGTTCAACTCAATATAAAGCTCAGGTAAAATTAATTTTAATTACTTTTAATCCATTCATTCCAAATTTTGAAAAAAAACACACTCCTGTTATTTGCCTACATGGGGACATCTAGCGGTTGATCGATGCAACTTTTAAGGGGGAAATTCAAAAGACCAAGACCAAGACTGGCAGCAATACATTAACTATTTCATAAAAAATTGTTTTAACTTTTACTAAATGAGAATTAAATTAAAATTAAATTCAACAAAGTGCCAAGAAATTAAGAAAAGGAGCAATCGGATTTAAACAAAATCTTGTGTTAACATTGGACAAGTTGCGCCTGATGTTAAATTCATTTAAGGAAATGTATAGCTGCGCTGGGAGCTCAAGTTTTGTCGAATCACCGGATATGCCGAAATATTTAAAAAAAAAAAACAATTTCATCAGCGACGAATCCAATTCCGGGAGGCAAGTTCATCATCATGTCATTCGTGATCACCTAATAATCTAAGCAGCGTTGGAGGAAGCTAAAAATGTCATTGATGTAATTCATCACCAGGCATTCCCACATCTTCCTATTGAATCCACCACCACCACCCACCCCAAAATCAATTTTAATCAACATATTCAGGAATATAGACAAGTATTGTTCAAATCAACAACCTAGCGGAGCAAAAGTAGTAACGATAGATGAAGGAACTCAACTAAAAATTGAAAAAGGAAATCAATCTAAATAGAGAAGAAGAACCAAGTCAACATCAAAGAAACGAACCGATGGCATGTAAATGCGATGGACTAAGAGCAAAACTTGTGCAACAACAAATTTAAACTCCTGGGTCAATGTAGACTTAACGTCCTCACGTTTTGAACTATTCATGCGGTTCGTTCGGGTTCGTTAATGGATCTCACATCCATGAGATGGCGAAGTAGAGTAAGGAGATCGAGCGCCTGATGGGCCAACGGAATTCTCGACGATAAAGACGATGCGTGTCTCAGAGTCAAATGAATCAGATTTGAAATCGCTAAGATTGACTAACGAATGGACGATAGGGAAGCGCAACAACGGCTCCACAGTTTTCTTTACTTTTATCCTGAGATTCGATTCAAGCATTGTTATCGTGAGAGTCGTGAGATCGTCAACATTATTCCGCAAATAACCGATTCAAGTATCTTTTTAAACAAACCCGAGTCTCTGTAAATGCCGTTACGTGCCAAAAGATACAGAAAATTAAACCAAATAAAATAAAGCTGCCAAATCCGTCTAGTACCTTTTAGCCCACCTAATTTCTCCCGTTCTAGCAATAAGAGCGTATAATAAAACATGGGTCAATCAGTCCAGGATGTTTCTTACGGATGTTTCCGCAAGTGTCACAACGTCACTATTACACAATGTAGGAACAACAACGTAACAAAATCCGATTTCAACATCTGTGCATAAACTAATTACTTTTCGAGCATCGATCGGACTTTCACGCAGCAGATAGAAAATTCCAGCGATGAAGACTGCAAGTATAATATTCGACGTCGTATTTCAGGTAATAGCTAAATCTCATTCGTCTCTTGGCCAGTCGGCAAAATGGCCATGGCAATTCAATTTTACTGGCTACGGGAGACAAAATCAAGATTTTCTAATGAAAAACAGCCCGACCAACATCACAGTCAATGTCGCTCAAACAGGTAAATCGAAACGAAAGCATTAAGCAAAAGCAAAATATGTTCACCTCATAATGACCAAAATTTAACGGTGGCGATGATAAATGCGTCTCTTCAGAGGAATGCGTTAGAATTCCTGACGAATAATCAGGACAAGATTCACGTTCATTGCGTAACAGACACGCTCATGGGCTGCGTCGTCAACTTCACCATCTATAAAGGCGATAACGATTTCATGGGAAAACTTGACCGAGAGCGGATGGAGATGAAGGGCATAGAAAACGGAACAAAAGGATCGAGTTTTATTTTCACTTGGTGGTTGAAACTCGATCCAAACATGAAGAATACAGTCAACGAATTTTATCACATTTTTCAAATCAAAACGAGCGGTAGCGCGGCAATGATTCAATTACCTCTCGCCACTCTCTGAGTTTATCGGAAAAAAAACGGTTTCTATTTGCACCCGAATAACTTGAACAGTACCGGAAACGTAACTTACACTTTACTGGGCCTCCAAGCCGCTAAGGGCAAATGGATTCAGGTGTTTGTTGAAGCCGTTTTCAAGACAAAACAAGACGGTGGATACATTCGGGTGATGCTGAAAGACGAGAAGGGAGTGAACCTCATAACTGAGAAGAAAATCCCTCACGAAGTAAAAACGACGAATAAATAAAAATGCAATTTCTTGTGTTGAAAACAACGACAGGATGATTCAATTTTTGTTTTCTTTACAGATGTGGTGGGACGGAGCCTTTTTTTACCCGAAATGGGGCCTTTATCGCAAAAAATCTGACGTCTACCAGCCGTCTGACTGGCAACTATTCCAAAATGTTCAAATCTGGAAGAAAAAATAAAGCAAAATGTCTCTCCGTCTAATGTAAACATTGAACCACTTTGGTCTGATTTAAAAGATAAATACATGGAAAATTGCATTGGGGTTCAAGTTGTCGTCTCTCTGCCGGAAACGTTATAAAACTAACCCGAACAAATTCGTATGCAATCTGTCAGCGAAGTGGATGAAAAGCAAAAGAAAAAAGCAACTCCGCAAATTCATTCCCTTGTCTGCTGAGTTTGGCGTAACGGTTCGAAAAGAAATACCAGAATGCGGAATAATAACAAGATCGAACTTTCAAAAGAGAAGGACGTGATTTTACTTACGGTATAGGATTCCGGATAACTGAATAGAGTCGTACGAGACACAGGGCTAGTCAGGTGCAGTCAGCTGGATATTATGGGAAGAAAGAGATGGCCAGTTTGGAAATTAATCCATCGTCACTACAAAAAAAAAAGAAAAAATTAATTCAACACCGATATAAAGAAAAAGTAACATCAGCAATTTAAAAGGTTCTTTTCGTGATATTCTATCTTCTATGTATCTTGAAGTAAAATGTGATTTGTCTACCAAGGAAAAGATATCGTCACTCTTTTTAAAAGACTACCATTTCAAATTCATTTTCGGTTGACATCCATCCAAAACAATTGCTGTTTCTTCGACAATTTCGTCACGACGAGATATGATGCAAACACGACTGACTAAACATAAAACAAACTAACGACTCTGGTAGCAAGAAGCTGACAATTCAGATTTACTTGATGAGAATAATCATGAGTTATCACTTAAATTAAAACAAGAAAAAGAAATCAAGAGTACCAGTAAAGGTTAAACAGTAAACGTTGGAATGCGGATTAATAACTAAATAATCCGTAATTTTTTAAAGGGGATGACATGGAAGGATCGGCCATCATGGATTTTGTTTGGTTTTCTTTCCCTCTCCCTACGAGTCTTAGTTTACTAAAAATGTCATTACGTGTTTAAGAAATATCAAAATAAAAAAGAATTTTCAAGGTTTTGTACATTGTTTGGGCATATTTTACATTTCTTTGACATTCAAATAACAAAATTATATCTGTCACAGGTGAACTTACATGTTTTTCGGAATATTGTCGAGTTTAGCCAGCAGTTTTCTTTTTTCTCGGGATTCTTGACGATTAGCTTGAAATTAATGTGAAAACTGGAACCACGATAATGAACTACAATGGTAAACGTACGTCTCGTCATTTTAATCGGCTTCCAGTCTCTGGGGGTTGATTGGGGAATGTTGTTGGCTTATTCAAGCTACTTTGAGTCGATCTACTGGGTTCATTTGACAGTTGGGGACGTCAGTTATTTCTCTTCAGTTTGAGGGAATACATTGGAAAATATAAAACCTGTAATCCTGCATTAATTATCAAACTTGGGAACTTAGCACAACGCAATAAGACGCAACTTTCGTTTTTTGTCGATTAAACGTGCAACAGACTTGGAGCAGACAGCACATGTTGCCTTGGTAACTGACGCGTCATCTGTGGTTCTCATTTGTCACCACGTAAACGAACGAATTTTGAATTGGAGGGTTTTGAATCTGGGCTTTATTCGTTGGAAATTAATTATCTTCAAACATCAAGCATTTTAATAAATGAATGTTAAACTTCAAATAAATTAATAGTCATTTAATAAATCATCAAAAGTACAGCAATAAATAAATAAACTGTTTTAACGATATTTTGTAAAATTGCGCAGTTTTTCAAATTTTAAACGTTTGCGTTATTTTTGTTTTGTTATTTGGCTAGTAAATTTAAATGAAGAATTAAGTTTAAGTGAAATATTTTTAAATGTCACTAAAGCACTGAAGTGCAAATGAAACTCGATACAAAGCATGAAGCTCTTGAGAATTCTCAAATTTCTTTTCTGAAAATCCATCAGACTGAATGTCTGCGAAGGATTAAAAAAAATATTTTTCACAGACTATTGAAAAAGATAGCAGGCCGTAGTGACCTTATTCTCTACTGATACGTGATAGTATACCTGAATAAAATTCCCCATGGACACACCCTTGAAATGTTGAAAATGGAAAAGCGACCCTTCCTATTCAAGTTTACCTTGAAATAGTTCTCTATTCACGTGTAAGTAATTAAATCCCCAAGTTTGACCTTGCTCCTTCCCGTATAAAATGCTGGCCATCCGGTAGGCTTTTCGTCAGTCTTCACTCAGCAGTTCATCGAGTAAGATGCAATTCCAACTCGGTGGACTATTTGTGAAGACTCGGACCAGTTAACCCACAATTTTGGGTGGTTAACTTAAAAAAGATTCTTTCCGTGTATTTCTTGATAAAAGTAGGTCGAGTGGATTCGATAGTCACTGAAGAATCCACTCGATCAACTTGACTTGAAATGCACTTAAAGAAATCCCGAATCCTTCATGTAGATTTGGGATAATTGTTCGAAGAGAAACAAGTTTTTATTTTAAAAATGAGTCCAACACACTGCTTGTCCCAGTTTAAATGCTCAAGTTTCTTGTCACGTCAGAGGACAAAAAAAAAAACAACTTTTAGAGTTGATCTTAGCTCGGTAAATTTTTCTCTTCTAAAAAAGGACAAAATAAGCATGGGTTGTGAAATAATGATCAATCAGGGAAGGGAGGGTGAATTCAATAGGCTTTTTTGATTTTTCTCGATAGTTTCAAGCGACCGAAGCCGAGGCAATCGAAGTCTAAGAAAAAAATATGTAAAACAGTGGTGGAATTGTGGTTGCACCCAAACCATAAATACTAACACATTCTGATCTATCAAAAAGACAAATGGGACAATAAATTTAATTCCATTCATTTTATTTAAAAATAAAAATAATAAAATGCAATTGGATTTATTTTTGCCAAAAACTAAAATGGGACAATACAAACACAATTCTTTTATTACGAAGAATGGAAGTGGGACAATAAAATACAATTCTTTTGTATTGAAAAAAAATATTGGGGAAAACATAATTTATTTGGGGAAATGCGACAATAAAGACGCAAGGTTTTTTTTTTCATTTCGATGAATTTTAAAAAGAAATGGGACAATAAAATGCAATTCCATTTTATGTAGCGAAGAAAAAATGAGATGAGATGATTATGAGATGAGATGAAACTCTCTACTCATCTCTTTAAAAAAAGAAAAGTGGGTAACACGTAAAGCAAACAAGGCAACGCCGTAAAAAGCGGCCAATTCAAAACTTGTTTTGCTGTCTCTTTTAAAAAAAAAAAATGTTTCCATAGTCGATGAAGTGAACTTCAGCTTTGTTTTCTGCAAAAAAACAAACTGATGGCTCGTTTCTCTACAATCCATTTAGGGATAATGGTTTTGATCAATTGGAGGAAAAACTACAACAACTATAAAACTTATGTAAGAAAGAACGAAATAAGATTCAATTCAAAGCAGTTACATTTGTAACGGGGGATTATTTCATTTTGGGGAAGGGAAACAATCCATTGCGGTATAGGGATCTGCCATTAATAGCCACGAAACAAATAACTTCCCAAAGTTCCGTTTATAACTGCTAAAGGCAAATTTGTAAATCAATTCAGTGATTGAAATTAATACCTAGTGGATAGAACGCAGTTAAAATACAAGTCCAGTTCTTAATTTGGTGAATAATTCACCTAGCCTGGGAGGAAAAAAATCATTGTTCAAGGAAAGCGGAAGGTATATGTTCCGTTTGATGGTTTAAGAAAAAAATAGGATGCAAGAAATTTTCTTGCCCGTAAAAGTTGTTCGCTACTGGCAGGAGAATGGCCATTTAAAATTTGAAATGGCATTGAAATCGATTGATTTTATCCCTTTCAAAAATGTCTTGAGATTGATTGATTCACTTGTACGGCAATCAAGAACTATAAGTGACAATCAACACGGGGCGGAAATAAGATCGACAGTTGCACTAACAGGTTCGCATCCGCCCGGAATCCAGAAAAAAACAAAGATCCGTCTCGCCTGTTTGCTGGTGTCCTGTATGTGGAAACGTGTTTGGCATCCGCCTTGCAATCCGCAAAACAGGAAACATCTCTCATCATTTTCAGATTCCCGCAGCATCAGTTATTCCGATTGCATTCCGACAGCGCTGCGGATGTCAACAGAAATCACTTTCCATCGATCCACCGCGTGTTAAACGGCAAAGCGGAAGAATCCACATCCAATTTCCTTCGTCATCACGTTATTAAAGTTTGTAAATTATCCGAATTATTCAAATATTTATTTATATTATCTGTCATAAATGTCTTTATTGAAAATATATTTGAATTCAACTCGACCACATTTCTGTCCTGTCAACTAGTTCTCATTCTTGAGCGATTGTTAATAAAATGATATGCAAATCAATTTAAAATTAAATATCTATTTTAATTACAAACAACAGCGGTTTAATATTTTCAACGATGAAAAGAAATACCAAAGAAATAGTCGTAGATTTTTGTATTAACTTGTAACTTACAAATGAGCGATGCATTGATTTGACGAAAAAATTAAAAAAATAAGTCCGATTCATTATTCAAATCGTCCCTACTATTGTCCAATGAAAATCAATAGCGCGAGCAAGCGCATCCATGTTTTCATTTAATATTGTCCCGTCAATTCGTCTCTGTCAATGTGAAAATCAATTTACGTTTGGATTGACGTTCATCACAGTCATTGTCATCATGTCAACTCAAAATCCATGTCGACTTTTGTTTTTATTAAGAAAATATCACGCAACAAATTTTTTATTGACGAATGCAACATTTTGCATAATAATTGTATTAATAATATTTATATCATCCAAAAACATAACAGAGAAACGTTTTACAATCGGAGAAGACACACAAACATAATATACAATAAAGCGGGACGGGATACAATATGATATTTTATATTTTTTGTGTTTTTTTAAATCCCACCCTAAACAAACAAAAGAGAATCGATTTATTTACATTGTTATTAGTTTGAAAAAATAAACGTTTTTAAAAACATATTTGCCGTGTCATTGTTGTTTAATCATGGCCCAGTTTTTAACGATGATCGATAAACAGAGAGCCGCACACATATTTTTGATGGTGTGTGCGGTCATCAGAGTGCTATAAAGAGTGGGCGTGGCCAATAAGTGAGTGGAGCCGTTTATTATTATTATTATTATTACGTACGTACACACAATGTCTTAATTCCTTTTCTCCTCTGTCATATTATCGATTGTCCATCGTTCTACAAGTCAAATATATTTCATATCATATTTTTTTATGATGACAATAAAAAGATGATAAAGCATCAAAATCATCTTTAATTCCATCATATTTAAATTAGAATGCAAACCCTTTTTTTTTTTAAATTCAACGGCGCGAATTTCAAAACAAATCACAAACATAACTAAACAAAAAAAAAATTATTAAAATTATTCATTTATGTAAATCGATCGGGACTGACCGCAGGAATTTTTGTAAAAAATTTAAAAAAAAAAAAAGAAAGAAACTGGACAACAGCATTGGCGAGAGAATAAGAGAGAAAACACATCCATCGAATAGAGAGCGATCGATCGTTGACTAGGGAAAATCGATCGTCGATCGACGCCAACCCGCAAGAGAGAGAGAGAGAAACAGATTGAGATGGAGAGGATGTCTGTGGTATTCCGATTGGATTCAACCATGTGTGAATTTTGTATGTGTGTGTGTGTGCGCAAGGAATTGATTGACGGGCATGTTTGCTAAGAGGAGGAGGAGGATTTTCAGGGTGGGGTCAATTCATATGACAAAGGAGGACGACACACATGACATGATGATGACATAGTGAGCAAAAAATCGCCTTTTTCCTCTTTTTTTAAAAGCTTTTTTCCTTATTTTTCTTAAATATTATTGTATAATTTGAATGATAACTTATTCATATTTTATATGTATATAGAATATAACATTATGTGTTTTGAAAATTGAATTTTAAAGGAGAGTCACATTTTCGTGATCGTCCAACAGGAGGCCGTCGGATGAGAGTCCCACGCGAACAACGTGCTGCCTCCGATTGATTGGCGTGTTGTTTTTGCTCGTGTCCGTCTCTTCGGCCGACTCGTTGCACATGGAGGAATTCTCCTGATCCACAGGAGCCACTATGATCAAGCGAGCCGCGCCTATCGTGTTGTTTCCGCCAGCGCCGCCCGTCTGCTGTTGATTATTTGATAACGGCGAAGGAGATTCTTGAGTGGCCACCGTCTGTTGCAGACGAACTTTATCAGTCGAAAATTCTTGGCCGCAATCGCAACAATATCCCACGCCTACATTATGTTAATTTTACTATATTTAAAAAATTTCTATTTTTGTTTTTGTTGAATTTATTATTTTCACCTGGGTGATGATTGGATTTGTTGTTGGCGGGCGGAGTGTTGGCCGTTCCTTGTCGGACGGGCGCTTTCCGATAGGTGGCAGTCATGGTCAGTTTGCGGACGTTCTTGTCCGGATGGAAAACGATGATGTACACTTTGGGCACGTAGAGACACACCAACGCCACGGTAGCGCTGAGACTGATCGTCAAACACATTGTCGTGATTTGAATCTGAAATGATTATTTTTTTTTAAATAAATATTATTTAACTATTGAATAGAAAAATCAATGAAAATTTAAAAACAGACCTCGTTAGAGTTTGCGGTGCCGAAATAGATGGGCAAAAAGGCCAACCAGATGATACAAGTCGTGTACCTTGTCAAATGAAATTCAAATTTTCAAAAAAAAAATCCATTTGAATTTCAAAACGAGTCGTTGATTATTATAATTACATGGTGAATCCGATGAATTTGGACTCGTTGAAATTTTCTGGTATTTTCCTCGTCTTGACAGCGTAAACGGTGCAGACGGCGATGAGTAGAACATTAAAGACTTGGCTGAGAAGGAAAGAAGAGTCCTCCATGCGGCACTTGAGGATCGTTTGGTCTCTTTGAGGATAGGCCGCTCTTATGCCCGGCGGCTCCATCCACATCCACAGAACGGTCCCCAACATCTTTCATTTCAAAAAAAAAAAGGCAATCAGAATACTAAATAATAAAAATCATTTAAAAAAAAATATATATGAACCTGAAATGAAATGATGCAAGAAGTGATGACCATTTGAGATTTCGGGCTGATGAAACTGGGCCGTTTGGCAGAGCGTGAAGCCTTTTGTGTGCATTTCCAAAAAATGAATAATAATTGAAAAAGAGGCGGTGGATATTAAAATGAAAAGATGCAATTACCGAATCAAATATGCGTGAAATGCGGTTGGTTTTGGTGAAGAGAGCGCCGTAGACGATTGAGAATCCCGTTCCGACGCATAGCCTTTGAATTGCGCAAGTCACCACCATGGGTTTGGCCAGTAAAGTGAACGTGTTGAAATAGCAGAGCAGAATGCCGCCCAGCAGCACAAAGCTCAATTCACGTCCAGAAGCCTAAAATCAAAAAAAAAAATATATATATATATTTCCAAAATTAAATTTCCCAAAAATAAAAATGATCTCAAAAAGATGCACGGCATATTGAACTGTGTGTGTGGGAGCTCAACTGTTTTCGCTGATATCCACAAAGTTATTCCCGACGACTTAAACAAACAACTTTCCTCACTCACTCTCTCTATACACATAAAGAGAGATATATACAACATCAAGTGCTCCTGATAGCTTCCATTTCCGATCACACACAGAGTCTACTATATACAAAAGAGGTCTCCTTCTATATAGAGCTCTTTGAATAGAGACGGTGGAAGAGCCTATCATCTATAGGAGCTTGTACAGAGAGTGCTGACTCTCTATGTCTACACACACATAAAGGCCCAGCTGAGGCCAAAAAGTTCAAGTGTCTTTGATTGGCGAATCAACATTTAGCGCCTGTTTAATGTATTTTTAGAAAAAAAATTTCGGGATAAAAACCTTGACGATGGGCGTTTCACTGTGTCTAATGAAAATGGCGATGACGGTAACGGTGAGCAGGATACCACCGCAAGCGACACATATAGGGACGATGGCCAGTAACGAGTCCCATCGCATGTACTGCATTTCCAAGTCGAAACATCCGCGTTTATCGTCGTACGGCCATCGACCGGGACCGCAATCGGCGCATTTGAATTCATTTTCAACGTATTCCCATGGATCGCAACGATCGCAACTCCAGCAGCAAGTATCTCCCTGTAAATCAAAACAAATCAAAATCAATGAACAACAACATCACAAAAAATCCCACCACCATTTTATCGATCGGAACATATTTATCGATCCATATTATGAAAACAAATTGATTTGACAAAGTTGGACATTTTGTGGATATTGCGCAATCGAAATTTCAAGTCGCCCAACATGTTTAAATCATTCAACCAAACATCCGCCGTGTTTTGAGAACTGTATTTGAAAAGGAAACTGCTCTGATGACTTTTGGGTGCTGATGGGGGGGGGGGGGCAGAACCAGTACCCAAAGTTTCTCATCAATCGCACAAAATCACCAAGGCAGCAGCTAGACCTCTGGCGATATGAATCGTCGTTCCCACCCAGTAGCCTGCAGACTTTTGATTGCCCTACATGAAGATCTAAACTATTAAACTAAGAAGAAAGTACTGAAATGATGAAAGGCAAGTTTTGAAAGCTAGAAACACACATTTCACATATATATTTGATTGAATAAAGAAAGATCTGCTGATGGTGAGATGGACCCTAATAGTTGTGCGCATTAGATACGCTAGATGATGAGCTATTAGACACGATGATGCGCAGAAGTGGAATGACGGCCCTCTCCCTTTTTTATTTATTTATTATTATTACATACACATTTAGGTGGAAAGGCCAATTATCTTTGATGTCTTTCTTTTATAAAGAGATCACAAGGCACAAGGCTGCTGAACAGAGTAGGCGTATCAAAATGATTAAAATATTCTTCTTTTGTTATTGAATTTTGTTTTTTTCTTTTTTCCTTTTGATGTGATGATGACAGTCCCTCATTTCCCGTTATTTGAATTGGTAATCAAAAGAATTTAAATATTTTTTTTTTTTTAAAGAAAGGGCTCAGTTAAATGGATATCAATTGAGTGGAATGATATGTTAGTTTGATTTACTCTCTTGTCCTATGGCAATTTGTATCTACTTTTCTATATAACTGACATTCATTTCGAATTTGCTTGTTTACCTGCTGAGTAATTTTGACTTGGCCGACGCCGCAGGGCTGTGAACACACGCTGGATGGAATGGCCGATTGCTCGCGGGTCCAGATGACATCGGCCGGATCCAATTCCAATTCATTGTACCATTTGCCAACTTCCTGTTTATTTTGTCATAATAATTAATGACAATTTCCACTAATTAACAAGTAAGTTAATTGACCTTGTAATCGTAGCCGTTGTTGGCGCTGTTTGGAAGTCGACGGTAATTCATGATGGTGTAACGAGCCAATCCATCGCCTCTGGCATCAAATTTCACTTCACTTCCAGCCGGATCTAAAAATAAAATGTGTTGGCATCTTTATCGATCTAACTGCTATCATAAATGCTACCTTAACTTTAAAAAATTGTATGATTTAACATGTACAATATTTCCTTCAACAACAACAGCAACAACAAAAGGAGAAAAAGGGACAAGTCCATATATAATATGAGGGGGACATACTGAAAATGCGACAGGACAGTTCAGCACTCAACAGAGAGCCACTCTTTCCCTATGCCATACATTACACCGCCGTGTGTGTGTGTGTCTGTGTGTGTGTAAGTGCTTTTTGCTGTGTGTGTGTGCTGATATGTCAGGACACGTCTTGCCCTTATCCAAACACAGCCTATATGTAGGAGGACACTTTATAAACATATAATAACTTATAAATATTATATATATCATATGAATATCATATTTCTTAAATATGTTCTTATTTTTTCTCTTTACTCAGCTCTTTAAATACATAAGAAGAAGAAGAAGGACCTTATGAATATAACATCACCTAGAGAATAGTGAAAACAAAAAAAAGAGGAACATGATAGATGTTATATAAAATGATGGCGATTTTATGCAGAAAAATGGCCGGCGATTGATCGATAATAAAAAAGAGAGAGAATCTTAGTATATAAAAAGGATACGATGTGGTGGTAGTCTTTTAGAATTTCTACGAATAATAAACTGTCGTGACAAAAGGGAAAACAAAACCACCGTCACCAGACTATAATAAAAAGGTTGTCAACGTTGTATAATTTAAAAAAAACAAGAAAAATGTATTGTTTTTTATAACGTCGCTGTTGTTGTTGCTGGGCCAAATCTATCAAAGATAATATTTCTTTTTTGTTCCCACCACCCCACCCATCAAGTTTTTGAAAGTTATAAAAAGAAAATGATGATGTCGTTGCTTTCATCTTTTGATCCTTTCCCAACGAGGTGGTAATATCACGAAGCAATCACACAACGGCGACACAACATTATCACATTATCACGAAACGTGTTTCTTTCTTTATACACACAAATCCCAGCATGCTGCGCTGGATTTATGTCACTGCATTCCAGAAAAAAACATATTTACATATAGTTGTGACATTTTTTTTTTTTTTTTTAAATAAAATATCAAAATGTCATTTGTGTTTTTTTCGATGCCTTTTGTTTACGAACAACTCTCATCTATTCTTATACACAGTTGACTTTAAATCATTTTCTTTTAAATGCACGTATCTACAGCTATAGAGGCAATCACGCAAAAGTTGTATTTGTTTCGCTTCCATCTCCTCCGATTGATGGAATTCAATCGCTCAGAGTGTCTCTCATCTCAGAGATTCGACTTTCTCTTTCTTTCGGGATTCGCATGGCTAAAAAAACACTCGCAATGATTTATAGTCTATTGCCTAAAGTAATAGAATCGTTGGCTGTGGTCACGCTATTATTAGCCAACAAAATGTAATCTATCGCAACAACTGAAAATAGACGACTGAAATGAAATAAATCGACATTACCCACGAAGGAAACGTTGAGTAGATATTTCGTGTAGAAATCTCCACCGTCGTAGCTCAAAAGTTGTGGACAAGCCCCGTAAACTGTCGGTTGTTGTCTGTTGTTGTTGTTGTTGTGTTGTCTGCGATGTTGAGAAACGTTGAAACCGGCGCAAACGTCACGTTGGAGTGCAGAAATGGCGTGAGCGAAAGCGTAAACAGCGTCGACAACAAATTGAATTTTCGAATCTTGTTCGTAACCCAAATGTGTCAATCTCAATCCAGCCGGACAGATGGAAATGTTGCCCGATGACTGCTGCTGATGTTGAGTGGTCGATTGTTGTTGATGATCGATCGTCGAATCCGATTGCGGCTGATGATTGTGAGGCAACAAACAACCGTGAACTTCCTGCCAATAGTCACCGTACCAAGGATTCCTCTGGTTATTTTGCGGAGTCAACGAAAACATGTAATCATCAAAGCCTGGAACGCTTTTCGACTCGAGATCCACCGTCAAAGCTCCTTCAGCCACATCTTCCAATCCTTCGACTAATTTGTGCTGGCGTCCCCAACCGTCGCTGGCCACCCAAATGAAATGTGAAGTGATGGACAATCGTTTGGCTGCCGCTAAAAGTCCCCTTTAATAATAATAAAACACAGAAAATGATGATGCAATTCGTTGACAATTTTTCCATCCAATTGTTCAAATAAATATATATACAGGACTAGAAGTATAATAATAATAATATCTCTCTCTATATATTATATCGATTGATACTGTATAGATCCGTAGAAAAGAAGAAGGAAAAGGGGATTATTCGATACAGAGAAGAAGGACATAATAATAATAATAATATAAAAGATGAGCCTATTTGTCTGAGCTGTGTGTTGAATAGATTTATATAGAAGAAACGATATCGCTTTTTTATACCATCAACAACTATAGCTCTTTATGTATAGTTGGACTTTCTATTCAAGATTTAAATATTAGACCCAGACGAATATGTTATAATTACATTCTAATAATAAAAACAAAACAAAAAAAACAAAGTTGTTGGTTATAAAATCAAAACTTTTGAACGATAACCAGTGCTCGTCGAGCTTGATCGATACACACACACACACACAACACAAAGTCAGCGCAAAACAAAAGGTTTTTCTAGACATTTTCTGGCCAAGACAATCTATGGAAAAGCTTTGTGAGTAATATGAAACTTTGTTTTACAACATGTGATAATTCAGGCTCCATTTTTTTTTAATTTTGCGTTGGGTGAAATGACGCATTTTCTTTTCGTTAGAAAACAACAACAAAAACAAAAACAAAGAATCGATCGTTGACATTTCGAGTCTCTGATTGGGATGCGCTCAACTGTCACACGAGAAAATCGATTGAAATCGGCGGTCGAAACTGTTTTTTTTTATTTGGTTTCTTCATCTATAGTGGCAGCGTCACGGAGAATATGAAAAGGACCCACGAGTGTTTTCCCTGTCCAATCTGGCCATCCATTCAAACACATCACGCTCCCTTTCTTTTTTCAAAATATTTCATTTTTTCTCTCCTTCGTTTTGTATACTGATATTTTCCTTAGCTTCTTTAATATAATAGAACAGATGATGACTATAAACAAACTGGCAGATTTTTTCCATTAAAATTGTCGTCGATTCTTTAGCAACAAGTTATTTAATCTCCTCTTTTTTTTTTTAACTCAACAACAACTTTAATGTTAATGTTGTTATAGCCCTCCAGCAAACATTTTGCCTATGCGGCTTGAATAGTTAATAATAACAAGCAGCTTGTTTGCTGTTAAATTACATGGATACACGTTCCCCTTACATAGACTTCTTCTTTCTTTTTGTTGTTGTTGTTGTTGTTATGATATTGTCTATATATGTACAAGGAAGAAGCTTAGATCATAACTACACACATCTGCGGCTCTTCTTAACTATGTATCAATGTATGTACACACGTACGGGAACGTGCGGGAGCGCCGCAATTGAACGGAGGAGATATCGATCGAAATATTAGACGTCGACGGCATATATGATGAATTGATCAAGAAGACAAACAGAAATGTTGTTGTTGTTTGGGGCGTGGTCGTCGTTTCAAAATTTACCTGGCGTCGTCTGCTCGAGTGAAAAGGACAATAGCTCGAGCGAAAGGTTTGCGGTAGAGATTGCGGATGATTCCGTCAAAGATACGCTCGTCGGCCGTCGACGAAACTCGTTCGGCCACAGCGATGCAAATGTTACGGGCGCCGGCTTCACGGTGAAACACTTCGATTCCCGACTCGCCGTAAGATCCTTCGCTGGCAACGGTGGAAATGTACGTCCAGTTGAATCTCTCAACTAAATCGACTAAAGTGATGGCCTGATAATCATCCGGCGGAACTACAAAACCAAAATCAAATTTGAAATATTAGAGCGGGAAATCATTTCAAATAACAAAATGTTTGGAAATTTGTGTCACCTGTCCTAGCGAAGAATTCGAATCGGGATTTGTCGCTGAGAACTTTAGCTGTCGACGCTGGCGATATTTGCGGAATGCGGAAGAGTCTCAACAAATTAGCCACTTGGATGGAAACGGAACTGTAGGATCCACCGACAACGCCAAAAACGGGACCGAATCCTTTGTCCTTCTGTTGTTGACTGGGAGGTCTGCGATCTCTTGGTGTCGATCCATCACGACACTGGAAGGAAGAAGCGACAGAATTGCCAGCCGATGAGGAACTAACGAACTGATTGGAACTGGAACCGGAACTGAAACTAGTGGACGAATGATCCATGGCGTTGAGTGATGCCCTGATGAATTCCAAGGATCTATTCAGGGCATAAGTGTCCCGAGAGCAAGTGTCAACTACATTGACACCTAGACGGATGCCCGGCAACAGACGTCCCTCTCGGTTGATTTTATCAACAGCAAAGAGCATGGCTTCCAGTCGTTGGATTCCACGATTGTAGACGGCCGATCCGCACGGCGTTTTCTCGCCTTTGACGTGAACTGGGAACAATCCACCCAGAATGATGTCGCCGGGCAACTGAATCGATGCTCCTGGTGAATTGGATGATGGTGGAGGTGATCCAATCGTTATCATCGGTTGCTGCTGCTGCCCAACAACTTGCAAGACGGCCAGCCATAAAAATGTCCAAATAATGAACCATGTTAATTGACTTGGTCCGTCACGGTCCGTCACTACTAAAATCTTTCTCCGTCTGCCCAGCATTTGATTCTTCGTCGACATTTTCAAATTTTTTTTGGGGGTTAAAAATCTAACGACTAGACTCGACGGCCAATGAGAATCGACTGGCCGAAAAATGTTTTGTCACAGGTGTCGCCCAGTTTTGAAGTTCTTTAACGAAGTGGCCAACGCCCAGCAGAAATAATAGCAAGTCAACACAATTTAGGGGTTTTTTTCCGTCTCTGCCCAGTGTCTATAATAAACAAACAAGGTGTGTGTATGTTGTTAGAACTGCTGGGCAGTTAATTGAAAATTTTCAGCCCCCCCCCCCGACACGTTATCATCACCTGCGGCAATGCCCAAAGGAATTGCCCAGTCTACTTATTATTAGGAGGCCGGTGATAACTTTCTTATTATTGCCCATGCTGGCGTCGATGAATTCATTCCAATAACAAAAAGTCCCCCTGTTGTTGTTGGCCCTCCTACGACGGACAATGTCACCGTAAGTCGTAATTTCGTTTGGTTGTTGTTGTTGGTGGTGTCACACGATCCGGTTATTATCACAGTAAGGCGATGCTGCTCCAGCTGTTCCACTGTTAATAGCGACACTTGTTCCGGTTTCATCTTTTTTTATCCGGCCCATCCACTGCACACTTTTCCCATCTCACTAAACTAATAACCAAACACAAATCACTCGGTTGTCCAGCTCCATCATCATCATTTTTTCTTCTTTTTGCTGCTTTTTAAAAATGAAAAAAAAAATGAAATTTTAAAAGCGGGAAATTCAAATTTTTAACAAATAAAATGAATAAGGAAATAAGGAAGAATATTTGAAGAAGAAGAAGAACAAAAGCTGATACGGGCATCGCTATCAATCGATAGAGAGAGAAGCACATATCTATTCTTCTTCTTCTTCTTCTTCTTCTTGTGATGTTGTATATTGCACACACACAGCAATTCGTATAGAGAGAGACAGCAGCTGCTTCTTCTTCCCCATACGTAAGGATCTTTATATAAAAGAGAAGAAGCTACGGCATTCATCAATAGGGTTTTATACAAGATAGACAACTCTCTCTCTCTAGTTTCTCTTGCCAGGCTACTACCATTCCACATTTTCTACTTGTGTTGTTGCCTATAACTTTGGTCTCTCATCTTAAATGATTCAGGGCTCACACAGGAGCTGTTGTAACTTTGATTCTTTTCTTTTTTACTATTGTTGTTGTTGTTGTTGTCAAGTTCGTAGTCCTATTCAAAGGCCTGAGGCGTCGATAAATAAGAACGACGAATCTTCTTCTTTGTGGGGACAAAAAAAAAATACGAAATGTCTAAAAGTCTTCTGCTCGTATTAAAATGACGACGACAGGAGGGCCTCCTGAATAGAAAAAGACAATCGAGATAGACCACCTAACCCTTCAGGCTCCTAAAAAAAGGAGCGGGCTGAGACGAAAACAACAACAACAGCCCCAGGAGAATGCGATAGGAGCCCATTGCAGAAGTTGAAAAAAGAAAAGAAAACTCCTTGGATTGCGCTGCTGCTGTGATTGCTTTATTTGACTTTTTGATTATGAAAGACCTGAATTGGAGTCAAACTTCTTCTTCTTCTTCTTTTATTTAGTCTGCTGGCGGGGGGTGGGTTTCGTTCGCATCGATTACATCTCCCACTCACCAACAAAACAAACGTACTAGTACTGGATTCTATAATATTCCCTTTCTATTTATTAGCTAGCGGGGGGGGGGGGCATTATTCACTCGACGAAATGAATAATGAACGTCACGCAAAAGTCAACTCGACGTCTACTAAGCCTCTTCAACGTTAGTACCACAAGTGGAGCCCAAATGTGACAGGTCAATCAAAACGTTTGAATAATACGAAAAAAAAATACTATTTTTAGAAAAAATGCTAACCTCTTTTATGAAAAACAAATCATCTAATAGTGAGACATCCATTTGGGCATCCATCCGTGAATGCTACACACGCAAACAGCCAGGATTGTATAGGAGGGACATTAAGAGGGATCCATCTTTTCAGCTGATGCGCTAGACGGCCGAATAACCCGCAAAGCTTTCTCATTAACGCCACAACAGAGAAAAAGAAAAAGATATAAATGTGTGTCGTGAAGCATAAAAAAGAAAAGAAATAAATTACATCATTAAAAAATATTAGAAATGATTCAACTCTTATCGTCGTTATTAATTTTAAAATTTAACTTTTCTTTTGGTGCGGGCGGTTCAACTCACCGGTTTTTTAAATTTAAACAATTTTTTTGGGGGTCACACACTGTTCCCACCCACCCCCAAAAGGCCAAGGGTGGCCGTGTCAAACGAGCGGGGACGGTTATTATAAAGCGTCGATCCGAGCCTTGTCGGATGAGCCCGCGCCAAACTCATCAGAAGCCTGGACACTCACGCACTGGGCTAATATATATCGAAACTAGACTCAGACATCGTTCTTCTTCTCCTTCTATATCTCTCTGTCTGTATGTGTGTGTACATACACAAACGTTCTAGGGGGCCTGCAGGCTATGTGTCCGCGCTTGCTCTCACGTCGCCGGGTGATATTGCGCAGCAGCAGAACACACACACACACACAAGGACAGAGAGAATGTTGAGAAGAAGAAAAGTCGAAAAGATGCGCTGACTATGATGGTCTCTCTCTCTCTCTTCTTCTTGTTCGCTCCATTTGATATGGCAACTACCAATAATTCAGTTCTTTGGCTACTGCTCCTGGGCACGACCATCAAATGGTCGATGTCTCTGTTTTTCCCTAAAGAAACGAGAGAATATCAATAAAAAAAAATGATTTTCTTCAGGGCAGGGTAAAATGTGTAATTTTTTTCGCGTTACGTATTTTTAGAGGGCCAGCCATCCATCGGCCGATATGGCAGTCGAAGCTGAAAAGACCGAAAAAGGAGAAGTTGAGGCTATGAATAAAAAGCAGTAGAAATCACGTTCTCTCTCCTTTTCTTTTCTTTAGATCGAGGGCAAAAAGAAAAAAAGAAAAACCCCAGCGATGGATGGATGGATGGATGGAAAGGGGAGATTTCCTATCCCTTCATGGCTCTCTCTATGTGTGGGATGATGACGAGTCTCTTGGCTCACGAATCTTTTTTCTTTTCTTTTCTGCGTTCGTGATGTCGCTTGCTCGACTCAATCGATGAAAATGCTGTTGGAAGAGCTCCTCCTTGGCTGGGACCGCCACATAGCACCACACGTCGAGTCAAATCCTATCACACATAAACAAATATTACGAAATTAACTTTAAAAAAATGTCTAGATTGAATAGTAGTTCAAGAGTTTAGTATATACATATTGGGGAGATATGTGTGTGTGTGTGTTGAGTTGATTCATGAAATCTCGCCGGGATTAAATTGTGAGGTCCTCCAGTATTAAATGGAATGCTCGGTTGGCTCCTAATATCATATCCGAACGACAACAATGGCAAAGGCCCTCGAGTGTGTGTATGTGACGCCCACGGAATATAAAAAAACCTCTCGCATACCTCCTTTATGTAATATTCAAATCGCTTTCACTCTCTCTATCTGTGTTGTGTATAGACTGTCAATTGACAGGCTCTATATATCCAAACATTCACCCCCCCTCACTACACACAACAACCACTCGGATATATACGTAGAATATGTGACAAATAATAATAAAAGGAGATGTTATTAGAGCTCTAATGATATAATATGAGCTCATTCCTTTGTATACGACGAATTTCTAGACTCTGTTGAAAAAGGGATCATATTGTAGAAACTCTATATATTATATGCAAAACTCTGAAGCTGCTAGCTCCCGCCAAGTTCAAAACTTGACTATAGTCTGGCGTTGTATACTCCACATCATCATGGAGTTTATGTATAGAAGACACGTGTATACAACAGATATATAGTTCTCAACCTAGTTTCTCGTCTATAGACTTGTATATGTAATCATGATGCTAGAGTTTGTACACAAACTCTCTTTACCTCTAGCTAACTCTTAATAATGAACGTTAAATTTAACTTTGAAAGTACTATGAGATAACTTACTTAAATTTTGCGGGGGGACATTTTAAGTTTTTTTTATTATAATGCAGATGAGAGGAAAAGATGGATCGTTTGAGTCAACGGTGCGTGTCGTTCCCTAGCACACACAAAAAAGGGTTTAAAATATTCTTCCTTCTAATCTGTATCAAGTTTTATTTTTTGAAAATTCTAGTCGTAACTTGGTTGTGTCATTATAATATCAAAGCTGCATGCTGCAGTAGTGTGACTGTTCAGTTCACACAGTTCCAAGTGAAATTCTCATGTTTAAAAAGAAAAAACTTGACGTTTCAACTTTGTCACAGAAAGAAAACTCGTCGTTTGTACAACTCTTCCGTTTTTTGTACAACACCGGAAAATATTTCTACACAAAAATCTATAGCGAACTGAGAGAAACTGTGTAAGTTTCGACACGAAACTTGGATTTACACACCAACGGATTCTACGAGACTTTCCAAAATTCATTTGTCTGATATTTGGTTTAATTAAACAAAAAATAAGATCTGAATTCAATATCTTTACCTTTAGGAACGAATTTCTTCATTATTGTAGTTCAGTTGACCACGTTTTTTTCGACAAAAAGCAGACGAATATTTTTAGGACTAAACGGCATCTACGAAATTATTATCAGCACGTTAAACGCGTTAATCAAGAAGAAAGAAGACATTTCATAATAATCAAGAAAATTGAGTCATCATCATCACCATCAAAAGGGTGTGGCGCTTATTATGACATTGAAGCTCCAGTTCCAAACTCAAAGCAAGTGCCGTGTAATAATAAAAACTCAAGTGTCCAGTACTAGTCTAGTCCATTTATTTCTTTTGATAGCTGCTGCTGCGGCGGCATATAATAATAAATATACTACACACGTTATATTGCTGGCTGTATATATATATATAAAGATCGCCCTCGCACATAAAATATATCCCCTTGACGTGTTGTGTAGAGAAGAGACTCTATAGGATGGAGCTAGACTCATCTGTCATCTGCTTTTAATGGCCCTGGACGACTGGACTTGAAGGTCTTTCATCATCTGTACATTAAGTAGGCTTGTATATTATATCTCTAGTCGACTTGATTATTCAAATATAATATGTGTTTTCCATTCTCTTAATTGACGCCCGCCATTTTCTTCTTTTCTTCTATCACACACACACGCACTTTGATTAGATTTGAATGAATTCAAATTTGCCGCTCTATACTCGGCGGCTCTCTTCATGGATACATCAATGTTTAAGTATTGTGAGTGCACATCTTTTTATACATGTGGAAAATATTTTTTACAAAGAAAAACTTGAAAGACTTAACCAAGTGTGTGTGTGTATATGTATCCCCAGGGCAACCCCTCAACATCAAATGCCTGGCGCTCTCGTCTCCACGACAGCCCCAACAACCTCAACAACAACTCTTCTTTTTCTTTTTTTCCTGTACATAAAAGAAACTTTATACTTTTGAAAATCATCTTTTTAAAAAAATGGCGCGAATTGTTTTGTTTTTTTTTAAATTGATAGAACGTTCCTCGAAACAGAAATGCGACTGGGCAACATCTTGACGTCCCATTAAACCCTAAATGGACAAAAACAAAAGAAAATCGAGTAGAAGCTCCTATGGTATCTTATTAAATGGCCGTGTCTAGTATTTTTATTCTTCTGTGTGACGTAAAGTTGTCTTGGTGACGATTAACAATTCAAAAAGGGCTCCATCTACTACGAAGGAAAAACAACAAATTGCGTGTCCAACTTCAATAATAAATAAGAGAACGACGGAGATTTTCTTTCGGTCCCTCCTCTGCTCATGGCAAATAAAAGATGACGTGCCACACCCTCCAGCGTACGTACATTGTGAATCCCCCCCCCCCACTCTTATCCTTACGACCACCGTTCAAACAAAAAAAGGAACACACAAAAAGGACGAGAGAAATAAAAGAAGAATCATCAAGACACACATAATAGGCAACGCAGAACATGTACCACGATAACCCCTCTTATCCATCCCTCTTAAAAAAAAAAAAAAAAGAAATAGTAAAACAAATTCCAACGTTGTAATTTGTTGTATTTATTTGATTTTTTAATTATCATGAATGATTATTTCAAATCTCGGTAAGAGAAAAAAAAGATTTTCAAGAATCGATTTGAAGAGAAAGAAAAGGGTTTACGTCTTTGCTAGAAGAGGGGCGTGGCCTATCACTTCTTGGGTTGAACGACGGCAGCTTGGGCAGATTTCTTGGCTCGAACCAATTCCACCAATTCCTTTTTTTAAAAAAAAGTCAAAAAACAACAACAACAAGAAATGGATGTCAATAAGGAGAGCGCTGAGAAATAAAGAGCGACCGCATTTTTATTATTAACCTTGTAGCGCTTCATGCACTCTTTCTTGGATCGATTGGGAATAGCCTCGGCGATCCTTTCCCAACGATCAGACAACGATGCCGGATAAGTTTTCAATGCCTGCTCCAACAAGCGCTGCTCATCGGCCGTCCACGGAGTCAAATTGATTCCCAATTGCTCGGCAGGAGCTGGACGACAACAACAACAAGAAAAAGAATCAAATACACATGATGGATCCATTTATAACGTGTGTCCCATATTGAAAAAAAGAAACGAAACAAGGTGGGTGGGTGGGGGGACTTACTTTCATAACGTTCAGATGGAATCGATTCTTCGCTAGCAGCCGGACCGGCCTTGGACTCTTTTTCGAATTTGTTATAAGCTGCTTTATTGGCCGCTTCCTTGAGCGCCGAGCGTGAAAAGTCACCAGACTGAAGCTCCTTGGCCTGGGCCAAAACTTCTTTGGCCGCACGATTGCCACCGTGATGTTGGTTGATAAAGTTGGCCACCACTTCCCAACGTTGATTCGTGCCAGCCGGAAAGAGATTGACAGCCTTGATTAGCAAATTCAACTCTTCAGGGCTCCACTGGTTGGCACCACCTTTCTTCTTACTGCTACTGCTGCTTGTACTACCACCACCAGTTAATCCGCCGGTTGAACTGCCACCACCACCTAAATGTTGCTGTTTCTCTTCGTCAATGCGTCGATTTAACTCGTCAACTGCCTCGTCAAATATCGTCTGTCCTTGGTCGACACAATCAAGTGACAGGACGGCCATCTTCTTGTTAAGTTTATCCAATCTGGCGGGTGGGAATAAATTAAATTCAAAATGAAAAAAAATAAAATAAAATAAATTTCCCTAAATTTGTAATTTATTTATATTTACTCGTCGATGGTGAGCAGCTCGCAGAGCCGATCGAGATCCGCCATCCGTTTGACGAGTTGCGCTTCATCTTGAACTGTGGTGGGGGTAGCAGGGCCAACGGTAAAGTAATTGAATTGCTTGCCGTACTTGTGCAACTGCTCCCGTTCGCGTTTTAACGCCCGCTTGGCATTCTCCTTTTCCCGCTTGGCCGCATTCTGCCGGGCACGGGCAGCCTCTTCCGCTTGGCGCTTGATCCTCAACTTATTCTCCTCTTCTTCTCGTCGTTTCTACACACACACGGGAACAAAAGGGAAAAAGAAGCTCGTTAAAAAAGGAGAGAGAGAGAGAGAAGTTGGGTTCTCCGATTAGGATCTCTCTCTCTGATGTACATGGCGTGATCCATTTGAGCAGAGCAAATGCTCAATCCCCCAATCATCTTCTTTTTTAACCATGGAAAAAAAAGTGATGATTTTCCAACGTTACGATACACACACAATATGATGAAGAGTTGCTGCATTGATTGCCAATAAAGAAGCCAATACGATCGGCGCGGATAAATGGCGACACGAAATCAATCAAAAGGCAACATAAGGAGGGAGAAAAAAAAACCCGTCGTCTTTTGGGGGTTGTAATCGGATTTACTCTGGGAAACAAGGAAGACCTTCTTCTTCTTTTTGAAATAAAAAACTCTACGGAGCAAGGCTCACTCAAGTACTTAATGAAACGGGGCATTAATATACACACACACACACACATCATGTCATCATCTCCACGGACATTATGTGTAGCATCACATACCCTTTCCTCTTCCTCTTTGCGAGCTCGAACCGCATCCTGCTTGGCTTTCTTGTCGTCCAACTTCTTTTGTTTGTCTTCCTCTTTGAAACGGAGGATGCGAGGATCGCAAGCGTAAGCCGCATCCACCAACGATCGCAGCCGACTCATCTCTTCCTTTTTCCTACGGGCTCTTTCCGCCTTGTTCTGCTTCTCGATCCATCGGCGCTCTTCACGACTGTGCGCCGCGTCCGCCAAGTAAAAACAACAAATCAATAAATTTTGGGAGCCAAGACTTTTCTTTTGTTTTAAACAAAAAACGGGGAGACTCACTCTTGGCCTTTGTCTTTCTCTTCTTCGTCGAGGTAGGAGAATTCGCGCCACGATTCAAAATTGTACCAGAAATCGTAAAAGTTTTCAACGTGATCTCGAGATGAATTCACATCGCCCAATAGGGGAACGTTGCTCCTCACAGACCAACGAGCGTTTGCCGCTACAACCGGACTGAAAACCTGTAAATAATAAAAACATCATCAATCAAAAGGATGGGTGGCCATTAGTCAAAGTCCCCCACACGTTGAATGAATCAACGTCCGCAAGAAAAATGATAGAAATAAATAAATATAAAAAAAAACAAGTTTTTTTTATGTATGTATGTTACCTCAAAGAAACGAGATTTGTTTGCCGCATTGCTCGATGGAACATCGTCGTCAAACTCTGAATCGACCGAGTCGTACGCCCGTCTTTTAGAGGCCACACTCAGCGTTTCGTAAGCTTTCGTTATGCATGTGAAATAGTCGTCATCAGCTCGAACCTCCTCTCCAGCTGCTTTCCGCTTGTCGGGGTGGTGACGTAAAACTTTTTGCCTGTCTGTTAGGGGGGGGGGGGGGGGGGGAGAAAGAAAGAAAAAAGAAGGGAATATAGAAAGAGAGCTGGCAAGGACAATGATACATCATTTGTAAGGCAACGTCGTCGTCACATGATAGGTGGCCATTCATCACTTACACGCTCGTTTGATGTCGTCTTCTGTGGCGTTAATCCGAACTTTTTTTAGTCCCAGCACTGCGTAGTGATCTTGATCCTAACAGAAAATTGGGGGAAAATTCAGTAATGGAAATGAAATTAACACAAAAACAAACACAACGTCAACTACTCACTTTCCATTCTTTGGGGTCTAGACTTCTGAGGTATTCGACATCGTCTTCAATCTCCACAGTGGAACACTCAACTTCTTCATCTGATTGACTGCCAGATTCTGCAAGAGACAGCCCTTCACCTGAGAGAGCCCCATTTCGCTGATGGTGGTACCACCAGGCCCTGAACCAACGACCAACTGGTTCAACATCTGTGTGACATGTACCTGAATCGAAAATAATTCATTCAAGTAACTACACGGTCAAAACATTTCAAAACTGAAAACGAATCAAATGGGAAACTTTTCTTGGCCATTCCACCATCAGCTCATGTGAAACGATTAGAAAACAAAAAACAAAATTCTCATTTTCAATTTCATGCCTAAACATGGAAAAACATTTGAATTTTAAAGGATATTAATTCTTTGTGCCAACAGTCAGTCATGCCGGGAAAATTCACAAAGCTGGTTGGTACACGACAAATCAAGCATCAACATTTCTCGTAACTTACCAGATAATTTACGGAAAACTTCACTGTGTCCCACTGTCTGTACTTCAACCATTTTTAAAAAATGTATATAATTTGATCGAAAGTGTTTTTCGGTTCTCAAATAAATAACCGAAACTACTCAAAAAGACAAAGTTGGAGCCGACTAGAGAAGCATGCCGTTGTAGCAGACGAAATATTTGAAATCGACATTGCCACATTTATACGAAAACGTTTCAAATTTTCGAACAAAAAAATGAAACGGAAATTGTTTTGTAAAAAATCAGCACACACACAAGAATTTATTTATAAAAAAAAAAACAAAATAAATATAAATAAAGCTGTCAAGAGAGAAAAGGTATGTCATCATTCCATGCCATTCCTAATGCTATGAAAATAAAGGAATGGAATGGAATGATGTTTGCCTCCTTCACCACACCAGAAACTTTTTTTTTAAACAAAACAAAACAATCTTGTCTGGTTATACTCTACGACATTTATTCGCTTTGTCAGATATTACTCGACAAAATAAAGATAATTAACGGCTTCAAGCGTGACGATCAACAAACCCAGTTAATATGTCACACAAAATAATTTTTAAAAAATGTGTAAAACGACGCCAATGTAAAATTTAAGGGTGTCTTATTAGACTGCTCCACGACGAAACAATGGATCCGTTAATAATTTCAGTCTTACATAACTTTTTTTTCTAAACCAGAGTAAGGGATATAGCCTCAAGCATTATTACCAGACATTATATAGAATAGCGGCAAAATAAAATTCTCCACAATGAAAATGTGATTGAATGTAATAAAGAAAAATAAAGAATTCAAGGGTCTCTGTATTATATAATTAAATGACCCAACAACTGGACTACTAATAAACCAGTCCTATTCGCAACTCGTTCGTTTCGTTTGTTATTACAAGTGCCGAGTCATCGAGTTATTGTCGATTTTATAATACTAAACTTAGTGCTGTATATAGTTTATTTCTTCCTCAGTGTATAGTAGCTAGTACAAATTCCATTGACACACAAACAAATTGCCCTGACGCTTCCGACTCACGTTCCGAACAATCCCATTAGGATTTACGTATATATAAAATATATAAGGCTGACGATGCATTTGTCGATTGTCTGAGATACACAACTATATATACAATTCTATTGCAAACACGTTCCAGAATGATTCTCTACTTCAATACACACGTACTATATAATAATAGTGGAATAAAATTTAGGATATAATAATAATATTTAAGCGATATTATACGTCATAGGAATAGATTTTGAGTTAACCAGGCCGACTCAATTGGAGCAATAGCATTTTAATTGATCATTTTAAAATGCTTCCAACATTATCGATTTGATTCATCTGATGATGTGCAGTAGTGCGCATCGATGAGGTTTGTTTTTTATCAAATTGTTTGTGCGCTCTATTTTCGCTCGTCATCATTTTTGACATGGCGAACTTTTTCTACTATACCAAACAATTTCTGATTGGTTGGGACTTGATAATATCACAAGGAAACTTTAATATGACGACTGGCACAGCAGTTTTGTCAACAATCGATAATCAAGACGGCAATCAGAGCAGCTCGTGTGTCCTTAAATTCCGTACACGGAAGTTGAACAGCAGCCGGGAGGTAATACTCACGAAATTGACGTTGGTTCAAAGATTTTCATTCCCAATTACACACGCAGCAGTTAGCGTACAAATGAACATTCGATTGAATTACAACTTATATTAGATCTAATCAAATTATTATCGATTTGCTAAAATAATTATAAATATTTTACGCATTCATTTTTAAATTTATTATTGTTTAGGTAATTTTTGATAACAAGAAAATTGTGCAAATAATGTTTGAACTAATAATGGAGAATACGGAGGATCCGCTCTCATTAAGGATATGACGCGCGGGATTATTTAGATATCCCTAGCGTCCGAACTATAACGTCATCAAACAAATAACACAATTCGTCGAGAGATAAGTTTATAGATGCTGCTCTCAACTTGATGCTCTGTTAAGGCGATTTGATATTCCTCATTATTATACCGTGGTTATTATATTATACCTGGCGAGCGGATTAATTATGTAACCGACGCGTGTGAGCGCATTTTCTTTATTCTAATTTATGAATAAGACGACGACGACGATTTAGCGTGTTATGGTTTTGATGTTTGTCAACAGCTTTGGGGTTCACTGTCATTCATGAGGTGATAATAACATGGCAATTATGCATCGATGCCCCCCATGATTGGATTTCTAATATAATTTAATTTAATTTTTAAAAATCTGTGTATAATAGTGATGATGATAACAAATAATAGATGATGTTGTATATTAGTCTATATTTGCATAGTGTTATAATCAAATTTCTGTCCAACTATCGATTTCTCTCCCGCCAGGTTATATATTCTCAAATGCAAACAACTCGCGACTATTATAAAAGAAGAGATTGATTATCTGTTCTGGCGCTCGATATAGCAGTGTGTCAAGGAGAACTTTTTAAATTGTTTGTTCAACGGCTAGTTAATAAATCAATGTGCATTAGACATAATAATATAGATTACAGATGAGCATCATTATCCGATATTATAGCGTCTTAAATTTAGAGCAACTGCACCTGATGCACTGCTAGAGCCGCCGTTAACATTCAATTGAAGCGTTTATCATGTAGGTACGTACTGATAGATGCGCCATTTATTTTGATTCGATTCGAAATAGAAAATAAGATGCGCCATTGCCAATGTAGATTGAAGCGGATCTTTCCGCTTTTTTTAGATCGAATGTAACAGCGACTAATAAAGTCTTATTATTAATTATATATTTATAGTCTCAAGGTTCAGCTGACCTTGTAATAAAACTGGGGCAAACAATCACGTTATTTGATGAATCGATCCTACGGATATCTATATGAAAATCAAGAAACATGTAGATAACCGATAATAATGATAACCGTTGTTCCCCTTTTTTGAAAGTCTATAAACAATTAAAATTATTTTTCACCTTTGCAATTAGACCTTTAGAATCACCTCGATAAATGTGGATTTCAAAATAACAACTACGGGATATAAAAAGTCACGTATACTAATAACCAGCAGTTTGATTGTGATTTTAGTTTCAAAATGGCTCGTCAATTCTTTGTTTGTTTCTTATTTTTAGTCTGGTCCAATTATTCTGCTGCAGGGAATGCTGTTGTTATTCCGTTGGAAGAACAGTTAAAAGAACTGAGAGAAAATTACGTAAAAAAAGAACTCAAACTGTATTTATGAAGAATAATTTAATTTTGAATTCACATTTAAAAAAAAATTAGATGCAATTTAAATCAGTCATGGAGATCAAAATGACTCGACTAGAAATGGAAGATGGACGATTAAAAGACCTATTAGAACTGAAGTATCGACAACATGCAAGTTACTCTTTCATTTTCTTGATATAATATTGCAATCAAGTTTTCATTATTCAGGATGTCCATTATAACAGGAAATTCTGACCGAAAAAGTGATTCGACTGGAATTTGATCTGGAAAAGGAACGGGAAACAAGACGCCAATTAACAGCAGGAAAGGCAAATAACGTCATCCTCAGAACGTGTAGAGAAATCAAAGCGGCTGATCCTTTGGCTAATTCCGACATGTACTGGATTGATCCTGACGGCCAAGGAGTTGGGGATGACCCCATTTACGTCCATTGCAACATGACATCAGGTTAGAACAACAGGCCACAACAGAAAAAAAAATGGTAAATTGCAACTTGTCTGTCGCAGGATCGACTTCTGTTCCTCACGATAGCGAGTCTTCCATTGACGTGGGACATTGCGTTGATCCTGGATGTTATTCCAAGGCAATAAATTACATCGCCACAAGTCGACAAATGTCAGCGTTGGCTGAACTCTCAGCCGAATGCCATCAGTCAATTAAAGTAATTTAATTTTCATCGTTCAATTTGTTATGACTGAAATAACTTAACTAATAAATAAATCGTCTAAATAGTACGATTGCAATTTTGCACCGTTGGAGTTTAACGATATATCCTACTCCTGGTGGAACGACAGAAATGGAAATGCCAAAATTTTCTGGGCCGGAAGTAACACGGAAGTTCATACGTGTCAGTGCGGATTGGATAAAAATTGTGTCGATCCTTCCGTCAAATGCAACTGCGACTCCATGGCGCCAGTTCAATTAATTGATGAAGGTGCTATATAGCCAAATTCATTCAAATTGAAATTATCATTTGTCTTATAATTTGATGATGATTTATTACAGGTGTCATTGAGGATAAGAATATTTTACCAATCACTCGATTGAACTTTGGTCGAACGCAATTGGAAACTTCGTCAGGTGTCCACACATTGGGTCGTTTCGAATGTACCGGGCAAGTGGCCGTCACCGGAATGCCGAGCTCATGTGAAGATCTTTGGCGGATGGGACACACATTAAGCGGATTATATTCCGTTGTGGGATCTTCAATGATCGAAAGTGTTTACTGCGATTTTGAAAAATTACCCAACGACTCAGGTTATTTATAATATGAATAATAATTCAATGTACGCGTTATTTGACATTATTCTTCATTTCAATTTTTATTATTATGTAATATAACAGGTTTCCAAAAATGGATTGGATTTGAAGATGTGAAATCGTCACCTGTTTATTTTTACGTTCAGATATATTCCTCAGCATTTAATCAATCGAATGTTCCTATAACGTTTGACACTGAACGACTGAACGTTGGGGCAGCCATGAATTTGCAAACGGGTAAATTCACGGCACCAAAAAAAGGGAAATATTTTTTCTCCGCATCCGGAATGGGGGATATTAACCCTCTGTCAACTAGATTTTTTGGTGACATCCATATCATAATGAACGGAGCTCGAATCGGCTCTAATTCTCCCGATGAATCCGGAATTACTGGCGAATACGAAACATTTTCATTGCAATCGACATTAAATTTAAAAGCGGGTGACCAAGTCTGGTGGCAACTAGGAAATAAATCACCAGGATTTGCCATACATCACGATGGTTATAATCATTTCACCGGTTACCTCTTGGAAGAGGAAATTACTATTTCACTAATATGAAAATGTGCTGAGGAAAATTATTATACATAAATAACGTGAAATAATTCATTTGGGTGGTAATTACAAATCACACCTTTGGTGTTCCACTTTTTTCGCTCTCATTTGTTCAATATTTCGATATGATTATTCAAACTGTGTTGATGAAGATTGTTAGCACTTGAGGAATATACAACCCAATTAGTTTGGCCATATATTTGAAAATGATCTCATTTATCATATACTGGCTACTTTTTAATATTTCTTATTATATAGAAAAACTATTGGGCCACTAATAATTGGATACTTTTTTTCTTATAAATTTAAAATCTTTCCTGTCGGATATACTACTCGTCAGCAGGTGATATAGCGAGTATATATAGCATAGCATCACTTTTTTATTAATAAATGTTTATATTAATATTAAAAAAGAAGCTTCATTATATTCAGTCGTCCGTGTCTCTCCCGCGTATCGATTTGAACGAGAAACGGCAACCGGCGACGATGATGAAATTTTCTTCTTCTATATAGTGAACGAGAACATTTGATCGCATGACAGAGCATCAGTTAGAGCTACCGTTTGATATGTGCTGCAGCATCGCGTCACACATCAGCAAATAAATAAGAAAATATCAGAAAAAAATCGGCCACTTTGTCGCGGGACGAAACCCGCTGTTTCCTACCAGTTTATTAGCTGTGCTGATGCGCGGCGGCTTCTTCTTCTTCTTTTTGAATCCAAATAAACCAACCGTGAAATCTGCGCTTGACTCAATAGGGACATGTCGTATAGGTACGTCGCCGTCATCGTCGTGTTATGCACGGATGTATAATCACGAAATGAATCTCTCCGGTCTTCGACAAATGGCTCGCTGATTTTTATCTTTAGATATATATATCAAACGTTCGTTTATTTCAGGTGATGCAACTTTTATCTCTCTATGTAATTGCATTTAAAAAGCTAAATTGACTTTATACTACGACGACGTCATGTGTAATAAACCATGTCGGAAAGACGTCGCATATATCCTAATCACGTTAACTATAATACAGTCAGAATCTGATGATATATCAAATATGTGATGCGCCTAATAATTGAGCCCGTCTCCTTGTTCACGAGATTTCATCACAGAAAATGCGTTATAAAAGAAAAGTTGAGTGAAAACTTTTTTTTTTTGCGAATTGTTTTAGATTTAATAAAGGGCTGCAGTAGTATCTCTATATCATATCTAGTTGACATTATTATATTATATATTTCTATTATTATATTTCGATCGAGCTGCGCTACGAAACTTTTATTAAAGATAATTCCAATTTTTACTCAGGGGCGCTATATAATATCACGTCGTTTTTACATCTCGTTATTAAAATGAATGTATAATACCAGGAACATCAACCGCGCTTTATATAGATAATTACACGGGTGTGATGATGAGCTGTCTGTCTACCGTTGCGGAGACAAGTGATACCTCTCGCGGTCCATCACAAACACCAATTTATTCTATCCACGTTTTTGCATAGAAGATATGTGAAGGTTTATTTATATAATTCCATGTTATTATTGTTTTGTGAATTTTAAAACAAGGCAATTTGAATTGTAATTTCAAAGTTCTATTTTAATACCCCGCAAGCGAAATGGGCAACAACTATATAAATCAGTTGCGCAAAAATATGAACGACCAGTAAGTTCAGTAATCAAATAAAAAATGTTGATGTTGTTGTCTTTTCTATTATTTGGTTGTTGTTGCTGGTTGCCGGCCAATAGTTTTGACGGTTATTCGTCGACCGAATTATTTAAATCTTATTTGATTCACATTTATCCTGCTGATCATTCCTCAATGTCTTCTCAGCAGCCGTTACCTGATTACTTTTCAGGGAATCTTGTAATACCAACATTAGGATCGATCCCTCATCATAGGATGAGATCTCAGCAAGGTCAAACATCTTTTATCTTTTAATATACTTAAACATTTCTTTATTTTACTCATCAAATTTAATAATGTTGACATCTTTTTAAATATAGTAAAAGGTGACGGCATGATGAGGTCACGTTATCCGTCGTATTATTATCCCGTTCAATCACCTGTTGTTACGCAACAACAATTCCTCAATCAACCGTTTGGACAATTCAGAAGATTTAATGATCCAGCAACGTTGAGAGATCCGCAAGGATTATTCCCGGCTATTTTATCGGCATTAAAAGGACCACCAGGTTTTAATCGTCATCATCATCATCATAAATAATGAATTGAATATATTTTCTTGATTAATGAATTAAAGGTCCACCTGGTCCTTCGGGATCAAACGGTTCTCCTGGTCCAGCAGGTCCTCCAGGACCAGCTATTGGACCTCCTGGTCCACCAGGACCAGACGGAACACCAGGAACGGATGGAACACCAGGAACGGATGGAATTCCGGGGACGGATGGAGTACCCGGAACGGACGGCATACCAGGTACCGATGGCATACCTGGCACCGATGGAATCCCGGGAACAGATGGAATACCTGGGACACCTTAATTAATAATGACTTGACACTTTTTGTTGTGGTTTTATCTGCGGTTATTTACATTTAAAAGGGATGGGGACTTAAGTTAATACAAGTATTACATAATCAATCATTCCTTTTCAATCGAGAAGAATTCTTATTGAATTGTCATACTGATGTGAATATCGAAATCAGGTTTATCGATTTAGTTATATGATTTTCATCCAACTATATACGCAATCAACTTGATGAAATAGACTCAAACTTGATATATACAATAACGATGATATGCTGCTGGACGGATCTATACCATATAACAACATCTGTTCCCAATCGTCGATGCTTCACTATATAAAAGGATATATATATAATAAAACCTTGTAAAGGATAAGTGGATAATAGTAATAACGAAATATTATACGGATGTAATAAAGTATTTCCTATATATAGGTATATATGAAAAGACTCGCAAGTGTCATATCTATAGAGTCTCAGTACAATAACATAGCAGCCCCATCATCGAGACGATATCGATCCGATCCGCAGTATACGCGGTATAAAGTATATAGACTTTCGTCAAATGCAACTGGCGCGGTATAGTATTAATAATACAAGTTGAATATTTCCTTAATGAAATGCTGTAACGACTCTCTCATGATTGAATTCCATTTGAACGCGTTTTAATAAACTTCATCATTAATTTGAGACTTTGAAAATTGACAAACTTAACTTATTATACACCCTCGCGTAATCAATGTGTAATATGCAAATGAGACTCAAATATCGATGTAAAAGTTGATCTTATAATAAACAGATATGAAATATTAGAAGAGCTATTCACACAAAATATACATGTCCGATGACGTCTAGTATATATATATAGGATACTGTGAGTTATATTAAGAATATGGGGGGGTTGATTGTCGACCGATCTATCATTTGACGTGCTGCAGAGATCGGCGTGCACGCGTCCCCAACAGCTGATGCTTTTCCAAGGCAGTTCAATCGATCACAAACAGCCACGTCTATTATATTCTTCATCTATGCCAAACGTGAGAATATCACCTTATTCCGGCCGCCGGATGTGTCCTCTATATTAACTGAATACAATTTAAAGTTGATATACTACGTACTCCAGAGTATAGCATATATTGCCGCATCATTATATATAGTCAATGAAAAATGAAATTCAATTAAACAAGGAGATCTTATTTCATTTCTTCTTTGATCATGTATACTATACGTGCACGAAGAATTTTACACACCAATTCAACAGAAGAGTTCGCACTTGTTGTTGAAGTGGCAGACAGCACCATATCCTGTTTAGATCACAGTCTGATAGATCCGCGCTGCTGGATTGCTCTATTCCGTCTTATAATATATGCTGCTGTGCGTGATAATTCGACTGTATATTATAATAACAAGTTAATGTGGCATCATATTGAAATAGACGACTTGGGCGTATTATCATCATCATCTAGAATATAGAAAGAAATCAAGTTGAGATGTCATTTTGAAAAGAAAACGACGGAAACATCCGCGCCAAGTTTCCTGCTGCTTCCCGCTGGGATTCGTGTATAGAAATGTGTAATGTTATATTCAGTGAGATGACTATATTTTATATTACGTCATAGAGCAGCACAGCACACTTGTATATTTATTTCTGTATAGAAGTCGTTGCTGGTATTTTGGGTGCAATAATAGAAAAATTCCGTTGTGTTATGGGCAAGCCCCAAAGAAAAAGGAGACGAAAGAATTTCGAATCAAATTATATATTGGCCCGCAGCAGAGATTGGAATTTCTTTTATATTCCCTGCTGCTATTATGTCTAAATGTATAGCTCATTTTCTTTTATTTTAAATAAAAGTTTAGAATATAATTATCATGTCCAGAGACTGACATGTCAGGCTACTACGAGAGGTGAATGTTCTCCTTGTCTCCCGAGGGATATATGTTTACATATCAAATGGTAATCACAATGACTCTCAAAATCCGGCGTTTTTTTCACGGATTTATGTTATTTCCCATGATTTAGATATGACATTCGCACGACTGAGCAAATGTCATCATTAATGACTAAATAGAAATCATTGACCATATGTAAATCCCGTCATGTAAAAGAATGGAGACACAAAGTGACAGCAGCAGCGGTTCTTTATTTAAAAACAACTTTTTGCTACCAAGATTATAAGTTGTGTGTACTTCCGCCATATTTTAAAAATAAAAAAGGTAAAACCGGATTGAATAATGGAAATAGAAACAAAAGAGCAACGGAAGTATATAAAGAGAATTGCTGGTGGCTTGAACATTATAACTTGGATCGAATTAGAGAGATCAACTGCTGGGAAATGTTGTCTCCTCTATTTTTATTCAGTTGCTTATTTGTTACCATTTTATCAATGGGATCCCATTCTAGGGTGCCATATCCGCATCAATTGTTACCTCATTACTCGTCGCACGGACGTCATCATCAAGGTAAATCGACACAATTTATTTCTCAATTTATTTCTTAAATATTTAAAATCTATTCATTTATAGCTAAGACTGTGATGAGGCCTCATTACAATAACATTCCTAATAATTATTATTCATCATCGTTGATGACTGCCAATATTCGTCCTGGAAAATATCCAGTCGGACCACAATTACCTGATCTCCATGTTACTAAAGATAATGGAATTGAATCGTTATCATTTCAAAGCCCTCAAGGTATAATATAACTTATATATTATACTTAATTAAATCATTGAATTATGTTTGATTTAACAGTTAGAAGTATCTTATTCAAAGCTCTGAAGAGAAGACCATCACCACCTGGTAATTCAAAAATTTATTATCTAATCACTGTTTAAATAAACTTACCATGATATATTCAAGGTCCACCAGGCCCTAGAGGTCCACCCGGAATAGACGGCCAACCAGGAAACGATGGATTTCCAGGATTGGACGGTTATCCTGGAATCGATGGACTTGACGGTGCCCCAGGATTAGATGGAGCCCCAGGGTTAGATGGATCACCTGGATTAGATGGAACACCGGGACTCGATGGATTTGACGGTATTCCGGGATTAGACGGTGAACCGGGAGCGGATGGAATTCCGGGACTTGACGGAGCTCCGGGAGCTGATGGAACACCAGGATTGGATGGATTAGATGGAACACCTGGTTTAGATGGAGCACCTGGATTAGATGGAGCTCCCGGATTAAATGGAGCTGATGGTCTTCCGGGATTAGACGGTGCACCGGGAGCTGATGGTTTACCCGGAGCTGATGGAATTCCGGGACTTGACGGAGCTCCGGGAGCTGATGGAACACCAGGATTGGATGGATTAGATGGAACACCTGGTTTAGATGGAGCAACTGGATTAGATGGAGCTGCTGGACTGGACGGAGCTGATGGACTTCCGGGATTAGACGGTGCACCGGGTGCTGATGGTCTACCCGGAGCTGATGGAACTCCCGGAGTTGATGGAGCTCCAGGACCACCAGGATCACCGGGACCACCAGGACCAGTTGGCCGATAAAACAAATGAGTTCCATGTTAATTTTTGGTTGGTTTTTCTTTATAATCAAATGGGGAATTGGAATTATTTGTGGGTCTAGTAACTTTTTTTGGTGGTGGGACTCAATAAACGTTTAAAACTAAATAATACAATCATATTTCATTTCATATCAATAAGTGAATAATAATATAACGCTGTAAACTTTTGATAATATAACCAGCAGCTGGGCGTGGCACCTGAAAAGGGGAAAAAAAAAGTTAAAGCTCTTCTATTTATGAATCCCCCCCCGGTGTCAGCTGATTAATTTGTCTCTCTTATCCAGCGCTGGATGTGTAGAACACATTAAATAGTTTTTTTTTTCCTATATCACAAAAAATCAAAAAGTTTCCCTGCCTTGTAATATAATATTGAATAAATCACATTTTCCCGCGTTTATACTATAAAATAAATAAATATTTCATGCTATACCAAAAGTTTGATATCCGAAATGCAAGTTTGCTGTGTCTCGTGAAGTGAAAGAGCTGAGACAAGTCGCCAATTAGTCTCAGGAGTTGGAGGACGATCGTGCCGAGAAATTCGATCATTTTCTTTGATTCATCCAACCAGTTTATCTCTCAATAGACAAGTTTAAAAAATTGACCCCATTTCCCTTTAATTGCCTGATTAAGGAACATTTTTTTTTCTCTGTGATCGATCATACAAGATGAGCGCGCTCAAAATATATTCAATAAATTGACATTGATTTGAATTGGGGCCATGTTATACAAGGTCGATCATTGTTTTTACATCTTGGAAAGATGTCATCGAAGGTGAAAGATCCGCTCGTTCCCAATTGAACTCGGATGACGCAATATCCGATATATTGATCGAAAAATCCTTGATGAATTATTGAACAGCCAAACAAACAAAAAAGAAAGGGGAAAAAGATTGACGCCTATTAATAGGAAATAGAACGGAGCTTATCATCCGAATCCCTTTTCTATTAATAATTTTCCCATAATTTTTTTATAAAATAGGAAATGTAAAATTTCAAAATTGAATCGGTCAATTGACTGTCAATTACATGAAATGTGTGTGTGGGCCTGAAATAATGAAATCCTAATTTTGTGTGACGAATGACGCATGTCTCGCTTTGATGGGCCACTAAATTGCCCGGCAATCGATTTTCATGATCGATTATTCAAATGGAACATGATTAGTTTAAGTAAATGACGTCAGCTATAAAAGAAAACTCGAATCAAAAGTTCTTTTTTGGGTTCTGCACTCTCACCCACACATTTCTTCCATTTATATTTATACCGTTGGGCGATTACGTTTTCATGTTGAATCACTGCGACATCTGCCGCTAGTTTTCTTTTTTATAGACGATATATTTATTATTCATTACGACAGTGTCAACCCCCCATATGAACCCAACCCACTGTCTCTTTTGAATAAAATATCTCAGATCTATATAGTGGGATTGGATGAGGAAAAAAATAATACAACAACAAAAAAAAAATGCGCATTTGAGAGACGAAAAAATCGATTCACGGCCATTATACAACAGAGAGAAGAGAATGTCAATGATATTCTATAAATATGTAAGATCAAGAATGTCTATATCTATACTGCTGTCAAAAGCTTCCGGTCTCGGATATATCCCAGGAAACTGCAGGTGATACATAAACTTGACGAGTATGATATCGATCGATAAAATTCAGTGTCTTTTTTTGAAATAACAGCAGCAAATTCTATATAATAGAAAAGATCTTTTCATCAGTAAACAGACAACGGTTCGACGTGAGGCATTAGCTTGTCAAAATCTTAGACACAATACGTGTTAAAAAGTTAGCATTTTGTTAGCATTTCTCTTATCACCATGCAAACTGAAAGGTTTTTTCTTTCTAAATGCACAAAAGCTACTACATTGATATAACAGACGAGATTATTCAGCAATCAATGGCAGTTTTGTGTCGGTATAGAAAAGGGCAAATCACTTTGACGCGAACATGTAGGCACGCGATTAAATTATTAAAATAGTTAAGCAGCCGAATCTTATTCGTTGACACGTACACATAATATTCTAAGATGAAGAAGAAATGCAGAGATAGATTCTTATCTATTCTATTTGAATAGATTCCATATATCTAGATAATAAAAGAATGTCCATATTATTTTACGACGATAAATAGTTTCGTGAAAACTATAAAATAAAAAAATGGCCTCGGTCTTTTGATGACTCTGTTGGGAAATACAAGCTAAAGGGCGATCGTCAAATATTTTTATTATCTCTCTCTAGCTCTGTGTTATGGCTTTGATGCATGAATGTGATATTAACTTTAGTAATTTGATAAAAGAAATGATATGATGCTATAGTTCCGAGTTTCGACTTGTTTTCATCTCTGGTCTGCTGGTCGCTGCTGACAGTGATGGTTTATTGAACGCCGACTGATGCATGGCGACTTATTCATTCACGATGAGCTGAAGTCAGCAGCACGAGATGCACAGCGTGATGTTCGATTTCTCTTTCGGCGAGTGAGTAGTAGTTTTCAAATAAGCAAAATATAGGAGAGTCTGCATGGCACCACCAGCGTCTTTCCCTATTGTGTGTATATACAGACTTTGACATGCACACACAATCCTTTTTCTCTATTGACTAGCTTAATGACTGGACAGAATCATCGGGATTGAAGCGACCGCATCATTATCCTTGTCATTGCCTTGTCAAATCGATCCTTCCGAATTTCTAGCTCCTTTTTTTTTTCCTTCTTCTCTGAGATCAACAACAATTCAAAACGTCAAAAAGCTGCAGCATTAGCATTCGTATTTCCTTATTATGCAACCCAAACTATAGAGGGGGAAGAATAATAAATCGATCGTTATTTCTTTTCAAAAACAAAACCAACAAAAAAACATAAAATACTTGTCGTAAATGTTGCCGTGAGCAACATGATTAATTTATTCTTTAGAAACAAAACATTTTTAAACTTGAACGATTCCATTTTTTAAAAAACAAAGCAAATTAAAAGTTATTGAAACGCGTCTGTTAAAATTATCCATAGATGGCGTACGTCTACAGTTTAAAGGGACCTTAAAAAAAACAAAGTAACACACACACACAAGTGCTACGAATGAAACTCATCACTCGCCCTTAACAACAACTGAATTTCTCAACATAAACTGACGAGGTAAAAAATAAAACTTTAATGCAATTAACAGCTGGTAAATGTGTTGGTCAATCATGATTTCGTCTGTAGCTGCAGTATAGTCTTGAAAAAACACGTGTCTGGTAGTCATTGAAAAAAACGTGATTTGGTGCATGACGTGTGTTGATCGGCTGTTGATGCAAACCACAATTGTTCATCAGAGGTAATTGCTGATGCTTAGTTCTTTTTCTTTCTCTCTCTCTCTGTACTCATTATCATCGATCTTTCTTTGTTCAGGGATTAATCCACTTTTTGACGCATTCACGAACGTTCATTGTCATCGCTAAGAATCGATCACGTTTGATAGATGAACCAGCTATTCCCCTGAAATTAAATTCAATTTTCATTACCCGGAGAGATGTCGTTCGAATCTCCACTGTCAAGAGAGACCAGAGAACGCAATCGCCAACGACTTAAGCAGTGGATGCAGGAGACAGAAGCAAAAAGAATTCAAAAACAAGAAGAACGAACAAGACGTGCCGAGACACGGGAAGAGACACGGGAAGTTGGTCGATCGTCTTCACGTCTTCCATCTTGGAGAAATGTAGAAATTGAAGAACCTAAGCAAATTATTCGAACGTCTTCACGTCGTCGATCCTCTAGTAATGTAGAAGAAGAAGAAGAATCAGAAGTGCCAAAATTTTTATTAGAAACGGTCAGTCAAACGCCGAAAAGAAGAAATAAGTCAAGAGATGTCCTTCGACTGCCAAAGATTTCAGATGAGATGGAAACCGTTATCACAGAAGCTCTCAATGAATATTTGGACGATAACGAAATTCTTTGCAACGCTTTCAATATTTCGATAACTCGTCGGGATGTCAAGACCCTTGCCTACAGGAATTGGCTAAACGACCAGGTATTTTAATAAGCCATTTTTTTAAATTTATGTAACTTTTTTATTGTTTGTTTTTATTTTTCAATTTTTAGGTTATCAACTTTTATCTATCGCTAATCATGGAGAGAAGCAAGTCTGGTGATGGGCTTAAAGTATTTGCGTTCAATACGCTTTTCTATCCAAAGCTGATGAGTTCTGGTTACGATGGACTCGAAAGGTGGACACGAACGGTGGATCTCTTCCATTATGATCTCATCTTAATCCCTGTACATTCGGGAGCTCATTGGTCCCTAGCCACTGTCTGTCCCAAACTGAGGACAATTCAATATTATGACAGTCAAGGACAACGTAACTTGGGTTGCCTCGAAAGTCTGAGAATCTACATGAAAAAGGAGAGCCTGGCCAAGAATCGTCTCGTATCGGGAGGATGGAAATTGGAGTGCGTTGTGAATTTACCAAAGCAAACGAACTATTCTGATTGTGGAATGTTTACACTTAAGGTATTTTAACTATTTCAGATAATTTTTCACAGTAATTTTAGTTATATATTTTTTTCATCAGTATGCCGAATATTTGTCTCGTGGTGAATGTATAAATTTCAAACAAAGGGACATGCCCCATTTTCGCCGAATGATGATCTACGAAATCATAACTAAAATGTTGATTCCTTCATAAAACAACTTTTGTTACGCAAATCCGCGTCATTCCCCTGCCGTCCCGTTTTTGGTGTTTTTGTTTGTTTACTCGTTTCGAAACTTAGTGTTTTTGCAAAGAAAAATAAATTGATTTCAAATGATAAACGAGTTGGCGCCTTGTCGGAACGCCATCTATTCAAATTCGTCTGCTTGTAGCCCCCACTCTACAGGAGACTCTTCCACCTTGTTTTGATTTAAAACTTGAGTTGTAGCTTTTACATTTTGTTTAAAATTGCAGTATTTGTCTTGAAATAGCAAATAGGAGTCATGGAGAAAAAGAAAATGCGAATTTTGGAACTTTACAGTGGAATTGGTGGGATGCATTATGCAGCTGAATGTAAGTTTTGTATTTTTTTGTTAAAAGAAATTCGAATCTAATTATTTCTTTGTATAGTGGCCAATGTTAGTGCCGAAGTGGTTTTCTCTGTTGACATCAATACTTCCGCCAATGAAGTTTATCGCCATAATTTCAAACAGACCAATCAACAATCAAGAAACATAGAATCTCTGAGTGCCAAGGAGATAAACAAATTAAAACCAGATATTATAATGATGAGCCCACCCTGCCAGCCCTTTACCCGTGTTGGGTTAAAATTGGATGTTGAAGATTCCCGATGCTCATCATTCCTCCATTTGCTAGATATCTTTCCACACCTTGAGACTGTGTCTTTCATATTGATGGAGAACGTTGTGGGATTTGAAACATCTGAAATGAGGAATGCATTTACTAAGACACTGAAAAACTGTGATTTCTTTTTCCGGGAATTTATACTCTCCCCTGAGAGCTTGAAAATCCCTAATAGCCGAAGCAGATACTATCTTGTGGCAAGGAAATGCAAAGACTTCTCATTTGGAACTGAAAAGGACATTGTAAGATCTTAACCTGGATATCTTTTATTTCATTTCTTGAAGATTATTTCTTTATTGATGTGATTGTTATTTTTTTTTTACAGATGAACATCTTTCCTAACAGTAGCTGTGACATTGAAATGCCAATGCAAGAAAAAACATTGGATCCCTATCTGGAGAAAGATATGTCTGATGAAGAATTGGCTCGTTATTTGATTGCCGATAAAACTTTATTGAAGTATTGGCGTATTCTCGACGTGCGACAAAGGTCCGACACATCTTCGTGCTGTTTCACCAAAGCTTACACCCATTATGCAGAAGGAACTGGTTCTGTTCTTCAACACGATTCGAACGAGCCATTTCACAAAACATTCGCCGAATTTCAAGAAGATGAAGACATTGCACATTTGAAACCTTTAAAATTGAGGTAACTTAAAAAAAATTGGACCCTAGCTTGTGTTACCCCAGAATTAACGTGACATATTTGTTTTAAATATTTCCTTTGATTGAAGGTATTTCACGCCACGAGAAGTTGGAAACTTAATGGGATTCCCCGCTGAATTTGCCTTTCCTGAGAGAACTTCTCTCAAAACACGATACCGACTCCTAGGAAATAGTTTAAACGTTTTTGTAGTCTCCAATCTTTTAAGAATATTGTTGGGATGAAATAAATAAAATGTTCAATGTTTCTTTGCGGTAATTTATAAAGTAAACCAAATCAAGGGAAACATGGCTAGCGTTAGAGTGGAGATTAACAAACAGATGGGCATATTCACTGTTGGCCAGGCGTCGAACCCTTGCCTCGATTCACGTCACTGATGCATACCCACTGGCCTTCTACTGTTTCCTTCCAGAGACTAACTTTGTTGTCTCCACCAGAAACTGCCAGGATGTTTCCGGTAACAGACCATGAGACGTGCCAAACGACATCTTCGAAGGTGTGTAGAACTCGTTGGTTCCAACTGCTGGAAACACCATCATTGGTCCATAAAATGACTCGTCGATCTTGAGAACAGCTGGCGATGACGGTACGCGATAGTCCAATAGACGGAGCCCAAGCTGCATCACGAACCCAGTCCGAATGTCCTTCTAGTTTAGCTTCTTCAACCCATTCTTTATCTTCCCTGCAAATTAGATCTTCAATTGTTAAGAAATCTACATCTATGTATTCTTTAATTATTGGCTAACCTCCAGACTTTGACAAGGTTATCGCATCCACCACTAACAAAACGCTTGACAGGGGCAGTACGTGTACCCGTAGACGAGTCGAAGGCCGCGTTAGGTCCAATAGCCGGAGCCCAGCTAACTGCATTGCATCCAATCTGCAATGACATCACATACATTAGTTAATGTTTAAGAATATGTTTAATAAAATAAAATGTTAATTGTACAGTATGGGCATTGTTGATCTTCTTGGCCTCCCATCCTCCTGCAGCTGTTGCAGACAGAATGGAGATGGATCCATCAGAACTTCCACATGCAAGGATAAGGCCATAATCGTGAGGGGCCCAGCAAACAGAGTTCACAGACGAATCATGGTTGGAATACTCATAAAACTTGACCCACTGTCCACTCGTCTCTTTCCAAATAATAACTTTACGATCATAAGAGCATGAAGCTAAAATATTCCCAAACTTGGGATGAGCCCAAGCAATTTGCCAAACCTAAAATATGAATTTACTAACATTAAAATCATGTTTTGTAATATGATGGCATCAAATAATTGAAAATTAGCATACCGGTCCTTCATGTCCTCTCAAATCGGCAGCCAATGTTTGTGTACCATTTTTCACATCATAAATCCTTACAGACCTGTCAGATGAACAGGTTGCAAGTCGACAACCATAGTAGTCCATCTGAGCATCATGCTAATATTTTCAAAAACAAGAATATCTTGTAAAAATAATTAGAAAATTAAGCTGGAAATGATTTGATACTCACGATCATGTCTTCATGCCCAGTATCGACCGTGGATATGACTGAAACCTAAAAGAGGTAATAATGTTATTACTTAACAAATAAACTCTAAAAATATCCAGAAACTTATGAAAGTACCATTTTTATCGAGAACTTTTAGATAAGACGGCAAGTTTTAAAATATCCGTTTGTAAAAAAATACCGACAAAACTGCACAAACGAATCTGTCAATTTCAGTCGACGTGTCTAGAGCGTTGCCAGATTTAATTAATTCTGACCATTTTTAAGAAAAAAAACTTGGCGCCAACTCCATCTGGTTTTGAATTTTCATTCACATTGAAATAAGTAAAAATAACGAATCGGTTAATTTCCAGGTACAAACACATGGTTTATTGCAAATTTCAGAAAAGATAAGCCAAATAAACAGTGACGTGCAACAGAAAACCAGTAAAAAAATAATTAAACACAGTCACATTTCATGGCGAAAAAGGACAGGAAAGAAAACAAGCTACATAGGTAATGAATTGGCACCGAAAATAAACTACAAAACAACTTTTGCTTTCAATAAAATTTTTCTAGGAAAATTGATTCCGAAGACCGAAAGGGTATATCTATACTAAAACATTTTGTTATCCAATGCAAAAGAACCGTTTGTGGGTTTGGAAGGAAAGCTATAAACTTGAACGGTTTGAGTTCATAAATACTTTTTTTCCCCGTTTAACATCGGGATTTTTAGATTTGATTTGAGGAGAATTTTTGCAACTGTTTGTTAAATGAACTGTTTGATTAGTGGGGTGGAGTATTCAAAAGAAATGCAAACGGCGTAGAAAAATCGTTGGCATTTGCCTTAGTTTCTGGTGACGAAGGCGGAGCCAACTTTTTGCAATGTTTCTCAAAAAGATCTACCCCACCCTTAGTGTAGAGACGAACATGAAGTACTCCATCGACAACCTTAAAAAACTTGACGCAGAAGAAAGAGCGTTTCACAAAACGATCGATAAAAGCATCGGCTGCGGCTGACGACAAAGCTTTCACTCCATCCAGGCAACACTTGAATGCCAATGCCGGTTGCTTCGCGTAGTCCGAGGGTAAATCTCTCAATAAGCTGATATCCACTTCAAAAGTATGACCGTAATCAAAACAGTAGACTCTAGCAGTGTCTCCATCAACGCGTTCAATTACGGCACGGTACCAGCGTCCGTCATCAGGGAAGAAATCATCAGCATCACGGTAAAAAGCAAGACAAGGTTTACCGACCGAAGCAACAAAGTTTTTCGCGTTGATAAAATCAGGATGAAGACCCAACGAATCCAGACGTCCCATAATCGAATTAACAGTCTTCGGCTCTAACTGTACCCAAAACTCGGTCAGTGAATTGACATGGGAAGCAAGAGCACAAGAAGAAACTATCTGCTCTGGAGCGAAATTAACATTCTGGGGTGCATGACTCAAAGGGGATACAATCATTTGGCGCTGGGCTAGACAAACACCATCAGAAGAGCTGAGATGAACATGAAGGATTCCATCGACGTTTTTCAAATAGTGTACGGTAAAAGCCGAGAGTACAACTAATCGAGATTCGAAAGCTACGGAAAAATCCCTGTAAAAAGTATCTGCACCATCAAGGCAGCATTTGAAAGCCAAGGCCGGCAACTTAACCAAATCAATTGGTAATTCTCGCAAATAGCTGACTTGCAATATTGAAGTGTTGCCATAGTCAACATAGCGGACAGTGACTGATTCTCCTTCAACCGCTTCAACTACTGCGCGATACCAAAACCCATCAACAGGGAAGAATGCCAAACAAGGCTTGCCGATGGCTGCAGAAAAACCTTTTTGGCTGACAAACCGGGGATCAGTGATGAATTTGTCAATGCGCTCCATTATGAGGCCAACAGATGGCGGATCAAGTTGAATCCAAATCTCAGAAAGCGAAATAACGAAAGGAGCAACGGCGCAGGTTGAAATAGTCTGCCGTGGAACAAAATCCATGTTCTGGGGAGCAAATTTCGACGGAGCATTCCCCATTGTCTCTGTGAGAAAAACACATTTTTTGGGGTCAAAATTACAAGTATCTGATGAAAGTAGTTGACTGTAACTTACGATTCTCCAAGACCATCGATGGAGGGGGAACCTTTGGTACAGCAGTAGGCGTCAGTGGGAAAGAATTGCTATTCATACCCGGCATTTCATCTGATAAATAAACAAAACGAACATTATTAGCCAATCATTAAACGTGAAAGACAGTAAGACTCACCAATTTCAATGTTAGTGGATTGCGACGAAGAATTACGTAGAAGTACACTTGGAAGCTCGTTATTGATCGGATCATTTGTGAAACTGACGGAATAGATTGCTCCCACACACTTTCCGACTTTGACTTTAACCCACTTATCCAGAATGCGATTTTTCCATTCCAAAGCAGAAAATGAGACATTTTCATCTAGTTTGCAGTTGATGCCGTGCGGTGGCTGGCGGAAATGTGTCAAACAATCAAGAGGAGCAAGAACTTTAAAACGCGATATCTTGAGCGTGTTCCCAAAATCAATGAAATAGACTTCGATGACGTCGTCTGACATCTCATCGACTACAAGGACTCGACGGAAACGATGGTAGTTTTGATCTTCGTTCCATTCCAGTACGCCATAATGCCCCAAACGACTATTGTCATCTTCATATAAAAGGGGAGGATTGGGTAGCGAAGGGTAGAATTTCAATAGTTCAGTCGCCATCTCGTCTAGATCTTTGACCGGTATCTTCTCCAGCTTTCCAAAAAATGAACCTGGCTTCTCGGAAAAAATGAGGAAAAGGCTTTCTTCGGCGTTCAAATCAACATCTGGGATCTGAAAAGATAGGACACATGAAATATGCAAATAATCTAGAAAATACTTTTGTTATGTTACCTCGGTTACCAAAATTGGTTTAGCCAGGAGGGTTTGATGAAGTGTAGATTTCATAGAAGAAGTTAAGCTGTATTCTTTAGGACTGTTCGTAGTTGCCAGAAGATTTAAACGTACCCCTGTAGCTGGATTAGGTGTCTTTTTTGGAGATGGATTCGAGCTTAAGTTGCCACTTGAAATATTCATGTTTGCCAGACGATTGACGAGTGGGTGTTGGTCGCGGTCCACAGCAAAAGGACATGGCAATATTTTCGTCGAAGTTGGTGGTGTATCGCTTTTAACAGGAGAATCTCTGACATTGTACTCGAAAGAGGGGGCAGCTTTAGTGGGAGTCAACAAAACAGGCTCAGGAACAAGTTTGATGTTGGCAAGGTTATTTAAAACTTTACTCATGCTTAATGCATCTTGATATGTCTGAGACGGAACACACATTTCTGCTTGAACCATGGTGGCAACAAAAAGTTGATTGGAAGAATCGAAGAGCCTTACACCTTGGTGTCCAGCAAAATTTCCCAATGGTACAGCTTTCCAGGTGCGATTTTCCAAGTGAGTCTTTAAGAAAAACATAGCTGATATGCTCCATTGACTGCCAGAACCAGGTCCCCGAGGTCCAACCACATCAGCAAGAATGAACTTGCTGGCTAAAGGAGGCCACTGTCGAATGTGATCTGCTTCAATGCCAGCAAAATCCACAGTGCGTAGAAAGGACAGAGGAATTGAGTGAGTTTCTCCAGTATCAATGCAGAAAACTTGTAGGGTTCCAAGGGGACTTAGTCTTGGCTCAGAGACTCGTGCTCTTTGCCACTTTTTGTTGATAAGCACACAACATATTTTCTGATTATCAAGCTCCATTACTTGCAACGGAGGAGACCTTGATTGCAATTCCTTCTGGAGGGTGGAAATATAAGTTTCCATGAGCAAACTCAAACTACGATCATGTGTGACGCCCCAGAAGTACACACACGGCCCTTGACGACCATGAACGGAATCGTCGACGTGAGTCACATGCAACAATATACTGGAGACCATCTTCATCAGAATCTCTGCACTATGAAAAAAAGTTTACCAAGTCAACGTTATGTGATAAATCATAGATGTTTTAGTTACAACCAAATTACCTACAACAACGAAAGGGAACTTGGGTTTTTTAAAAAGCTTTGAGAACAGCAGTCTGGAGCGACCATCCACACACGCGAGAGAGACAACAATGTTCAAACTTAACTTGGAGAAAATATTTGGGTTGGGAAAAAGGAATTCTCTGATAGGAAACGACAGCATTGCCAAATGATCGTTAAATGACCGTTTAACGGATTTTTTAAATTCGTTATTTATTAATTATTAGTAACTACTATTAGTACTACAATAAGACCGACTTTAATTTTGATTTTGATATTGCATTTTTTGATCATATATTGATTAAAACTTATTTTAAAATATTGTTACGGATTTCCCCCACCACGTAAACTGCACACCATAGCCCATAGGCCGCCATCAACATGTCATGCTGCATTATAGCTACAGTCTCACAGTCTGTGGTTTAAGTGTAACACCTGTGGTTACAAGATAAATTCTTTTAGAATCAACAAGTTTCTTGTCTCGGAATGGAATGATAACGTATTTTTTTCGATTATTGGTTTATCAATGTGTCCTACCTTACCTTGGAAGTTGGTTGGAAGGTTTCTCAGGTCTTTCAAATATTTGGGCTGCTAAATGGAAACTTGAAGTCCTTGTTATGCTTTTACAAAAATTTTTCTAAATTTTTTAGAGTGGTCTAACCCCCTCGCTTGAGTAAAAATGTTGTGTAGGTGTGGGTAATTCTTGTGTAATTCTTGTCACTTCTGTTCTATTTTTAGGATGCAATGCAATCAGGATATTTGTTCTTTCTTTTTTCACTGACTTGAACAGAAAAAGACTTTAAGGTAATGAAGGTAATAAGTGTGAGCAATCTTAACCATCTACTCTATTTTGTTTAACTTCATACTCTCATAACAATATGTGGAACTGTTGCTATTGTTGGATGATGTTAACATGATATCTTTTCTGGTTTTAGAAACTGAAGTTTATAACCAGCCTCAGCAATCATTCCCACCACAGACTACAAATAAGTCTGTGATTCCCCACTAACAACACTTAGTGACTTCTTGGATGACAGTGTGTCTCACTGAATTTCGAAAAGGACACCTGAACAATTTACTAATCGGGCAAGTTCATCTCAAAATGATCGTTGTAAGTAACATTTTGTGTTCACTTTGTAGATACTAAGTGATAGAATTGCTACGTCGTGAGATCCCACTAAATCTTCAGCAGCATTACGACGTGTTTGATGTTTGTTTTCGTCACAAGATGTTAGCTATTTCTCTTGTAACAACGGTGAAAAGGGAACTCAGCGAAGCTCAGTCTTATCATTTTTTTTTAAATATTTCTTGTTATAATCTTATGAGTAAGAATATTTAGGAAAGACCAGGGTCAGTTAACAGGTTCAGTAAACTGGGCTCGTTTACTTGAATATTAGAAAATGTTTTTGCCGATTCTCGCTGTGAGGCAACCCTTCCTTGGAACTTTATTTGTCCCAAACTTATAGCATTCGCTTTTTACAATTTGTTCAATAGAATTTTTTATTTCCCCCAACATCTAATTAGTGGAAGTTTTCGTCCATGATAAGCAATCTGTCCAAGATTTTTTTCGTTCCCTATATGATGAGCTCCAAGAGAATCTTCTGAGTTTTCTAGATATCTTTTCTGAATGTTTGGCAGTCCGTCTGCTTTTCGTGGATTTTATCGGTTTATTTCCTCTTTTATTTATTCCTGCTATACGAAATGACATGTAATAGTTGGTACATACCTGCGGTTACTATTATATTTCTTTGAAGAACGCCTTCCACATAGTAGTTGAACCTGTTGCCTTTCAGAACCTTTCGTTAACTAAAAAAATTGGATTTCAATAGGCAAGGCTGGCCAGCCACCAGGCTACCCATGATACCCCATGGGTAGTACCCAGCCCGTTGATTCATTTCCTGTGATAGCTTTGTATTGTCGTCATTGCTTTTTTTAAAAGAGATTAATTTGATCCGTCGAGTTTTTGAATCTTTCCGGTTAGAGAGGAGAGATAAGCTGGGCGAATGTGATCGCACCCTGGTCTTTCCTTAATAAATTTAACAACAGCTGACAAAATTTCCACATTAAGCTTCAATTCATATATGACAAGTAGGTCGCGAAACTGTCGTTTTTCAATTAAAGATATTGGTCGTTCCTTTGAACTGGCTGCTACACTTTCTTATTGGTTATTTGGTTTTAGTTGTGCCATTTATTAGACGTATGAACACACATAGTAAAACTATTTTTTAATATTTCGTTTATTATTTGAGTTCATCAGAGGGAGCCTTAATGGCAAGAGCCAAACCTTTATTGACTTCTAAGTGCATTTTTCCTCAACCATCTTGATCAGTTAACCTCGAAATTAATCTCGGAAAATAGAATATATAGAACAGTAAAGTTTATTTGGTGTTTTTGTGGGCCGTTAAAGTTTCCCCTTTTTCCTGACTTATTATATTTTTAAGCGAGTTTAAAACCCTCATCGCCCCATCAAACGTAGTAACGTTTCGATAAGGTATAGTTTCATAATTATCCACTAGGTCTATTTGTTTGTTTGGTTTGTAAATTGGATTTTGCTTAAGAATTCCAACAATTTTCTTTAACCTGAAATGATTTGGTTTAACAGATGAATTGATTCGATTTATGGTATCATGTCGAGTCGTGAAATTTTGATATATTTTTTAAAGTGCATGAATTTTATTTCGGGGAATGCAATGTAATTACATTTAAAAAACTACTTTTACTCTTAAATTAGAGATTGTCATTTTGTGCGTCTCTTGCTTTCTCCGAAATAATCCTGAACAGTTTAACTGGAATACACTTCCAGTGAGAAGCTAGATGAAAAGCTGTGAGGTTCTCGTTGTTTTTTACGTTAACGTCCACGTCCTTGTGTTTGAGCAGTTCCTTTACCGCAGTTTTGGATTCGCCCAAAAGCGCCAAATGTAGGGCAGTGTTTCCATTTTTGTTCTGTGCCTTGATATCTGATTTTTCTAATATCATTTTGAACAAGTGAATTGGGATTTTCGGCCACTTACTAGCAAAATGGAGTGGGGTGATGTTGTCGTTGTTTTTTACGTTAACTTCCACATCCTTTTGTTTGAGCAGTTCCTCTGCCCCAGTTTTGAATTTATTTGAAATTGCCAAGTGTAGGGCAGTGTTCCCATTTTTGGTCTGTGCCTTGATATCTGATTTTTCTAATATCATTTTGAACATGTGAATTGGGATTTTCGTCCACATACAAGCAAAATGGAGTGGGGTATCGTTGTTGTTGTTTTTTTTTACGTTAACATCTACGTCCTTGTGTTTGAGCATTTCCTGTACCGCAGTTATGGATTCGCCCAAAATTGCCAAGTGTAGGGCAGTGTTTCCATAATTGCTCTGTGCCTTGATATCTGATTTTTCTAATATCATTTTGAACAAGTGAATTGGGATTTTCGGCCACTGACTAGCGCAATGGAGTGGGGTGATGTTGTCGTTGTTTTTTACGTTAACTTCCACGTCCTTGTGTTTGAGCAGTTCCTCTGCCCCAGTTTTAAATTTTTTTGAAATTGCCAAGTGTAGGGCAGTGTTTCCATTTTTGTTCTGTGCCTTGATATCTGATTTTTCTAATATCATTTTGAACAAGTGAATTGGGATTTTCGGCCACTTACTAGCAAAATGGAGTGGGGTGATGTTGTCGTTGTTTTTTACGTTAACTTCCACATCCTTTTGTTTGAGCAGTTCCTCTGCCCCAGTTTTAAATTTTTTTGAAATTGCCAAGTGTAGGGCAGTGTTTCCATTTTTGTTCTGTGCCTTGATATCTGATTTTTCTAATATCATTTTGAACAAGTGAATTGGGATTTTCGGCCACTGACTAGCGCAATGGAGTGGGGTGATGTTGTCGTTGTTTTTTACGTTAACTTCCACGTCCTTGTGTTTGAGCAGTTCCTCTGCCCCAGTTTTAAATTTTTTTGAAATTGCCAAGTGTAGGGCAGTGTTTCCATAATTGTTCTGTGCCTTGATATCTGATTTTTCTAATATCATTTTGAACAAGTGAACTGGTATGTTCGTCCACGTACTAGCAAAATGGAGTGGGGTGTCGTTGTTGTTGTTTTTTTTTACGTTAACATCTACGTCCTTGTGTTTGAGCAGTTCCTCTGCCCCAGTTTTAAATTTATTTGAAATTGCCAAGTGTAGGGCAGTGTTTCCATAATTGCTCTGTGCCTTGATATCTGATTTTTCTAATATCATTTTGAACAAACGAATTGGGATTTTTGGCCACTGACTAGCGCAATGGAGTGGGGTGATGTTGTCGTTGTTTTTTACGTTAACTTCCAGGTCCTTGTGTTTGAGCAGTTCCTCTGCCCCAGTTTTAAATTTATTTGAAATTGCCAAGTGTAGGGCAGTGTTTCCATAATTGCTCTGTGCCTTGATATCTGATTTTTCTAATATCATTTTGAACAAGTGAATTGGGATTTTCGGCCACTGACTAGCGCAATGGAGTGGGGTGATGTGGTCGTTGTTTTTTACTTTAACGTCCACGTCCTTGTGTTTGAGCAGTTCCTTTACCGCAGTTATGGATTCTTTCAAAATTGCCAAGTGTAGGGCAGTGTTTCCATAACTGTTCTGTGCCTTGATATCTGATTTTTCTAATATACTTTTGAACAAACGAATTGGGATTTTTGGCCACTGACTAGCAAAATGGAGTGGGGTGAGGTTTTTGTTGTGTTTTACGTTAACGTCCACGTCCTTGTGTTTGAGCAGTTCCTTTACCGCAGTTTTGGATTCGCCCAAAAGCGCCAAATGTAGGGCAGTGTTTCCATTTTTGCTCTGTGCCTTGATATCTGATTTTTCTAATATCCTTTTGAACAAACGAATTGGGATTTTTGGCCACTGACTAGCGCAATGGAGTGGGGTGATGTTCTCGTTGTTTTTTACGTTAACGTCCACGTCCTTGTGTTTGAGCAGTTCCTTTACCGCAGTTTTGGACTCGCCCAAAAGCGCCAAATGTAGGGCAGTGTTTCCATTTTTGTTCTGTGCCTTGATATCTGATTTTTCTAATATCATTTTGAACAAACGAATTGGGATTTTCGGCCACTGACTAGCCAAATGGAGTGGGGTGATGTTGTCGTTGTTTTTTACTTTAACGTCCACGTCCTTGTGTTTGAGCAGTTCCTCTGCCGCATTTATGGATTCATTGACTATTGCGTAGTGAAGAGCAGTGTTTCCACTGTTGTAAGCTTTGTTGATGTTTTCCGAATTTGTTCGATACAGAATTTTTTTAAACAAACCGATATCACTTTTGTTTATGGCAGCTAAATGAAGCGGTGTTAACCCCCTTGAATTGGTCACGTTGACGTTATAGTTATTAAATTGACTCAAAATCGTTTCGGCAATTTCCCATTTTTCTCCGTATAAAGCCAAATGTAATGCTGTGTCACCCGATTTGTTTGTTCCATTAATATCTGTCCCGTCAAATGACAAAAACTGAGTATTAGCTTGTTTTTTCAAAGGCAGATATTGCAGAGCAATAAAAAACACATTTCGTCGAAACAATCCTTGGTCTGATTCAGTCTTGGCGCCTTTATCTTTCAAGTACTGATCGATTGGCCAATCGGATGTGGAGAAAGCTGTAGCCCATTCGAGTAGAGTGTTGCCTTGAGAGTCGACACTGTTTAAAGATTCTCTTGTCATGTTTTTTTTCAATAAGTTCCTCAAAGTCTTTTTTCCTTCCCTCAATAATAGCCTTGTAATAGTCAAATTTGTCGTCGTTGATTATGGATTCATATTTTACCGCATCCACTTTGATTGGGGGCAGCATTTGTTTCTTTTTATCGATTCGCCGTAAATAGTCGACTAAAGCACTTGTTTTCGTCCGCCACTGTCTCCCTGTTAATTTTTTGAAGATGATCGATGCGAAATTTTGGCAATTTGAAGTCAAGAGGTTATACCGTTTGTTTAGCTGACTAGTTTCCCAAATGACTCGCAGTAAATATCGAATTGTCTTGCCATTGCCTTTAGCAACTTTGAGTTCTTCCACTGGCTCGAATCTTTTAGTTTCCTTCTTTTCAGAGTCGTATAGTTCCTTGGTGACGTCATCCTTGTTTAGGGATTGCTGTAGAACAATATACGTTCCGTTCTTTTCAAGAGACCACCAACTCTCTTTAGAATTCGAATCGTTCTTTGTTTTGAAAACGACGAAAGCGTGAATCGCTTCATTCGACTTGAAAGTTATTGCTGAAAGAGGATTTTTGTAGACTTGGACATGCGTTATGTAATGTTCTAAAGATGTTTTTAAAATACCATAATTTGCTTGAGGGTCATTTACAGATGAAGTGAAATTCTTGTCGGAAAAAATTTTGCGATCAGACAATATATGTTCGTGGAGAAATTGCTCGGATATTTCACTGGTCTTGTCCTTTTCTTTGTCGACGTGCTGAACGTACAGCAATTGTTTCAGAAATTTTTTTCCCTTGGCGAGATCTGACGATCCTATCGACATTTCTTCGTTTCACACTTGTTTCCTGATTGAATTACAAAAATTGGAATATAATTAAGAGTGGGCTAAGAGCAATGAAGAAACGAAAAATTAAAACTAAATGAAGAACACAAGAGAGTGAGCACTTGAAATGGTCAACTTGACTGCTAGTCTGCAACTGCCTTATTGAAATTCTAGAAGGTTGTGGTAGTAGACTGTCAACCAGTGACGGCGCATTTTAGCTATGCAGCCCTTTGCGCAATAAAAAAAAACTAGGTCAGGTTGAGATGAGCCCGAAGCGGCTGTTGCGCTTCAGTGTGCACGAGTGAGTGCTTGATCCTTAGTACTTCCTCGGCGCTGGACATCTATCAGTTACATATGATATTACGTGTTTATTTCTAGCCATAGAAAGCATACACTCTTTCTCGCAGCTTGTGGTTAACATTGCTATATAATGTACGAAACGGGCACTCGGTGTCTTATTTTAAAAACAAAAACAAACAGAACTATCGACAAACAGAGTTTAACTAATACGTTTGGAACAAGGCCGACGGCTGGCGGTGACATTCTAGAATTTTTATTGTGTGATTACAGCCGGAAGAAATCGGTGGTTTGTAGTGCGATAAGCAACGGGTAAGGAAATGAAAATTGAGTGTCGTCGTGTGTCCAAATTTATTCGTTGCATTTTGATATTGGTCTGATGGCTATAATCGGTAGGAAAGGTCAGTGACTCAGATGTGTTTTGATGATTACGCGTTCACTTAAGTTTACCAGTCACTTTCTTAAGTCTTTTAATAATTTCACAGCTAATATTTCATTTTTCTCACAAAATTTTCAAAGTAATATTAACAGTGCACAGTTACATTAACATTTTGTACGTTTAACCTTTATGTTGGAGTTTGTTATCTTTAATCTACAGGAAGTTTGTTGAAATAATATGAAATCGCAGTCAACATATTGGACCTTTGTACTTCTAATGACGGAATATTACGCTGTTTCCGCTTAGAATATGTCCTATCTATCACACCGAACAAAGTCCTGACTGAAGACCGAAATCTTATCAAATGATGGGGTTCACACCAGTGGTTTTCTTCATTCGCCAATTTTTAAAAGCATTTTTATAAATACGTAAGACTTATTTTCCTTTTATCCTTTCGACAGTAGACCAAGCAGAGGGAATTGACGGAAGCAGCGCCTTTGCTCTACGGGCATCTGTTCACTGTAAGGAATCACCCATTTTCCAACGTCTTCACCGGTAAATAAAAATCTAATTAAATTTGACTATGTTTTTTTTTAAAATTTAAGTGTGTTTATTTAAATTTTGTTAAATGTGTTTTTATAAGAGTGAGGCAATGACCCACTTTAATGCAACCGTGAATTTTAAAGCTACTTAAGTCTATTCCATTTTTTGGGCACCATATTCTGCCCGTAGTAACACAGCTGTACTGCATATTAAATAGATGTACCTGTACTAGTTAGCCTAGCTTCTTGTTCTGTGAAAGTTTTGCTGAATGCGACGAAAAGTTATACCAACTGCCCAAGCAACTTTCCGTAGTGGACTAAAATAGCCTCTCCTTCTTTTAACGGCGATACACTCCAACGGGAACGAATATCAAATTCTCCTTATTTCCATGCTAATTCCATTTTCAGAAAAGCTGAAGAAAGTGAAAAGTTCCAGTAATTTTCCACAAATTTTACACTCACCTTCAGTTGAGCGAGCTGCCATACATCACACCAAATTGTTCAATAGGTTCAATAGTCAATTCCAATTAAATTAGCATCAGTTAAATAGTTCATGAAGTAAAAAGTGTCCCCATGAAAGTCGTAATACTTAACATTTTTAAAAATTGCATATTAGTTGCTGGTTTTTGGATCTTGCTTTTTTTGCCCGAATCAATCTGGCTCAATTCCCATGTTGCGCAATCTTGTTGATATACATATGACTAATGTTTAAAAATGTCTATTAGGAGAATCAAGTGTCACAATTTCCGACAGATGTTTCGTCAAGTGTCTCATTCCGATGCTCTGTGGACACGTACATGCCCCGAACTAAGTAAAAATTAATCAATATTTTACAAACGAGATCAAAGTTTTATCTTTGTTCTCTGTAGGCCACTTTGAAGATCGCGAAACGAAAATGTCACGAAACCTGCTTGCGCTCCTGTTCCGTTGACCATCTTTGTCCTAAGTTGTGTTACGAAGATTGTCTTCTTTGTTTGACGGAATTCCGAAGATCCTTGTACCGTAATAAGAATACTCTCCATAATAAGAATTGTTTGAGCACTGCAGAGATCTAAAAAGGTAGGAGAGCAATTCTCAGTTATAGATTTAGGTGTATTAGTGATTCATAATTTTAAGTTGTGTGCTGAAAAGAGGTACACTATCAGATCCTGGAATTTGTGATCTGTCTTTTGATTTCTGATTCTTCGGTGTTTGTTTCTAAATTTTTAGAAACTTTTTTGGGCTCAAGTTTAATTCTTTGCAAGATATAAATTTGATTGGGTTATTTTACGTATTTATCGAGCTTAACGATACATTTCATTGTTTCACAATATTTTTCACGAAGATTGGCAATCCTTTGTAAGACATTTTCATTTAGTTTTTCGCAGTGGGAAATGAAATCGTACGAAAGTGAAGGGGATGACAAAAATGTAAAAAGGTTATACAAAAGAAATTCTAAAGCATCTTTCGAGTTTATTTAGCAGCAAATTGAAATGAGGTTTAAAAATAGACAGATCGGAAAATAATGCCTTCCGGTTCCTCGCCTTCCCATATGTGCCCACCTAAATATATATGTTTGTAAAAACATGTAAAAATTAATTGAAATTGCCAGTTTTTCTGAATCCATATTGCGTTGTTGTTCCAATCAATGAGGTCTTCCTTGGTAAAGCCAGAAAGGTAATTCAAGGAACACACCCTGATTTCCCGTAAAGGATTCGAATCTTTCAAAAAAATTTCAATCCCTTTTTTAGTGACCAAATTGCAATGGAAGAGATGCAAACACTCGAAGATTACGGAAGGAATGATTTTTTGCAGCCATTTGTATGACATTATCAGTGAGGGTATTGCAGAGTGACATGGATAATTCTATGTGCGAAATTGAAGGGGAAGACAGAAGTGTTAAAAGGCTTTCAGACGTGATGTCCGAATGATTTCTCACTATAAGCTTTTGTAATTTTTGTAATCTGGGCATTTTTTCTTTGGGTTCAGTTGATTGGTTTGTTTTACAGTTGTCTAAAGTCAAAGATTCCAGATTGGGGCAATACTCGGCGATTGCTGGAATATGGACTACAATAAACCCACCCATCAAGATTTTCTTTAGATAATTTCCAAATTTTTGAAGTAAAGGGACAACGCCATCAAAAGACAGTTCTCTATCGATTAGAGCACTTCCTCCGGGTAAATGTCCAAGAATTATACCATGGCTGAATTCGATAGTGTAGAGTTTTTCCAGTGAGAGTAAACTCTTAAGATCAGTGTCCTTCAATCCTCTCTTCCACACTGATAGATACACCTCAGTCACGTTAGGACAAAGCAGCACAGATTGTTGAAGGCTACCAGTTTTGTAGATCGTATTATGGAGGATGTAGAGCGCCGACAAAGAATATTTAGGGAGGGATAATTTTTTATCGATCGCAGTTTGAGCGATTATAGCCAAGCACTCCAGTAGAGTCTCGTGACACAATATCCTCAGTTGGGGTAAATTTTCAAGAGTCAGTTGAATTCCTTTTGTTGTTACTTTGAAGCATCTCTTCAGATTTAGTTTGCGGATTGATTGCAATTGCCAACCACGCATAAATTAAGAATTCCATCATCTGTTACTTGGCTATTTTTGCAATAAAGTTCTCTTTAAAAAAATAAAATTTCTTAAAACCAAATGCAATAATAATTCAATTTTTCTGTAATTTATTACCTTAAATCTGGGCAATGTTTACCGATTAGATAGAAGCAATCGTCGCCTGTTTCAGGAAACGGAATGTCTAGTGTTCGAAGATTCACAAACTTGGGGATGAAGTTAAAACTTCCCACATACTGACTTGTAGTGTAATCAAAACGCAGCGTTTCCAAGTTCTAAAATGGTAACACAATTTTATGAATAAAGGAAACAATTAGGCGCAACTAATTTTTATTCTTTTACCGGACATCTGATCGTAGCCAAATGAAGAACATCCGAAATGTCACAGTTTTTCATTAATCGTAGTGAGATCTAAAGTGCGAAGACGATCGAGGAGTCACCAGCAGTTTAAAGAGTGGTGTAATTTTATATCTGTGTGGATATATATCGCTTGATTCCTTTTTCTTTAGAATCCTGACAAGTTCCTCCAACAATCCAGAGGCTTTGATTTATAGAAATTTAACAATTTAAACACACGATAAAAATCGATAATTTTATGATATACATAATTGTAAAAGTATTTGTAACTTACGCAGTTCGTTAAAAGGATTTATCACAGGTATATCTGAATCCAAGGCATCCACGCAATCCTCTAACAATCCGAGTGGCAATTTTTTCGGAAAAAATGTCCTGATTTTCCACAATAAAATCAATACAAATTTCTGTCAGAAACTTGACACTTTTCACTTGTGGCATAGTGGCAGAATAAAATCTTTAAACTGCGCTACGAAAAATTTGACGGAGCTCTTTAAAATGCAAGTGTTACTTTTTCTTCTGGGAACTATAGTCTACATCTTAAATAATATTATGATAGTAGTATAGAAATGTGGGAGGCAAATATCGAGAAAAGCAAATATTGTTTTCTGGGTTCTGATTGGTTTCCGATACGGGGAAATCCTCAGATTATTTATTCCATGAAGCGTATTTAATTAAACACTTAGTTCTTATGACCTTCAGACATAGGCGCTTTGAAAAAAACTGTCAGTGACATATTTTCAGGGTTGTAAACAAACATGTTCATGTCAATTATTCATTCATCATCATGAAGGTCAGATTGATAAAATACATCCAACAATTTTTGAGTCCCTTTCAACAGAAAATGAAACAATAATTTTTCGAAATCAAAATTTTTCGAAAACTTTATTTAGTCACTGCCTGGACCGACTCCCATAAAAAAATATTTGGTTAGGTAAGTTAGATATTGAGTTATTCGTGTGAGTGCCGGGAATTTTTTTTATTCTTGACTCCTGCAGTTGCCGGGGCACTCTATGCTTTATTTGTTTGCTGGTTTGCAGGGCACCTTGCCACAGCTGGATTTGCAAGTGGTTTTATTAAATGATTCCCTTGTAATATATGATTAATTTTTATATTTTTATTAAATTAAGAGACATTTAACTTGTTCAACACTAAACTTATACTGTAGGTATTTTTTTAAAGTTTATTTAATTTTAGGTTTAGACAAGAAAATAAGTACACACAAAAATAAACACGTCAGATTTCGCCTAAAAAAACATTTTTAGATACGCGTTTGTTATAAACGAAATTGACTGTAAATCGCTTGTAAAATGAGATTGAATTGCTAATTTTGCTTAATCCATAACGTTGAAATCAAAATTGTCTTCAATTACCGGAACGTGATAGGGTCGGAAGTGATATAGGTCGGATTTCACAGTGATTTCTCGTAGTTGATAAGATTCTTTAAAGAAAAAATCTATTGCGGTTTTAGTGAGCGAGTAACAGTAGTGGAGATACAAATATTCGAGATTACGGAAGCCATGAAGATTGGCAACCCTTCGTAAGACATTTTCAGTTAGGTTTTTGCAGTGGAAATGAATATGTATGAAAGTGAAGGGGATGACAAAAGTGTCAATAGGTCGTCCAAAGAAATTGAATTGCAATATTCAAGAGTTTAGTTTTTTAAGTTTCTGTAATGTGGGTCTCTTGACTTCGGTTTCTTGTGGACTGGGTCGTCTTACAGTGGTCAAGAGCTAAGAATTCAAGATTTGGGCAAAACTCGATGATGACTGGAATTGGATTATCGACTAAGAACTGATTTCCAATCCTAAGTCTTTTGAGACAGCTCCCAAATTTTTTCAGTAATGGGACAAGCCCAACAAACGACAGTTTTCTATCGATATCAAGTGCTAACGGTAGTAATCCTTCTAAGAAAAGAACACCGGTGGTAATTTCAATAGTGTAGATATTTTCGAGTGATAGCAGACTCAAAAGATCAGTGTCCCTCAAATCCTGCCCATGTCGTTAGATACACTTCCAGTCACATTCAGGCACAGCAGCACAGATTGTCGGAGATTACCAGTTTTGTAGATCGTATAATCGAGCATATGGAGCACCGTCAAAGAATATTTAGGTAAGGATAACTTTTGATCGATTGCGTTTTGAGCTATTTCAGCCAAGCGTTCTAGAAGAGATTCGTAGAACAAAACACTTAACTGGGGTAAATTATCGAGAGCCATTTGAATCCCTTTTGTAGTTATTTTGCTGCAATTCTCCAGATATAGTATGCAAATTAATTTGCAATTTTCCAACTACGCAAAGCTTTCGAATTCCATCGTCGCTCACTTCGCCATATTTAACAAAAAAGCTCCCTTAAAATTAAATATTTACATTCAGTTTATAACCAAAATAAAAATGTTGTGTTTTTTAAATACCTCAAATCTGGACAATTTATACCAATAAGGTTAAAGCAATCATCTCCAGCTTTACAAGACGAAATGTCCAATTTTCGAAGTTTTTGAAATTTTGGGATGAAGTAAAAATTTCCCCCCATACAGATATTTATTATAATCAAAAAGCAACGTTTCCAAGTTCTAAAAATGTATAAATATATATTTATTAATATATCTTAATTTTGACAGACTCTTTCTTCTTTTACCAGACTTCTGATTGCAGCCATATGAAGTACACCAGAAATATCATTTTCTTGTCTAAGTGCAGTCAGATCCAAAGTGCGAAGTCGAGGAGTCATCAGCAGCGTAAGGAACGGTGTTATTTCAAAAATTCGTGCTTCTTTTACTCTGTCTCTTAGACGTCTGATAAGTTTCTCTAACAATTCAGTAGCTGAATTTAAAAATCATTTTGTTAATGTAGTCATAACAATTAAATTTTTTTTATCTGTTTTAATTATTGGTAACTTACGCAAATGGTCAAAGGAATTTATTGCAGGATCAACTGAATCCAAGGCATCCACGCCATCTTTTGGCTCTCTGGGAGTATATCTTTTATAAAAGAAATCCTTGTTTTCCAAAATAAAATCCATACATATTTCTGTCAAAAGACTTGACACTTTTGAGTCGTGGCGTGGCATGTTGGAATTTGCTTGAGTAACTTGAATATTTTAAGGACAATTTTGTGTAGCGCTGATGTTGGTGCGTTTTCTTGCGAGTTTCAGACTTAGTCTATTCCGCCTTCTGCTGACTAATTTTCTATTTTACACTGCGAGATTTCGGTTTAGTAGTTCTGATTCTTGAAGAAAACGAGCACTGCTTTCCGGTTCTTTTTCTTTTTGAAGTCCAAGAAGTTGGCTCGAGACCTTTTTTCTGTTGTTGAACACTTCCTGGAGCACTGAACTGTTAAAATGTTTCTTTATCTTTACAAATATTTTTCGATAATTATTGTGGTATAGACGAGGGGTGTTAGTATCGAGAAAAATCTTTTTTTGGATTCTGATTGGCTTCTGGTATAGCGATGGCTATTTGGATTAATAATCCCACATAGACACAGTCTGTGACCTTACGGCATAATAATACGGCTTTGAACAAACTATTAATGGCATATATTTAAGGTTTTACTCTCATGTGTCCATGAACTTGAAAGCGAATTAAATCAATATGAGAACAATAATTCAATTCATGGAATGAAACTGAATAACTTTTCGTTTTTCTTGAACCTGTTTCTATATTACGAGATGGCAGTACACAATGCAGTACACATTTATCTGAAATCATTCAAATCAATAGAAATCAATCAGTAGGGGCTACTGATTTTCGCTTCTCACATCGCAAAGTCCCGGTGCATCAAGGGTACACATGGAGATGCCCGGTGGAATTTCCCAGTATTCAAGGTAGGACTCAGTTTATATTGCCACCATTTTTCAGTGGTAAAACCTGGCTCTTGAGCTAAAGCTTAAGGGTCTACTGATTATCGTTCAAAAGCAGCCGATCGATTCAATAACCGTTTTTTTCGTTTTCACTTCTAAAACCCTTTTTAAAAATCAAAACAAGCAAACATTTGTCATATGCCACAATTTTTTTTTTACGAACTAAGGAAGTAAAGTTCGGAATTTATTGTCGTTGGACGAAAATTCCATTTACAATTTACGAGTAAAAAATTGAGGAGAGTATAGAACTATTTTTTGTATTAAATAAATCACTTTGCTGTTGTTAGCGAGGGACTGTGTTTCATTTTCGATTTTTAGAGAGTGAAAGCTCCTATGAAGCAGGCGCAAGAAGCCGGAAACTTGAAGGTCTCAATAGCGAATGGGAAATAATAATCAGTGGGATCATGGACGAGAAAACGGTGGTAGATGCTCTTCTGGAGACACTTTGACTCGTAGCAGGTGGGGACCAAAGGACAGGCCTTTCCAGCAGCGTCGGCTTCGCATTCTTCAATGCGAGCGTGTTGATCGTATTTGATTCCGTAAGACTCGACTTTGTTGATGATGACACGCCATTTGCCTTTGGTATTGACGGCACGCAGCGGCTGGACGTAGGAAGTGGCGCTGGGGCAGAGATAAGTTTCGTCAACTAATTTAGTCAAAGTGTCGACCGAGTTGGCCGTTTCAGCCACGACGTTCTTGTACAAAGCCACAACGGCCTCGTAATGTTTGTCAAGTTCGTAAACAACTTCGTAAGTTGGATATTCCGAATCCTCCAGACACCAGTTCTTGGTCGTGTTCTTGGAGCAAGCCGGGATCTCTGGCTCGTATTTTGGCTCGTATTTCGGCTGGTAAGGCGTTGGAGGTTTGTAATTATTGCCCCATCACTGCCACCACACCTAAACTCACCAAAATCTAGTAGCAAAAATATTTAAATAGAGTTAAAATGTAGATGAATTAGTGTAAATAAATTTACCAATAAATGGTTAGACAAAGACATGACTGCGGATTTTCTGCGACTTCACAAGAACAAAAATTTCCGACGAGTGTAGTCGACTACGATGGATAACAATGTGTTTAACTAACTAGCCGTCTCGGCCTTTATATACCGCGTTACTTTGTTCCGCCGTGTTCCATTTTAACCAATGACTGCTTCCACCAGATGGTGGGATTTTTGAAAGTCTTGCCTTGAAAATCAGGAATGTTTTTCTCAGCTTTCTATATCCATTTTTTAAAATTGCGTCAAGTTCATCCTTAGGAAGCCTCCTCCCGTCATGCAGAAAATAGCGTTATTGGTCTCCAGTCTAGTCTACATTACCTATTGCTTACGAAGTCTAGGGAAAGTGAATACGCCTCGGGAGTAGTTACTGCAAAACAGTAAAGCCAATAAAGAATAATTTTGCGAGGCAATCAAGTCGGTGAAAGTTTACGAAATAAATGCTTATGAGATTTCGAGCTGAAACTTAAGACCGCACCGTCAAGAGTCACTGGTGTTGTTGTTGTGATGATGACTGTGTGTAAGAAGGGCGTAGACCAACGGGTATAAAAGGACCCAAACTTTTGATGGAAGAACACAGAACATTTCAAGACATTTCTGTGCTCGCATCTCCTTGGTTCATCCAACTTTATTATTTTCGTCTCTGTTAACCTAACAAAATTATCCACAACATGTCTTTGGCAGTAGTGAGTATAGAACGTCAACCGATTCTTCACTGATTGACCGAAGTGATGAACATTTGCGAGCATATTTTTAACCATTTTTAATTTATTCATTTGACAGACGATTTTAATAGTTTTGTGCTGTCGGCGCCTGGGCTGAAGACTTGGTTGCCGAAGAACAGTACAGGTAATGCCCCTTTATTATTTGGTTAGACGTGTATATTGTTAATGAATGGATATGTTTCTCGAACTTAGACCAGCTTATAAACCGGCGTACCCCGAGCCCCAATATCCGTCGTACAACAAACCATCAGCTTGTAAGTTAAATTGGACAACTTGCAATTTCATGTCTTAATAAATTTGATTTCCGTTTTTCACACAGACCTAGCAGCTTATCCATCTTACCCAAAGTACTGCGACCCAAAGGCAGCCCCAAAATGCGCTGAAAATTCAACTGTCGGCTGGTGTTTGACCGATGTGGAATACCCAACCTACGAAGTCAAGGTATTTACGTTTCGTACAATTAACATACAAATTTTTTTACACAATTTTATTGCAATTACTCTTTAGTACGCAATCGACTACGATCCTTTGGTCCTAAAGAAATACGCCGACGTTGCCGATCAGTCAGCCGACGATTTGGTGGATGGCGTCACCAAGGAACAAGAAGAGAAATTCGATTATTCGTTTTACAACGGCAAGCAGTTCGACCAGGGCAACTGGTTTGGTGGTGAGGGTTTTATCTGCCCCAGCGACGTGGCCTACTCACGTCCTCTGCGTGCAAAGAACACGGCCGGTGAATGGCGCGTCATTGTCCAGGACATCGCCTGGCCAACTTACACCCAGACTCAGCGGACCGAGACTTGCTTGTTCCCTGAAGCCGCTTGCCGTACGTTGGCCCCTTGCCACTTCAGCAAATGCCTTCAGAAGCACACCGTCCCACCGTATGCTCTCCTTCGATCCTTGCGATGCATACAAGGGCATATTCATCGACACTTACAAGATGCCATCGGCTTGCTCTTGTCACATCCCCGTCAAGGCCTAAATTAATTTTCTCTGGCCCAGGTATCCGTCTGTGGTGTTTCTCTGGACTCGCCTTTTTTTTGGGTCCTCCGATCCTATTATTTAACTCTTTTCATCTGTTTTCTGTTGTCGTGATTTCGAGCCATTGAGAGTTCTTAAGTCTTGACAAAACAAATACAAAAGTATTTATGATTTATTGGTTTCGATTTCGAACAATAGGACAAAGAATCTTGGTATTTAATATTTTTTTAGTTGTCAGACTTGTCACCTAAAAAAGTTTTTTTTAGTATGACAATGCTGCGCAACAGTTCTAAGATGGCAGCTGTCATTTACGTCCGAAGGAGGAGGGCTCGTATGTAAATTGTTTTGATATTCTTATTGATAGTTTTTGTTATTTGTCATAGATTGAAGCAGTCTTCCGTTATTCTCTTGATTTAGATTGTTCAATTTTATTTGAAAAATGTTGGGTTGTTGAACTTACTAGCTGCATAAGGGTTTTAACTTTCATGTGCTTTTACCATGAAGACATGATGCAGGTATTACCCTTGTTTGTATCTAAGTTTTGGGTTAAAAAGGCTTTTAGCTTATGGTTCATGTACTTGCTAACTTGTAACACGGTGTTTTATGTGATATATTAAAAAAGATTTACATTTCTTTCGCTCAATCTAGGTTTCCCTACTGCAAGGATAAGTCAGTGATGTTCAGGATTTGAGTGCTGCCTGCTACTGTGGAAACAAGATCTGTGAACCGAGAAGAAATAAAGTTTCAGGCTAACTTCTTGGGTTTATTGTACAGACATTAAATATTATTTAACATTATGTTTGAATTAGAGTGAATGAGACATTAGTTGTCAGTGATTTAAAGTTTGCATTTGCTACATCAGGCTACATTAATGGGAAGGGCATTTGAATGTAAACAATTTATCTGTAAATTTTTGGGAATTAATTCTGACCTCAGCCTTCTTAAATATTCCACCAGATTCTTTACTGCATTACAATCGGTTTCGTTTGTATTGTTCAATCGACGGGGAAGATATAATTGCAGTCACTAGTCAGTTAAATAAAAATGAAATCGTCATGCGGACCGTTAAGACCATTATCAGTAATTATGTTTGGTTTTTTTTTAAAGTGAAGTGAGACAATAAAATATAAAAATTGTAAAAGATAATTTTATTAGTCCCACCTCCACCCACAATTCCTCCGCTATTTTACAAACATTACATACATACAATTATACACAGCATACATACACAAATAATTTACCCGTTGGCTGCCACGCCATGCAACTCATAAGTTGCTCTTCTACTTTCTACTCGCCGTGTCCGAAGGATCCGCGACCAAGGTGGGACTTGCCATTGCTGACAAGTCCGGGCTGGACACGAAGATGGGAGTAGTAAATAGCGTGCACGCATCTACAACCCATCAACGCATCGACAAGGGGGAAGTCCCTATGGTGCACACAAGACACGCCTTTCGGCGGAACAAGCTAACATGGGAGAACAAAGGCGTGGCAGCCAACGGGTAAACTAACAAAAGACATAAATACCAACAGCAATAACAGATGACTCCAAGCTGAACGTACAGAACTGAAGATGTGATGATCCACGACGAACAAGTTGTAGGGCGCCACAGCATTCCGTCGACACCAATTCTTCATCTAAATAAATAAATAAACGAATAATTAGACTGCAATCAAGATACATCAAATTCTAGTTCCCAAAATAACTAACATTTGACAGATTTTGGTGCAAATCAGCAGCCTCCTTATGAATTATCAGCTGACTGTTGAGGATTTCTCTTCTGAAAAAGCAACAGATAGTATTTAAATGCAGATTAACAGAAAAAATATAAAGATTCACACTACCTCCATCCACTCTAGGTGTTCTTTTTTTGATACACCATAGCTTCTAGTTGTGATGTGCAAATAAAATTGGATATTTCCATGGTAGACATTTCACATGTTGCTCTAAACTTCCTTGTTTGTGATTTGAAGCTCCTGTTAGACATAAATGAACCTGTAAAATAAGTGACAATAACAAGATGGTTATAAAACATATACATGAAGTCATAAACAAGTCACGAAAGAGCAACAAAATTGCTTACCAATGGATTACATGTAATCCTACAACTGTTAGGTAATGAAGTTCTATTTTGGCAGTAGAAGGGGGAAATTGTAACAGAAACTAGGAACATTGAGCTACTAGTTGATTAAGCTGTAGTATACCGGTCCTCTCAGACCTGAAATTGGCAACAAGTATACATTACACACATTTCTTCATGGATTCAAAGTAGAATTTCGGTACATATTTTAACTCTGCCTATTTAGTAACGTTCTTGCTTAACTTACTTTACGAAATCATGGTTGAATTTATCCAGAATACAACAATACAACAAATATATCGAAAAAATAACACACAGAAGAAGGAAGACATTTTTCCCAAGACAAGGACAACAATAACGAAGGACATCTAGCGTCATTTAGACACTCATGATTAAGACTGGATTGCCAATCCAGCAATTCTTTAGACACGAATAAATCATAAATAGAATACTTCTTCTTTACTCAAACTATGCTTAAATTGATAGAAAACTTTGTGGAGAACAAAGCTCACTTTTTACTTTTAGGCAATTAGAAAACTCAAATTTGCCGGAAGTACACCGGAAATAGACCGATAACTCCTCAACTATCGAGCTGTGATCAAAATTATTAACAGATTCGTGATCCTCATCAAAATTCATGTGGGAAAGATGTATTTCTAACGAAATCAATGACATGGGCCAAAAAAATTTTTCCTGAACTATAGTCCAGCGTTTTTTTGCGATTTTCGACGATTTTCGGGTATTTTGGATGGAAATGTGAGCTGTACCACATTTTAAACGAGAATCACGAAAATTGGGTTCTTTTTTGCGTCAGCTCAATGGTTACTTAGCTATGAGCACATTTAGAAACCGGAAGTAAATGAAAAACACGCTAACGATCATACGAATCAGGTTTTTGCAAATCTAATAAATTATTTTTGTTTTCCTAACTAACAAACATCAATTAACACGTGAAACTTACTTGAAAACTCTAGTCTTTAGTTGTCCTGGAAGCAATTTGTTGTATTTTAATCCATTGTCATGTATGCTTCATTAAAAGTTTAAAACCACAAGTCGCACACTTAAATCGTCGATAAGAAACTACCATAATTTTCTATCAAAACACTGCCAAACTGAGGAAACGAACGACGATCAACGATTTAATCACAAGATTCACAGCAACAGCAAGTGACACGAATGTTGTCAACTTGTCAACAACCGGCAGACGAACGCTTTCGACATTTGCAGTCTGTAAGTTGTAACGTTCACGTTAGACGTATTATGCGGTATAATGAGAACTTAAATCATTCCATTATGAACCAGTGAAGTGACTAGTGAAAAGTTGACTTACTCTTGATTCTATATGTTGAGTTATTGACTTTTTGATCTTACACAATAATCGAGGAAGAGAATTCGCCATGCACTAGTGCTTAAACATGTCCCAGTTGTTCGAAAAAACTTAAGAGCTTACAAATGGTCAAATGGACGCAAACAATGAAGACTTATTTGTTTTGAAAAGCAGACGAATTTTTTAAAGAATCGATGGGTGGAAATGTAGGATCTCTAGTTCTATATCGATATATCGTCCTCGATCACATTCAGATATTCCACTATTTTCGAGAAAATAAATGATTTAAAAATACTCAATTATTGCTAGGCACACATTATTTATGTTAACAATATTCCAAATCAATTTTACTTGATCAATCTATATTAATAAAAACAAAACAAGAAACAAAATATGTGCTTTTTGCCAAGAATATATGGGTTGGCCCTTGGTCGGTTCGGTTATCACAATCGGTTAGTTGCGTCTTCACCATCAGTTGATAAATCTCTTGGAAACAACAAGATCCGTCCGCTTGGCAAGTCCCAACTCCCAACTGTTCTGTTAAAAATTCAATCGCTTATAATAAATGCCAAGACAGAAAATTTAAAATTAAGACCTTACCGTAGACTTCTAGTTTTTTGTTAGGAACACGATCCGTCGTAGAGGCGAAGGTCTGGCAAATACGATCGTGACTAGAGTAGACAGAATAGAGAGTTAGAGACATACGATATAGAAAAATAGCACAACCCCCGTCAACCCTATATAACACCTCGCTAGGATTTCTCCTGATCCGTCCTTAAGGCAGAGCGCCAGGGACTATTCTGTTTCAAAGAAGTTCATGCCAAATAGTGAAATAGATAACCGCCTTGGCCTTGCAGTGCATCATTACCTCGAAGAGATACACAAGTAACACAACCACCTTATTCTCACAAATGTGGTATAAGGCCTTTATAAAGAAATTCAAGGATGGGTATTCCCAGTTAAGTGTTAGGCCTACTCATATAGGTCAGTATTGAAATTTGCTGTATTTACGTAAATCAATTTCGACTATGGTCACGAGACCTTTGGAAAAGAATCAAAGACTTAATTTTAAACCTACAGAAATATCTCACGAGTCACGATCAAATGAATAGGCTACAATTGGACTTAATATTCCTGAAGCTTAAAATATTCGCTCAAAACAAAAATTGAAAGTAAAAATAGAGAAAGTAGACCTAAAATAGAAGGGCAGGATCACTTTTGGTACAAAAACTACAAATTGACACGTTTGCTCTAGTAATTAAATGCATCACATTATTTAACAACTTCAATGCCTGTGATGGTCCCCCTCAAAAGGAAAAATATTTATAACTTTGCCTTACTTTTTTTAAGCGTGGGGCCAAAGATCTCCAGTTTGCATCCGCAGAGAAAGATGAGTCCAATTCAAAATGGCAGGTGAGAAAAGGAGACAAGGACATCCCCGGGGAATACACAAATATTCGCATTCATGTTCACGAAAAAGACGGGAGACGGAAGATTCGACCAAATACACGAGTTGTCCGACAACAGTTGCCTACAAATAAAAAATAAAAATAACAAAATAAATCTTCAAAAAATGGAGCGCAACTCTATGAAAGCCCAACCACCCCTTGAATGAGTGTTAAAAGTAATGTCAGATAACAAAATAGATAATATCTTGAAAATATATATCTAAAAAATTAAAAAATCATCTTTAAAAATTTCAAAAATGTGTCGCACCTCCGGCCAACAACCTGCAACCTCCTGACAGCACCGCTAACCACTCTTCAAGCCTTCACTTTGGATATCGAAACCATGTTTCAGAACATACACAGAAGAACGTGCCACGAAGCCTGAAACCGCCACGACTACCCCACTCCAACGGAACTCCTCATGAGGCAGATTCAGCGACCCCCGATGGATGAGGATCGACAAGCCTCAACTCCGTGGGACAGCTTGAAGGTTTTCACACCCCCAATCTGTCCCTCAGAGAACCCTCTGTTAGCACAAGTTGGAAGTTGCCCTGAGGACAACACCCACCCTGAACCACAGAGAGGAGACTAGCCAAACCCCTTCCACAGAAGCCCCCTCCTCTTGAGCCCAGCACCCACCCTTGGGTGGTAACCGGAACCCGAACCCCACTCGTCATTCTCAGAGAAGCGCGGATCATCAATCAAATTCCAAACTATGACGAAATCCTCGCGTGGAATCCTCCGCATAATCAAGACATCCTCCGCTCCAACCATCCAAGTGACTTACATGCTGTCAGGGATTACACATCACTGACCCGAGATTCGAACCCGGAACCTCACAACATAGTAGGATTAGATCCTGTCAACTCTGACCAATCTACCATGGAGATATATTATTAAACATTAAAAATTGCATCTTTCCGGCAACTGAAAAAGGCATTTTTCAGTTTCTACAACTGTTTATTTATATTAAAGAATTACAATAAAATAATCAAACAAATTATTTAAAACAACGATTTTAACAAAACACATTTTTTCCTATTTAGCAGTTTGGACTCCCTTTAAGGCTACGATATTTTTGAATATTTTAAATCAAAATCCAAGCCTTAAAATTGTAAAGCTGCGATAATTTCTTCCCGTTCAAATGAATATAACTGGACTTGATATTGTAAGTTTACATTTTTTCTGAAATAAATTTAAAGTGAAATTAAAGAAAGTAGACCTAAAATAAAGAGCAGGCAAGAAAATTGTCGCCACCCCCGGTACAAAAACCACAAATTGACACGTTTAGTGACTTTAGTCTAAGCATTAAATGCATCGCTTCATTAACAATAATAGACTGTGATTGACCACACAAAAAAAAAAATATTTAAACTGTGTTCCTACCTTTATGTCTGGGAAATGCTGCCGGGCCAAAGATTTCCAGATTGCATCCGCAGAGAAAGATAAGTCCAACTCGAAATGTCAGGTGCTGGGGAAAGTAGACAAAGACATCCCCGTGAAAAAATAAATACTTGCATTCATGTTCACGAAAAAGGCGAAGGGATTCGACCAAAGGTGATGACTAAGAAACGAGTTGCCCGACATCGGTCTATGCTAATAGACTAATTTATGTAAGTAGTATAAAACAATATGACGTTATCTAAAAAAAAAAATTTATACCTAAAATGGCGTTGCCCAGCTTTGAGTTGCACGCGCTATCCATAACATGTTTCCGATGTAAGGCGAATACTAAAAGCTTTTCTTGTGTATATACACAGCCTAATGCTGCAAATTGACTTTCTAACAGCGACGACTGCAACATCTATTACAAACGATTTTTCTTTTACTTTGTAATATTATCCTATCATTTGCCAGGCTTAATCACTCAGTCTCAGTTTAATTAAAACTACAATGTGCCTTTTAAATTTAGAACTCCCTTCTTTTATTATTGTGGCTCCATGTATTTCTCATTAAAATATCAATGAAAAACAAGGAAGATGACAAATCAATCAAGAAGGCCGCTGATTGACACATGATTATCAGTTGGTGAAGGCGTTGTTAACTTTTACCAGCATCTTCTTTCAGCGAAACGGTTCGATTGAAGATCAGCTACAATTAACAAGAAACAAGTCAGTTAAACAAACTTTTTGTAAAATCACAAAATCTTTAAGCCACCTTATCTTTTGTTGAATCAGGATCAACAGAAAAGTAGCCCACTCGCTCAAACTGAAACTTGTCGTAAACTTTAGATCCACTAATTGATTTGTCAGCGGCCGCTTCGACTACCGACAAAGAATGTGGGTTGATGTCGGACAGAAATCCACCAGGCACTTCGTTAATATCTTCAGGGTTACTGTGCTGAAACCTATAAATTAAGGTTTGTTTTATAACCGAAAATCAATCATAACGTGATCAATGAAAAATAAACTTACAATCGTTCATAGAGGCGAACTTCGACTAACATTGGATTTGAAACCCAATGAATATAGGCTTTTGGTTTTTCCGTACAAGTAGCGGACGTGGTACACATAACCTCCAGCTCAAAAACTTGACCATTGGCATCTTTCTTAACATCCTTCAAACTAATAATGAGTCCAGCGTATCGTAATCCAACGGCTTGCCCCTTTGTGAGTCGACGGTAGCCTTTCTCTTCCACCTAAAGTTTACAAAAACCTTTCAGACATGTTAAAACCACAGAAGATAAAAGAACTGATATCATACCTCTCTAAAATCAGATCGATCGATGTAAATCACTCGATCAAGAGTTACGGAATGGGATCCACGCTGGACTTCCTTGGGGAAATCAGGAACATCGATTGTAGTTGGTCCGTCGAAGGGAAAATTGAGAATGGTGACTTTCAATGGCACTAGAACGACCATTGATCGCGGTGCTGTCAAATCGAGCGTATCCTTTACAACGGCTTCCAATTTCTGGGGATCGACTCCCATTTGAGCCCCCGTCACTCCCATTCCAGCGCAGAAATTGTTGATAGCTTCCGCTGGAAAGCCACGTCGACGAAGTGCTGTCAACGTGAACAAACGAGGGTCGTCCCAGTCTATCGTAATAAAGGAGATGAATATGCTTTACTGATCCTGTAACCTCAAACATAATGAATTCGTATTACCGTGAACAATCTTCTCGGTGATAAGTTTCGCAATTTTCCGCTTAGATACCACTGTGTAATACACATTCAAGCGACCATATTCCCATTGCACCGGGCAGTAAATGTCCAGAGCATTACAAAGCCAGTAATAAGAAGAACGTCTAAAACGGTCAAATGAAATTAATGGTGGATAATATTTTTAAAAAAATTCAATTAGTTACTCTTACCTCGACTGAAACTCTTTTGTGCACAAGGAGTGAGTGATATTTTCGATTGAATCACAGAGACAGTGAGTGTAATCATAGGTAGGATAGATGCACCATTGATCTCCAGTACGGTGATGAGCGACATATTTGATTCGATATGCCACCGGATCGAGTTTTCCTTCTTCCAGCGTCACTTTCATTCTCAAAGTAGCCGCACCTTCGTCAAACATGCCATTTTTCATATCCTAAAGAAATTAGACATGTTTAAAAGGATTTATTTACAACTTAAAACTGATCATTTTCTCTACTTCAAATAACTGAAGACTCTCTTCTATCGGGCGTTCTCTCCAAGGAGAAGGAACTGGGTTGAATCCCTTCATTTCTTCTGCTTTTTGATGACAAACATAAGCCAGTCCTTTTTTAATAAGCAGTTTAGCCCATTCATAAAGCTGACCAAAGTTGTCTGACGAATGAGTAATTTGGTACGGCTTGTATCCTAGTTGATACAAATACCATTAACTCTCGCATACAGAATATGTGATAATTTAGACATGTCATTTAATTACCTAACCATTCCACCATATCTTTGATGCCAATGAAAAATTTCTCTTCCTCTTTTTCAGGATTAGTATCGTCATAACGTAGGAAGCACACTCCATCGTTAGCTGCAGCATAGCCAAAATTGATGTTGATAGCTTTGGCATGCCCAATATGGAGAATACCGTTAGGTTCAGGTGGGAATCTGGTTCTCACCTACAAAAACACACACAAAAAAAGAAACTGAATTAGCGAGAACTAGGTCGATACGAATTAAACTGTTTGATTACTTGTCCGCCAGTGGTTTTCAAATGCTGTTTTAATAGATCCATAGTCTTTTCGTGAATGACATAGCCATCGGTTTTGAAGTTTTCGCCAGGCTTATGAAACTGAACCTTTTTCATCAACTCGGTAATTGTAGAGGCACTGTCTGAATCCTGTTCTGTTGGGAGATCAAATAGAAAAAAATATTTAATTGAAAATTTGTAATTTTAAGCTCTTTGTTTACCAATGGTTTCTTTGTTGCTTGATACAGGTTTAGCAACTTTGGGTTTAGCTACTTTC